>CM023481.1:272327119-272667736 GCA_013339685.2 Hyalomma asiaticum
TTGGGATCGTGGCCCTCCAATATATAATATGAATTGTTTCATTGCATCGTGTGGGTCGATATAGAGTGATAACAACACTGTTTCGATTTCCCCAGTGCACATTCCCCTCAACTCAGCAGCTGACATCTTACGTTGCCACCATGCCCTCAGGGATTGGCGTGCCCTTGGACGCCACAGGAAAATAAATCGCGCTCGACCCAGCCTTGCTTCCATACTATGGTACCACAAAGGGTCCAACTACTTCCTTATCTTTTAGCTTTCATATAAATCTATTATTTTAGAGCAAACGAAAGTTAACAATATGTTTATATTTTAAAATTAAATGTCTTCAGTTGATCTCACTGAATAGTGCCTGTGCCAGCCTGTGGTGTTGCATGGTCATTTAGGGAGTGCAAAAATGCTAGGATTTCAAACAGGCATTATTAAATGTACACTTAAGATTGTTGTGAAATATTTCAGAATAAACATGTCTGATGCTTACTGAAGCAGTGAAAATTAAAACAGGCAGCTCCATATTCTTTTCACGACCCCTTTAAGTTCAAGAATTTTCAATGCTAATCAGCATCTCCCCAGCAGACAACTCCACGATAACTTTTTCTTGGGCTAGTTGGTATGGCTGTATGACATTATTTTGTAGTGCAACACTTGGAAAAAAAAGAAAGCAAAAGAAGAAGACAGGAGAAGTCAAAGAAGGCACCACACTTACAACTAGTTTATTAGGCTCAAAGCAGGTACTTATACACACATGCACACACTCTCGAAGCCAGGGTGTACAAGCCGATAAACACAAGTTGTCAAGCAAAAGACAAGCTCAGCAGCTTCTTTTCGGCAGCAAGTGTGGCGCCTTCTCCGACTTCTGCTCTCTTCTTCTTTAGCTTTTTTTCCACAAGTGTTGCACTACAAAATAATGTCACACAACAGACAACTCTTTTGGATCAAGCAGCTCAATGGCATTGCAGTCAGAAGGAAAAGCTTCATCTCTACTGTTATATGGCTAGGCTGTTTTGGTGAACTGCACTTCATGCAGGTTGGTGACCCACCACACATAGCACAGCAGTTTGGATGAGTATCTAACTTAATTTGACTTCCAGCACTAAAGATATCATAAGCTCTTTCACTGCCACAGCAGGAAACTTTTCACATTTCTGATAAAAGAGTAAGCAGAGTCTCGGTCGTCCAGATCAATTATTGTAAGTAGATGGCCTGGATTCACAGCCCCGATGGTACCAGGACCGAGATCAATTGTATGGCGACACATATTTTTTACCGCAGAGATTACAGTCTTAACTCTCCAGTCCACATAAAATTCGTTGCTTGAGTACATGAGTACACCTGGATGGTGCCAGGATAAGGATAACTCATGCAATGAAACATGCTTCCGATCAAAAAGTAAGCATAGTCTCGGTTGTCCTGGCCAAATAAAATAAATCAGTGGCTTGGACTGATGGCCTGGATGATCCAGGACAGCCACTCATTCCTCTCATGGTCAGGACGACAAAGACTGGTCCGAGGACTGAAAAAAAAATGGTGCAGTGACACATGTTCGCAATCATAAAGTAAGCAGAGCCTCGGTTATCTTCACCAAATATGTTAATAGCTTAGACTTATGGCCTGTATAGAACCTGGAGTGAGCTTCATCATGTGACACGTATGCAATCATAAAGTAAGCAGAGTCTCGGTTATCTTCACAAAATATCTTAATAGCTTAGGCTTATGGCCTGTATGGAACCTGGAGTGAGCTTCATCATGTGACACTCGTTTACAAACACAAAGTAAACTGTCTTGTTTGTCAAAAAAGAAAAAAAGAACAACAACAATAACAATGGCTTGCATTCACAGCCTGGATGCATGTGCATCCAAGTTGTGAATCTGAGCCATTGATCTCGTTTCTTTGGTCAGGACAACCAAGACTGGTGAGAGGACTGAGAAAAATCATGTGGTGACACAAGTTTACAATCACCCAGTAGGCACAGTCTTGGTTGTCCAACAAAAGAAGGCAATGGCTTGGATTCATGGCCTTGATGCATTTGCATCCAGGTTGTGAATTGGAGCCATTGATTTCTTTTATTTGATAGGTACAACCAAGACTGGTGCAAGGAATGAGAAGAATGATGCAGTGATATGCATCTGCAATCACAAAGTAAGCGCAGTGTTGGTTTTCCTGAGTAGGCTACACACCCACGCTTGCGAGATGTAAACATATCTGAAGCACAGAACATGTCAAACTCTTCTCTAGCAGTTATTATAAAATATTATCCGAGCTGCCCATAGCACGTAAAGCTCACTGTGCTTTTAAAGTATAAATATTTAAAAAGAGGGAAAAGGAAATGTTTTCCAGAAACACACAGTTAAACAACTAGTATGAAGAACCACATAAATTTCTCAAAAGCAAGATCCCTGGTTGGAGCTACATTCATAACTAGAAAGCTTGCATTCGAGAGGACATAAAAAAATCAATCATATCATGCAATCAACCAATTTTATATGTTCACGGTGCCACTGCTGCAGCAGAGCTCAGTAAACTGTATGACAACTGTGGTTGAAGGTACATATTTTTATTTATTTCATGTCAAACCAGCTTTTCCGATATGGTAAGGGGCATGTGGTTGAGGATGGGAGGTTCAGAAAGGAGAAGGTATGGGAAAGTCCAAGCTGATGAGGCGCAACTGCACTGAACTGGCCCTTGTAATGGTTCAGCCTAAGGACAGTGGAGAAGCACTGACCACAACCACGACTAGGGGACATATTAAGGGCAAATTTTAGAAATGTTTTTCCATCCTAACATAGTCCAATTAGGTGACTAGTAGCTGTCTCAAAAGTAAAGCTCATATAGTGATGAAGTACTCAGTCAAACTAAATTCGCATGATAGCTTCGACCTGGTACTTATGCAGAAACAGTGTCGCATGAGAAAAAAAGAAAAGTGAAAGTAGGGAACAGCAGTAATTTAACACACTGCTACTACATCAACAAGTTCAACACACCATGCTGCAAGGTGGACTAGATTTGATAACAGGACCATGGTGCCCAAGGTTTGACTATATAAGAAATAAAAACTTTCAGACCAATAAAATACAGGCCCCTTTAAGATATACAGCACTCTTCCGTGCTCAGGTTTTCTATGCCAGAAGTAAGCAGACGTGTCATAATTCCACGTGAAAGGTAGCATGATGTCACAGATGACGGAGAGTCATAGAAGGACGTCATGTTCTTCGCATCGGATTCTTGAGGGTGCTTCTCATTCTTGAAGATTTTAAATGCATCTTCGATCAGCTGGACATAGCAGAACATTGTAATGAATGAGAAGTGTCCTTAATTCCATTAACAGTTTATTTAATACATAATGGCTAAGAACATTCCTAACCTAAGCATTCCTAATAAAGTACTCAATAATGATCAGAGCCCATGTTAGTTGTCTGAGACTGCAGTGTAGCCAGCTCAGTACAAAGACTCCAAAAGCCTTACTGCAGTTAATACACAGATAAGTTTAGGATTAGGCTGTGCATGGGTGTGTGCAAAGAGGGAGGAGAGGCAGGAGAGTTGCCAAATCTACCCAATACCATTACACTATGGTACGTTTTGACTGCAAGAGCCTCAGCGGGAAGGCATTGGGAGGAGGGGGTGAGGCACAACAAAACTGCCCCCTCCCCCCTCCCAATCGAGAACTCTGCACACACCTGTGAGGCTGTTCATGGTGTACATTTATGAAGTCCAAACATAAGAAAGAAGGCAGACTATGAGTGCACCAATGCTGTGTCACCTCGTCCAATCAGTAGAGACAACAACCTTGATGACTGTGCCACTATGCCACTTCATATCATATTTTTCTTTTCTTTATACCTTTATTGCTTGTACAGTTTCTGCCTGGACAAACTATTACGCACACTCCAAGTTCACAATAAGCAAGGACATTAACATTAGAAACTGCTTTATCACATGTCCTATATAAGCGGGCTTCAGTTTATAAAGTTTAAACAGAAGAAGATTTTTCAAGATGTGCTGATTTAATATTATGAATTTTCTTTGAGCATAAAAGTGTCCAAGTACAAAGGCAACAAATCACAGCTAAAGAAAATGTGCAAGTCAACCACATAAATGAGGCCTGGCAATGGAAATTCAGTATGCTGTTTTCATGAACTATTACTATGTGCACACCTGAATTCCCATGATAAAAATAATGCCAGAGTACATAATATTTTAATCTGCTGAACTAATGTACATGCTTTGCTGACGGACAAAGGCAGACTGTAGTAATACTTAGCAGCAGATAATGATATACACACTTCATTATGACTGGATGTAGTTGATGTTCTTGGGTCATCTTTCAGCCACAATGCAATGTGTAGGAAAAAATATAAAGAGCATACAGGTACAAGAGGATTGGAAGGAAATATATAGTGTAACATATTTTAACAGTGTGCTTCTTTCTGACTACATTCAACAACTAAAATAATCCTTTAACAAACAAATAACTAGCAAGAATCACTACATGCATATAAAGGGACACATACCACATCCAGGTCAACCTTCTCACTAAACGAGAACTCTGGATTCCTTTTTAGGATCACGTCAATCACCATGAGGAGCTGAAAGAAACATACATATGGAAAATGTGTAGAGTATGCTACATGAATGCAGTTATAACAGATGTGTTACCTCAATCATGACGTGCCGGTATTCCGGTAAGGAGACATGGCTCAAAAGCATTTCCACTTGAAGGGCGAAATTTAAGTCATATATGGTTAATTCACTTAATGTAGGTTGCTGAAAAAATAAAAAATTCAAATTATTGAACAATATCACATAGTTACTAACAAATCACATAGTTACTATTGAGGCTGTTCAGCTAAAAGCCGCACGTTTAATCTATAACAGACATAGGCGCACTGACCCGCCCACGCAAATGCTATCTGAGATCGGCCTTCACCCATTAGCCAGTCGTACGATGTTGTCCCGCCTCAAATTTATGTACCTCATACACAACAAGGTTAAATTGGAATCAAACACCTACATTTCTTCCGTCATAAGCACCCCTTTACACTCCAGGAATACTTTTGCGCCAACAACACATTTAGTTTTTCCTTCTTCCCGCGGGCTGTTCAGGAGTGGAACACTTTAGCTGAGACGGTGGTCACGCAGCCCACTGTCGTCAAATTTGTTGAACTTGCTGGCAAGACTGTACTATCAGCAACATGTTAGAAACGTTATCCGTATTATGTCTATTATTGTCCTTTTTTTTCTGTATATTCGAAAATTTGTGGTATAAAATGGTGGAACTCGTTTTCAATTTGATAATTTGTGCTTGCCTTTGGACTTCTTTATTTCTGCATCATCTTTTTAATAACATAGGTCCATTATGATTATTATTTCTAATCATTATTTTGTTACCCTACCTAACTATTGTATGATTTTGTACCATAATGTCTGTTTAACCCACTCTTGTAAAAATCCCTGACGGGATTGACAGTATTACTAAGTAAATAAATAAAAATAAGAATAAAATATTGATTTTTGCTGGATTATCCTTGCTATAATCGGTTAACAACTGGTAGGTTCAAGATGCATGTCACTATCGGCAATTGTCGTCATCTAATAACAGCAAAGAATGTACGTGCATTCACCTGTATGTAAAACGACAATGTGTCATGGAATTCCAAGAATTAGTTAACCAAGAATCAATGTTCCGCCTCTAGTTTTCATTATTATTATTATTATTATCATTATTATTATACTAGGAAGCGACCCCTTCCAAGGTTAAATCAATAACAAGATAGCGAACCTTCCACCCTGATCTTTATCAGCAGTGGGATTGATCTAGCATACATAATTCCCAATCACCGGTATGGTGCTAAGCTATTCGCATTGGTTTTCTAGTAGGGTAAAATGAGAACCCGTGAGCAAGGGCGAGCAGCATAATACATGTTAAGTATCGAAGAAGCAGCACTCCTGCGCAATCGGAATCGACTTTCAACACATACGACGTAAGGAGCAACACCGGCCGACAGCATAGAATTATACTATCACTGCGCCTATGCGAATGATAGCTAGATTGCTATCATCCTTCAAAACGTGCCAGAATTCTAGCTTTGGAACCCCCGCCCCCCCAAGCAACCTTTTCGCAAGGAAGGAGAAAAGGGGAGGGAGGGAGGACACGCAAGACACAGGAAGACAAGCCAGGGAACAGGTTGGATAGCACTGCGAAAACGGCGGAAAGCGCCGCGCCGCATTCGAAACGGCTAACCATACCTTTCTAGTATTCGAAATCGGCATAAGTTCTACATCGTGGACACTTTAAATCTGTTCGCGTCACAGTACGCTATAGCAGGTAGCAGGGCTTTCTTCATAAACACCTTGGCGACCCGGCGACCCAGACAACTACACCACGTTTTTGTTGCCTATGAAAATAAATTGGCCGCGTATCTCCGTGCTTCGCTGCAAATGTCGTCGAAAGACGATAGCCTTCTACCGGCCGTACTACATGAGTCCCGGTTCGCGTGTTTCTATTTCCCCGAGGAGTTGCGCAAGCGAGAGAGACAACGAAGAGACGCGAGGAGAGAAAGGGACCGGCCGAAGTGGCGGGCGGCCGTTCCGCTGCCTTGCGCTAACCGCACGAGCGTGAGGTAAGGGCGCCATCTGGCCATGGTTTCGGGAAATGCAAGAAGCTTGCCTAGTACAGGAAACGTCCGCTTTTGCGAATCCTAACAAGCACTAGGGTCTTTAGAATTACGCATCTATGTACTTTCTACTAAAGGAACACATCGTCTAATACTTCCGTATTGATGTTGCGCCTCAGATATGCGTAATATTTGCTTTTTGGCCGACTCTGTTCAGAAGTATAAAGGTAGCCACCAGTTCAAGCCGGGTGGTCTTTGAGGAAGGGGTTCACCTTTCGCAGCAGGACAGACACACACACACACACACACACACAGAGACAGACCAAAATTTCTGCGTCGAAGTACCCCAAGAAAGACTATCGTCTTTAAAAGTCCAAAGTTCGCATCCTCTCTCTCTCTTTTTTTTGTCCTCATTGCAGCATCTCTTGCACTACGCCCTATCTTTTCTCTTTCCACTAACCATCTGGCTTTCCGCTGACGTAACCATAGAACATATATATGACATTTCCTACCCCGGAGTGGGATCTGAACACGAGATGCATAAGGGCTTCCACTACCACCATGCCTTATCTGCATAACGCACCGAAGCACCAGATCAGGAATTGGCCCCCCTGGTGCACCTCCCAAATGACCTAACCAAGCAAACCCTGTACCTACGACGACAGTAGCAACAGCAGCAGCAGCAACGGAACCTCTAGACAAGGATCCAACCAGACTGGTATGGCAACAGCAGGCTCAAAAAGCCTCTGGACTCGGACAGGCAGTCATTGGAAATTAAATGTAGCGAACTCTCAATGAGCAAACGCTATCAATTCAAAGCAGACTAGCTGAACTACTGGAAGAAATAAAGGGTATTAATCGGGATATCATTGGCTTTAGTGAGGTTAGGAAACCAGGGGAAGGATACCTGTTGCTTAACGAAGGGCATGCCCTCTGCTACAGAGGACAGCCAGAGAAGCGCGAATATGGCGTAGGATTCCTTATCCACAAAGACACTGCAGGCAATATTGAAGAATTCTATAGCATCAATGAAAGGGTAGCAGGAGTCGTGATAAAACTAAACAAGAGATACAAACTAAAACTTATGCAATGTTACGCCCCAACGAGCAGCCACAATGATGAGAATGTAGAACAGTTTTACGAGGATGTGGAAACAGCAATGAACAAAGTACACATCTAATATACGCTAGTAATGGCGGACTTTTAACGCGGAAATAGGAAGGAAACTAAATGGAGAACAGGCAGTCGGGAACTATGGTGTAGGCGATAGGAATAGCAGAGGGGAGATGATAGTGGAATTCGCAGAAAGAAATCAACTCCGTGTAGTGAACACTTTTTTTAAGAAACGTAAGAACACGAAGTGGACATGAAAAAGCCCCCTAACGGCAAAACAAAAAACAAAATAGACTTCATACTAAGCAGTCTAAGGTATAGTACAGAACACGGAAATGCTTAATAAGGTCAAAATTAGTGATCACAGACTAGTAAGGGCAAAGATAACTCTCAATCTTAAGAGGACAAAAAAAAAGTTACTCGTATGGAAACAGGCCAACCTCGATGCCATGTGGGCAAAAACAGAATTTAGAATTGCACTTAAGAGCAAGTATGAGGCTCTAGGACAGGAAGAAAATGAGGGCATAGAGAAGATGAATGAAAAAATCATTAGGCTGATCATCGAAGCCGCAAACGAAGTAAAAGGCAAAGCACTGAGACAAGATGTGAATAAGCTCTTGCAAAATACTAAAAATTTAATTAAACAACACCAGCAGATGAGAATAACTAACTCGAGAGATAAGATAGAATTCGTCGAGCTGTCTAAGCTCATCAACAAAAGTAGAGTCAGTGACATACGCAACCATAACATGAAAGAAATAGAAGCAGCCGTCAGAAAAGGAGTCAGCATCAAAACAACTAAAAGGAAGCCTTGTGCGGGAAAGAACATAATGCATGCAGTGAATGACAGGCAGGGCAACATCGTTACTAACTTTAATGATATAGCCAAGGTGGCCGAGGACTTCTATTCTGAACTATACAGCTCAAATACGAGTCTCCCCACCATGAGGGTAATAAATGTCGATCAGGACACCGAAATACTGTGCGTCACTGCGGACGAGGCGGAAAAGCGGCTGGAGAAGACGGCATAACCGTCAACTTGATCAAAGATGGAGGAGACTTCCTAACTAGAAAGCTCGTGACACTGTACACAAAATGCCTCAAAGCTTCAAATGTACCAGTAAGTTGGAAAAATGCCAACATTCTATTAATTACACAAGAAGGGAGATGTAAAAGACCTGAAGAACTACAGGCCGATAAGTCTACTCTCAGCACTATACAAAACATTCACAAAGGTTATCTCAAATAGAATAAGAGTGACACTTGAATTTAATCAACCAAGAGAGCAAGCAGGGTTCAGACAAGAATACTCCACAATAGACCACCTTCATGTGATCAATCAAATAATTGAGAAATCCGCTGAATACAACAGACCGCTCTGTATGGCTTTCATAGACTATGAAAAGGCCTTTCACTAGGTAGAGATAACAGCAGTTCTGGAGGCACTGCGTTGTCAAGGGATATGTGATAGCTACGTAAATATAATAGCTAACATATATAAAGACTCTACAGCTACCCTACTCCTGCGTAAGAAAATCAGGAAAACCCCCGATTCAGAAAGGTGTCAGACAAGGAGATGCAATCTCTCCAATGCTATATAGTGCATGTTTGGAAGAAATCTTCAAAAGACTAGACTGGGACGAAACAGGACTCAGGATTAACGGCAAATATTTGAGCTACTTACGCTTCGCCGACGACATATAGTACTCTTCAGCAATGATGGCGACGAACTACAGAAGATGATTGTAGACTTAAGCCGGGAAAGCGCTAAGGTAGGATTAGAGATGAACATGCAGAAAACAAAAGTAATGATAGGTGGCACAGCGAAAAAATGTGCCTTCACAACTGAAAACCAGACATTAGAAGTTGTACAAGGATACACTTATCTAGGACAGCTACTGACAGCAGAACCTATGTGACTTCGACACTACACGGCATTCACACTGTATTTAGTATTCACAATACGATGTAACGACTTCCAAATGACCATGGGAGTAGAATGGCCCAGTATCATAGCTGTCGACTGTGCATTGGCAGAGAAACACCTTGGTTCACCCATACAGTGCGTATTTTAACCCTGTAATAGTTCTGTAGCATCTGATTCACTACATTATTAAAGTGAAACAATAAAGTACTTATACGAGGGGCGTTCAATAAAGATTTCCCCTGACTCACTTCTACTTATTGCAGGGTGCTGAAATTGCGCATGTGTAATGACATATGTCACTATAGGTCACGTGCCAATGTGCAACTCTGAAATAATAACGGTCTTTCTTTTACCGGTGCTGAAGTTGTGTGAGGTGTGGTAAAGAATGCAGTGGAACAGAGTGCAGTCGTCAAGTTCCTATACTTGAAAGGCCGTATTTCAAGGAAGACGTTCGATGAGATAAAAGATGTTTACGGGGAGGATTCCCCATCGTATGATGTAGTGAAGAACTGGCATCGCCAATTCAAATGCGGTCAGACTTCGGCAGAAAAGGCTCCGATTGCAGGGCAACCACACTCCGCTAAGGATGAGCACACGATCCAGCAAGTGGAGGCTGCCATTTTGGAAAATCGTCACGTAACCGTTCAAGACCTCGTCCAAAATGTCAAGATTAGTGTGAGGTCCGTGGAAAAAATTATTCAAGACCATCTTCATATGCGTGAGGTATCCACTCTCTGGGTTCTCCGGCTGCTCACACCTTTCCAAAAGCAGGAACGTGCCGAGTGCTCCCAGGCTCTCTTGACCATGTGCCCTGGAAACCAGGAGGACTTTTTCAACAGACTGATTACGCAGGATGAAAGCTGGGTCCACCCCTATGATCTGTAGACTAAAGTCCAGTCGATGCAGTGGAAGCACTTGGACTCGCCGCCTCCAGAAGAGGCACGTGCCCAGCCCGCGGTGGGCAAGGTCATGCTCACAGTCTTTTGGGACCAGCACGGAGTAGTCTTGATGGATTTGCTAGCAAAGGGTGCCACAATTACTGGGGCATACTACCCTTCACTGCTGTGGAAACTGCGAGAGTCCATCAAAAAAAGAGAGACTTGGCATGCTCACCAAAGGTGTCCGCCTTCTGCAAGACGATGCCCCAGTTCACAACTCACATGTTGTCCAGATGGAAGCACGCTGCTGCGGCTCTGAAATTCTACCGCATTCCCTTATTAACCCGACTTCGCACAATTAGACTTTGATCTCTTTCGAACAGTGAAGTCATATTTGAAGGGCGAGTACTTTCCAGATGATGAGACTCCGACTTCTGAAGTCATGACATGGATTTTGGAGCAACCTGTCGACTTCTACAAGTGAGGTGTTTACAGTTGCATAAAAAGATGCGAGAAGTGTGTGTCCCTGGGTGGCACCTATGCAGAGAAGGACTAATAAATCTGCAAAGTTTCGTTGCTCTCCGTCCACAGGAAGTGGGTCAGGGGAAATCTTTAATGAACGCCCCTCGTACACCTAAAGTACTTATACACCTAAAAACCCCCCAGCAAAATTTACTTTTTTACTGGCATTGGAAGCATTTCAGAAATGCGTCGCACTGCGTAAATTACGTGTTATAGCATCGAGAAATAAATTTCCTAACACTGTAACTGATTCTACAGCAAATGAGGCATGTCTAATCAAAGTGTTGTAAATATGCACTACTGCTGTACATTTATGTATGTACAGCACTATTTCATACTATTTTATGATGACCTTCACGATCCAAGGTTGGATAACAATGCAGTAACAGAAGCAAGAATGTCAGCATATGCAAGAATTCTAATTACAGGTGCTAAAATTTTAAGGTGTCCTAAACCACCCTTTGGGCTAGCCCCCCCCCCCAAAACCCATTCTACAGATATCAAATGCTGCAGTGAACACCATGGCCAAATCTTGTAGTCATGTGCTGCGTGCGAAGTTCACAAGCAGAGCACGAAGCTGCCACTTTCTCAAGAGCCCTTTCTCAAAACGAAGGCTAGTTGCCGCTCCCTTCAAAGCTGCTCCATTTCATCAGAGAGTAGATTTTTACAATTTGTTAACAGCTGACTTAGCTCAAAAGAGGAGTTTGGATCAGATGCCCTTCTTGCTGTTAACACTGTGTTGTCACTATGTATAATAAATGTAGTTTGGAGTTAAACAGGCTAAAGTAAGTAAAAACTTCACTTTATGTTTTGATATGAATGGCGTATTTCTAGGTGAAGACAACTGTTACCTGCTTAAATCTGCATGGCTGTGCACGTACATTTGAGTGAAACTATGGCTACATTGCTTTTCAACATTGAGGCCTTGGTGCCTCAGTTGTTTCAATTAGTTTTGTATGCCACAAGTGGCCTCAAACATTACGAAGCTTGTGTGCCGTGCTCAGACTTCAGCACACCAGTAGTGGTTCTCATGCTGCACAGTTGTCGCTGCTGCCATGCGGTGTTACCATCTACCTGTTCCATGGGCATGCACCACCATGATACCCTAAGTATCATGATGGCACGTACCCATGGCACATACAAAAGAAAGAGAAGAGAAAGTGCTCAAGGGAACGATAGCGCAGGTGCAACTTCTTGATACTTGTTAGCCTGCTTGTTGAGATGAAAGAAGAGAGGATGCACTCTGAGCCTGCGACAAATACCTGTAACTCTGCTTATACATCACGGATTCAAAAAATGTTTACGGCAACAGAGATTTAAGGCAATAAGCTATCCTACAAAGAAGTCATTTGATTATTACTTGGAAAGGCAGTTCAGGAACTCTAACATAACAGTTAAATGTTCAAGTACTTCTGTGAGTGGTTTTCTTTTTTTGCATACTTCATATCAAATGCTAAGTGCTAACGAAGGTTAGAGCACCTTTTAGTTTTACAATAAAGAGCACGAAGGCTTCACATATGCGGCTCACTGGTAACTGCAGTACACCACAGCAAAGACATCAATGTGGCACAAAGGATGTTTTGATTGTGATATCCAGAGAATATAATGTTCAGAAAGTGTTAGATATTAGAAACAGGGGGTGGAACATGGGCACATGTGAAACCAAGAGACAGCAGGCTGATATAACCTCCATCCAAAGCTGGTTTTATTTCTGCTCAAATCTGCGACAGCCAGCCTTAATTGCTATACCACTGCTTCAAAGATAGAGCATCACAGCAAACATAGGTGCATTTATTATGCGAGTGCGTCCATTACACGAGTACGGCACTTGTTTTTATGAATGTGAGAAGGTTAATTACTAAGGACCTTTTCTTTCCGTGTCACGAAAAATGGGAGTGCGTGACAATCGATGTTTCAACTTTTTTTTTGGTCATGAGAAACGGGTGTGCGTTAGAATCGAGGGCAGCCAGCCTTAATTGCTATACCATTGCCACAATAGTTGCCAATCTCTCATGCAAGTTATCCATGAACTGAAAACAGCTTTTTTATAGCCGACGGTGCACATACGGGTCCATGTTTTCACTCAAAATTATCTGAATCATGCTCAGTAGCAAAACCAAGTTTCTTTTCTGTTGAATCATTGTTTTAACCTTATCATGCTTAACGTATTTACTTGAATCCAACGAGCACCTTTTTTTCAATAAAACAGGTCCAAAAATCATATGCGCGTTAGAATCGAGTGCGAACGAACGTCACTGTTACCACATCTCCGTCGGCATCAAAATGGCCGCCTCCTACAAGGTTTGGGCGCTGTCGAACGGTCACCGCAAAAAAACAAACTAGCAGCGCGGCGGTCTTTGGTGCGCATAGTTTCTGTAGTTTCTATGTCGCCGCCAGTCCCGTGCTGAACAACGTCATGACGCAAATGATGTGTAGGCCGACGATACTCGCCGTGCTGGCATGGCTGTCTTGCGGCCAACCAAGGTCGCTACGTCTCCGATGCAATCTCTGAGACGCCCAGACGCACGAGCTTTCGGTAGCATTTGCGGGTAGCCGTAAGGGTGATGTTTCGCATCACCGCATGCAAAACGGCTCATCATCTCATTTCTCCCTCATATCTGTGCTGAGCCCGAGCCACCTGAGACTCTCAGTCGTGCGTGCTGCATGACGTCCGGGACTGCATCGCAGCAATCTCTGGGACGATTCCCCGACCATGCTTAGGCTTATCTGCACCAGCCTGCACAGCATGCATGGCAGCACGTGGCAGTGGGCGTGAGGGAACTGCGATAGCACGGAGGAAGAATGCAGCGCTGCGAGTAAATGTTGTCGCGCTACACCCGGCAACGTGTTACAGTTTTATCGGGACGCAGTAGTTGTGCATCGGTGCGCAAAACGTGTTCGAGACGCTGCGGATCGAGTGAAGCAGGAAAGCCATACCGCGGCCGTTCGAGGGACTGCGGAGGTTCAAAGTTGGCAGTGCATTTATTATGTGAGTGTGTTCATTACACGAGTACGGCATTTGTTTTTATGAATGTGAGAAGGTGAATTATTAAGGACCTTTTTTTCCTATCACGATAAATGGAGTGCGTTACAATCGATGTCTCAACATTTTTCTTTTGGTCGTGGGAAACGGGTGTGCGTTAGAATCGAGGGCACGTTAGAATCGAGTAAATATGGTAAAGGGACCAACAAATGGCCAGAATGTGTGAATGGACCATTGTGCATTTGGAAGTAACCTGAATTATTAGTGATGGAATTGAGCACTTCCTAGCCATTCGAATAGGATTTGTATTTTTAAATTGAGCTTGAAAATCATGGCAACCGAAATGTGGCGTAGCCTGGTGGTGAAGCCTTGGTACCAAGTTCTGGAGTCTTTAAACTGCTGTTTGTTGCCTGCTGCTGTTCGTACGACCATGACTTGGGCTTAAAATTGCAGTCGGAATACAAAAAGGCCTCCTTGCCCTATGATTTGCTTTCTAAGCAGTAAAAGGAGTTGACAGTAAGAGGTGGCACTGCCTCAGTGGCAACTGAAAACCTGCTTTTAACCGTGGCACATACGTTCAGCATATACCAAGCGTTGCACGCATGCGATTGGTTGTAGCAGAACCAGGCACAAGCACACTCGACAGCTGTCGGCCACTGTTTGCAACATGTGTTGCGTGTAAGACTCCATAGGCAAAAAAATTCTGATAAAAATGTTTCATGGTGTTTTCCATGGTGCCATTGCATGATTGAACACTGTGACAGGTAAGCTTTCCATAGAAATAAAGAAAATAGGTACCTTAAAAATTGGTCGTCGGCCCCTTTAATTCTTTGTTATTTCCAAGCATAGCACACATTTAATAAATGGTTGACTGGTTATGAAACTGCAGGCCACAGGGAAGTTACTAATTCATGCGTCCATAAATGTTTGATCCCCCGGTATCAGTACTTCTTTAATCAGACTTTAAATATTGGACAAAATTCAAACAAGGTTTTACCTGTGGTAGATGATGCCCAGCAACAACAATTCCTCCTGGAGTCCGTGTCATGACATCCCAGACTCTGTCAAAGAAATCCTTGGGCACTCTGCATAATGCCCCTTCTATCTGTCTTGTGCAGTGCTGGGACAACCTGGTTCATGAGCAAATAAGGTGTGTTAGCAACTGCTACAGGTCAAGGTGCATTTATAGCTATAAAGTTTCACTCAATGGGGGAAAAAAGGCATCTATACAATGGGAGAAAAAAAAAAAGCATCTATACAATGGGGGGAAAAAGTATCTATACAGGTGAAAATAATGCTTCTATGAGTATGTCACTTTTTACGCGTCGGTAATTTAATGCGAGAAAAAATCTGTTAACCCCCTAACAACAGACTTAAAGTCTGTTGTTAGGGGGTGCCCGCCAAGGCCTTTTAAACTGTGCATACTCTTTCACCAGATGGATGTGTACTCGTTTATCTGATCACATAAGTGGCCACTTTTGTCTTCATCCTCTTCACTACAGAGGGTGGTGCAGAACTAGCAAGCAATCAATGAAGCATAATATAGTGCTTATCACCCTGAGTAGCTTTTTCAGCGCTGACGAGCATGTAAATGATTTCACTACAAACATCTGACAGTGAATCATACACAGAACTTAATCAAATAAGAGCAAGGTATGCATAAGAAATCATGGTCTTCAAACAGAACACCTCAGAATGACAGCTACACGATAGGGATTCATGTTACAAATAAGTAATGCATGGGCACACAGACACATGTGGAGGAAACGGAGGGAAGTGGAGGGAAACAACATTTGTGCTGCCCATCTTACCTGTGTCCTTACCTTACCTGTGTCCTCATTTCCAAGTGTATTTATTTGGTGAACATTGTACCATATTGTTTCCCACATAAGAATACAAAAGATATAAATATCCTACGATGTGTTTGCATGGATATTTTTCTTGTGAAGCTTAAAGGAACTGTCTACCGCCTGGAATATATTTTGTGACAATGAGAAGACCATTTCCTAGATTGACAGAAATGAGCATACTTGAACCTTAAAAAATGGAATAATATTTTAACTTGGCCCTGATAGTCATGAAAAAATGACCAGTGGCACATGCCACCAATCCTTGGTGATTCTTTTCAAGCTCCAAGTGTAATGAAAAACCAAGATGTGCCCATGCAGGTTCACTTATGAGCAAAATTTATTACTTACAATTTTATTTTGTACACATCTGGTAGCATTCCTTCATGATGGAGAGCAATTTTCCTTTTTAAATTAATATTGCAAAAAAAAACCCAGTATTCAGTGTTGCCAGCGCCCCTACACGTGCAGAAGGGGCGACCACGAAGATAGAAAAATTCTGGACTTCCGATTTCTAATGACTTCCGAGCAAAACCACTGCGAGCTTGTACATTTTAAATGGTACACTTTCTATTGCGATAAAAAACATGAAATCGATAAAGGGTGGTGGACAGACCCTTTAAAGCTTGTGAAATGGTTTCAGACTGTGCTGGTTTCTAAGTTGGTGCAAATTTAATACCATGAAGTACTAAGCTTATGAAAAAAAAAAAGAAATTCAAAAACTTCTCCTCACTTGACGTCAGTGCTGTCACGCAGTGTGAACACGTTGTACACAACTTTCCTCAGTTCACTTGGTGAAAGACTCTCTAGTGTCTGAAATAACAGGAGAAAAAATAAAACAGGAAACATGCCTTACAGTACTCTGCATACTATGCACAAAAGCATTGCAAATTACGCACCGGAGGAGAAGCTTGTGTGAACTTGAGATAAAGATTCATTGCATGAAGTACAGACCTGAAAAAATTATACCTCAAATGAAATTCAGAAGTACAGTCTATGGAGCTAGCTGGTCTAACATGGCTATTTCTAGACTTAGCACGAAAACTGCACAGACACAAGAAGAAAACTTAACAGACAAGGATAACTGCTGGCGACCACCTATTTCAGTTTGTACTAGGTCAGTGCACATTAAAAATTTCCTACACTACGGTGGCTCTCATAATCATATCATGATTTTAAGATGTAACACCCCAGAAATCAATATAGTATTTCATTTGATGTCTGCAAAGTACATTGCTTGAGTAGCCTTGGAAGCATTTGTTATAAGACTTCACATTTATGTTTAAGCAAAGCTTCTGTCAAAAGCTAAAAGCTACGGCCATAACAAAACAATTTAAAAACAAAACAAGGCGTTGTGACTCCTGTATTGGAGCCCTGTTTAGTATTTCATTTGATGTCTGCGAAGTACATTGCTTGAGTAGCCTTGGAAGCATTTGTTATAAGACTTCACATTTATGTTTAAGCAAAGCTTCTGTCAAAAGCTAAAAGCTACGGCCATAACAAAACAATTTAAAAACAAAACAAGGCGTTGTGACTCCTGTATTGGAGCCCTGTTTAGTATTTCATTTGATGTCTGCGAAGTACATTGCTTGAGTAGCCTTGGAAGCATTTGTTATAAGACTTCACATTTATGTTTAAGCAAAGCTTCTGTCAAAAGTTAAAAGTGACGGCCATAACAAAACAATTTAAAAACAAAACAAGACGTTTTGACTCCTGCACTGGAGCCCTGTTCACAAGGTCTTCATTGTAAACAGAGCTCCTCCATGCTGGGAGCCTAAACGTCTTAAATTTGTTTTCCAAGTGTTTTATTGTGGTCGGTGCTATTTTTCTTTTGACAGTGCTTTCACCTGAATAGACTGGATTTCGTCAAACCCTAGACGTCAAGCAAAGCTTCTATTCTTTTAGATGGAGTTGAGCTGGGCTTTTTGAACTCTCTCACCTGAGGCAAGCCGCAATATTGCTAAAATTGCCTGCGACATACCTAGTACACATGAAACCCTAGTAATATTGGTAGTGTGTGCACATCAGCTCAAATTTAAGGTTTGTTAAAGCAGCTGATGTGGTGCTCACAGAAATATTTTTTTCCTCACATACTGCAGCATAATATGTTCTAAATTCGATAATTCGGACTCCGTTCGCGGCTGTCGAGCGCAGTGAATGGGCCGCCATTATAGCCTATGGCGCCCCGATGAGAGAAAGTATGACCTCAGAGATCACAATCAAAACTATGATCATTGAGGCTTAGTTCCAGCGTGACGCGCCAAATTTGGAGGCAAGTCGCCCGGTCAATGCGATCACCGCATCCTGTTCCGGCACCCCGCGCGTGGTTTGTGACTGTGAGTACGGCTGGTCGGCTGGTCGCGTCGGGTCCACTATCGCTCGACAGCGCTTTCACGTCCCGTCGTCAGTGCTTGTTTACCGTATTTACCCGCATAATTTGCACCCTCGCATAATTTGCGCACCCCTGATATTTAGCCAGCTTTACAAAAAAAATCCTCGCATATTTTGCGCTCGCCGTCCGGCCAGAGCCAGCTCGCCGGCGCGCGCACGGACAGACTTTGGACAGCCGCGCGGCCGCGTCCCTCGTTGCGCAGGTGAGCGCAGTCATACGTAAAAGGAACTGCGAGTGCGATATCCCTTTTTCCGATTATTTTCTCCGGAAGCCCCCGGAGCCCAAAGTACGGTCGCTAGAATAAAAGCACGCGAGTGGGGTCGACGAAAACGGCTGAAGCAGGGATCAAACGTGCCCGGCCCATCTCCGTCGTTCGGAGGCGGCGATAACATCACCCCTATCGGGACGCCTGCAGTCGAAGCGAGGAGGAAACGCCCCGCCCGTCTTTAATGAGCATGAAAAGACGTAAAAGAAGGGGGTGGGGAGGGAGTGTCGCTCGGCTGCCGAGATAGCGCTGGCGCTCGTGCTATCTCAGCAGCCATTAGCAGGCGGCGATTCCTGCAAGCGTGACTGACTATCAAAAGTCAAATCAAAATATCGGTGCCCGGGCGGGTACGGCGTGCCAGGTTGCGACGCATCATGCGGGAACAGGCCCACAGTTGCGGCGTAACAGCGGGGTTCGCAATGCATGGGATTCTATGGGAGTTATGCCGGGACCGATTGGTAGTTTCTGTCATGTGCTGTGTTGCTTGTGTAGTTTTTAAAGTGCAAGGCATCAAAGAAAGGCAACTATTTAGCCTAATTCTTTGCACTGTACAAAGTGTCTGCAATAGTTCTCAGATGTTTTAGCAATAAACTTCAAGATCTACTAATCTGATTGCAGAATTTAATGTGCTAAAGGTAGAGCTTTACCACCAGATACCTTGTTTCCTTTAAGACTACGTGCATAAAGGAAGTGAACTTGCCCAGTTCTGATCTTGAGTATGCCCTCAAAAAGCTTCGGTGTGGTGGAGATGAGACGGCCAAGATAAACGATGACTTCTTGAAGCAGTACAGAATGGTAAACATAATCTTTGCACTGTGCATAAATAATGCTCTTAATTTCCTTTGGTGTCAATGGCTTATCAATAACAGCTTCATCGCGGCCAAAGACACCCACAGTGATCTAAAGTTGGACAAAGAATGGCAAACAATCACCCATAGGATGCAATGGCACCAAGAATATGTTGCACTAAACATACGGCATAATCCAAAACAGCTTGTTATATGTACAACTACTACCACTACAAGTTCTCTCTTTCACATATACATGCGTATACAAACACGCATGCACACATGCAGCTGAGTGTCTTAAGTTCATGAACTGCCAGCTCTTTCACCATTTCACGAGACACTATCCACAGTTTAGCTTAGCTCCAGCTTGGCCAGGAGCGATATGATTTAACGTAACAAAACTTCAGTCCTCTCCTAGTAAAACCTGTCAACCTCACCTAATAATGCAGTGTTTCAATGGGCTGCATATGCTGCATACAAATTGTGCAGAGAACTCTCAATAGCATGACCGTCAAAGGGCCCCTCCTTAAAGGGTCCCTGAAACGTTTTTTTGACATTGCGTCACTGATTAGGCAACACAATCGTGAAATCACTCACACCATAAATAAAGTGAAGCACCATGCACTAAGGCAGCTATGGGCTTATTTCTGTCGCCTTCCTCCTTACCACTGCTGTTCCTCTTCAACTCGATCTGCTGCGGAGTGCGCGCTAGCGACGACAGCGCCTCCTGCGTCAGCCGCTCTGCCGAGTCTTCCGTAGCGACATAGCGCCCCGATATCCTCACTGAGGTCGCCCACCTCGGCAGTGCTAGCCTCTGTAATAGAGCGCCGGCGACTCGTGTGTACGCCGCCAGATGCCGCGACGATACCGTTGGCTGAAGCGAAGGAGTACGTTGTAGAAGCACGTTGTTCGCAGCTAGGTTTTGAAAATTATGCGCACAAGACTGGTTCGAGGCCAATCAGCGACCTCCCATTCGTAGTTCGATTGGCGGGGGCGTTTGAAAAGGCTTTTTGGCGAGCCGCTGCAACCTTTTGCGATACGCGTGTTCAAAACCATATTGTAAATTACACACCTTACGCACAGCGCTGAAATCTGTCCTGTAATGGTCCTAATGACCCGCTCTACCGGATCACCATGTTTGCATAAAATCGTCAAAACCGTTTCAGGGTCCCTTTAAGTTTGTGTGAGCACTTCAAACAAGCAAGTGCGGTGTACACATGATCACTACTGTTAAGACACAGTGGCAATGATGTTTGCAATGCATTAAATGACTACAGGGCCCAAAAACGGTCAAAATTGTAAGCAGAAGTCTGACAGCTTGAATGAATGACAAGTACAATGCCCGTTTGCTATATGCACTGTTTAGAATGCCATCAGCCAAGGCTTGTGAAACCAGTTAATCATTCTACAGTCGAACACGGATATATTGAACTCGAAGGCGGATCGCGAATTAGTTCAATATATGAAAAATTCGATATAAAATAATACAGGCCCCGAGACCTTACCAGTGGTGGACGATCCCCTACAATCGGCGCATTTAAGAATGATAACTAATTCAGCACACACGATGCAACAGAATGTTTTATTTGCGAGGAAAAAAAATTGCTTATCTTGGCCTGCTTCTTTGCCTTTGAAATGAAGTTGAAGACGCTGGCCTCGATCTTATCGAGGCTGTCCAGGTGCGACAGCCCGGTTCCCTCCATGTCACCGCAACAACGGCGAATCAAGCCGAACGCTGCCGCCACTTCAGCGGTGGAGTACGCGTGTGTAGCCGCCGCCTCATCCGGACGATCTTCGTCGCCACTTGAGCTGTTGGCCTGGGCATCCTGGGTCCCTGCAACTGCAGCTACAATGACCTCGTCGGCGAGGCTCGCAACAGCCTGAACATTGCAGTCCGCTTCCACGAAATCGTCCACAGACACTTTTGGTGGAACGGCAGCCGGGACGAGGGACGACAACTCGCGAAATGCCTCGTCTAGGCGCTCTTCCTCACCGTCTTAACCGGTTTCCGCAAGTTCCGCCATCACGAAGCCTGCGTTCTGGAAGCAGTTGGCCACTGTGTCCGTCTTCACGTCTCGCCAGGCGCCTGTCATCATTTGAATGGCACCAAGCAGGTCAACCTTCAGCTTGGTGCCAATGCGGAGGTTGACCAGCAACCTATTAAGGAGTCGCCTCCTGTAGCCCACCTTGAAGGACTTGATGATGCCGTGCTCGAGCGGTTGCAGCTTCACTGTCGTGTTGGCTGGCACAAACTTCAGCTCGATGTTTTTGAGCTCGCAGGTAGTGTGGTGGGCCGAGCAGTTGTCCACAAGAAGGCAAGCGCGACGCCCTGACTTGCCCAGCTTGACGTCCTACGCTTGCAGCCATTCTGTGAACAGCTGACGCGTCATCCACGCCTTCTTGTTCAAGGTGTAGCAAACGGGCAGCTGCTTAGAGTTCTTGAAACTGCGCGGTTCCCTTGCTTTCCCGACAACAAAGGGCCAGAGCTTCTGAGACCCATCCATGTTGGCTGCCAGCAGAACGCTCACGCGGACTTTACTCACTTCGCCACCGTGACGCATGCTACCCTGGACGTCGAGAGTCTTGCTCAGCAGCATTTGGCAAAATAGACTGGTCTCGTCGGCGTCGAAGATTTCCGCGGGTGAAAACTTTGTGGAGATTTCCAGCCACTCCTTCATCATCCACTGCTGGATGTCCTGGCTGCTTATGGCTTCGCTTTCGCCAGAAATGGTTTTGCCGACGATGTTGTAGCGGTGCTTAAATTGGTGAAGCCATTTGGTGTTGTCGGTGAAATTGTATTCACCGAGTGCAGCGGCAAACCATTTGGCCTTAGCCATCAGCGTTGGGCCATCCACAGGAATGTTCTTCGTGCACACTTCTAAGAACCAGCCATAGAGTGCCTTTTCTACTTTCCCGTGGGTAGGAGTGGGCACACGACAGGATCCCGACGTTCGCTGCTCCGCCGCATTTGCCTTTATATCCGCCTTGTTCTTCAACAAGGTGCTCAGAGTGCTCCATGGTATCCTGATGTTGTCCGCCACTGTCGAACTTCTTTCGTCCGCCTTAACACGCTGTATGGCTTTCAACTTTGTCGCAAAGTCAAGGTTCTTGCGCTTCTTGACGCTGGCCATTGTTATAAGAGAAGTCGAAAATTCAAGCAGTCCGCAGTGCCTTCGCACAGCACGCAGGCAAAAGAGGAATGTGGGGGTATGTGACAACTCAAGGAAGTGAACTCCGCCAACAAAGCTCACGATCAGTTGCGATGGCGGCGATGGCTATCCGGGCTACCTGCGAGGGCAGCAGCGACGTACGAAAGGCATGAGCTGTGGTTGGCTGAGCAAATACGAAAGGCGCGGGCTGTGGTTGGCCGATCGAAACTCACAAAACAGAAAAAAAAAAGACAAGGCGAAGGAGGAGGCCGCCAGCTCCTTCGTTCCTGCTCTTAAAAAAAAAGAAAAAAGAAAAAAAAAGAGGCAGATCCCACGTGCAGTGGGAATCTAGGAAATGCGAAGCATGCATCAGGAAACGAAAATGGATTTGCGTTGTTGTCTCGCTATACCGAGTTTGGTACATATGAAGTTAACGAAACGGCCACAAGAGCACCATGACTGGCATGTAAACCATGCCGCTCATACATGCATGTCATGATTCTAACGTTATGACCTGTCATTTATGTTTGTCATGCGGTTGTGTTGTGCCATAGCAATCTTGGTATACATCCCATTAACGAAACGTGCGGCATGTACATGCCACTCAAGACATGCATGTCACGATTTTCATGTTATCATTCGTGATCGTCATGCAGTCATGTTGTGCCAAATCAATTTTCGTACACATCCCATTAACGAAACGGCCAAGAGAGCACGAAGACCATGGCATGTAAATCCTATCGCTCATGACATGCATGTCATGATTTTCATGTTATGACCTGTCATTTACGTTCCTCCTGCAGTCGTGGTGTGCCATAGCAATTTTGGTATACATCCCATTAACGAAACGCGTGGCATGTAAACCATGACGCTCATGATATGCATGTCACGATTTTCGTGTTATGACCTGTCATTTATGATCGTCATGCAGTCTTGTTGTGTCATACCAATTTTCGTATGCATCCCATTCACGAAACGGCAGTATAGTGCCAGGACCGTGGCTTGTAAATCATGCCGCTCATGACATGCATGTCATGATTTTCATGTTATGACCAGTCATTTATGTTTGTCATGCAGTAATGTTGTAGCATACCAATGTTCGCATATATCCCATTAACGAAACGGCCAAGAGAGCACCAAGACCGTGGCATGTAATGATGTCGCTCATGACATGCATGTCATGATTTTCATGTTATGACCTGTCATTTATGTTTGTCATGCAGTCATGTTGTTGCATACCAATATTCGTACACATCCCATTAACGAAACGGCCAAGAGAGCACCAAGACCGTGGCATGTAATCATGTCGCTCATGACATATATGTCATGATATTCATGTTATGACCTGTCATTCATTTCTCATGCAGTCATGTTGTGGCATGCCAATTTTCGTATACGTCCCATTAACGAAACGCGTGGCATGTAAATCATGTCACTCATGACATGCATGTCATGATTTTCATGTTATGACCTGTTATTTATGTTTGCCATGCAGTCATGTTGTGGCACACCAATTTTTGTATAGATCCCATTAAAGAAACGACCTGGAGAGCACCAAGACCATGGCATGTAAATTATGCTGCTTATGACATGCATATCATGATTTTCATGTTATGACCTGCCATTTATTTTCGTCAGGCAGTCATGTTGTGCCATACCAATTTTCGCATACATCCCATCAGCGAAACGGCCAGAAAAGCACCAAGACCGTGGCATGTAAATCATGCTGCTCATGACATGCATGTCATGATTTTCAGGTTATGACCTGTCATTTATGTTCGTCATACAGTCATGTTGTGGCATACCAATTTTTGTAAACATCCCATTAGCGAAACGGCCAGGAGAGCACAAAATCGTAGGCGGCTAGATAGATAGATAGATAGTACATAGATACGCTCAAAGTCGCCGAAGTTCGCTAAGAAATGCTTCGCATTTTAAAGAAAAGGAGAAAGGAGGAGGCCGCTGGCTCCTCCATTCCTACTCTCCGAGCCAACGGTAATGCGGAGAAAGCACGAGAAAGAGTCCGCAAGTTGGAGAACGCGTCTAACAGGAGCACAGTCCGAGCCCTCTTGCCCTCACGTTTTTCGAGCGTTTCGGGTATCAGCAGAGACGCGGTGCCGCGAAGGTCGCGGGGCACAGCGAGTGCCGAAGCGCACCTCCCAGCTCGCGCAGCGTTCGATATATTCGATGGCGGGTAAAAATACCATTCGATATAAACGTGTGAATTTCTATACTTTTACAAAAAATTTTCAAGGGGATAATTTATGAGTTTGATATAGCCAAAAATTCAATATCTGTGGGTTCGATATATCCATGTTCGACTGACTGTATATGGAACACACAACGCTGTCACTAGAAATGGACTGCTAAGTAAGATAAAAGGAGAGAGGGAGAAAAGAAACTCTCTGGTAGGGTGTACAATTATTATAGTGGGAAGTAATCTAGGGAGGTGACTATTGGGCTTATACTATGTTATTAGGAACCAATTATATAAATACTTATATGAGAACATAATCATAATGAAAGATAACTCAAGGAGTACAGCATATAGTATGACTGCACCCTGCCAAGTGTGTTTTAGCACACATAGCACGTTTGGTAACATAAAGAACGCACTAAAGGGGCCTTTGCTGTTTTAATACCTCCTTGAGTGCATAATTTGGCTGCTCATGTGCTTGCTTTCACTTAAACTGTGCACCCAAAAGGTGTCGGTTGTTGGAGTGCTTTTTGCATAATGTGCCCGCACAAGCACTTTTTCTGTGCGTTTTCACTGCCTTTGCTAAAAGCTGTCTGGCACAGCTCTTCTTACTGTCATAACTTGGTGATGCAAGCCCTCCTGTGTGATACATGGCTCCTCCATAAGGGCTTATCTGTTGTTGCTTTCTTTCCTAAAACGTACTCATGCAAATTCTCTTCTGTGTTACATCTTCTTTTGCTGCTGCAGGACATGACACGAGTGGATTAGGAGACATTGGTGGGCACTTTGACAAAGGATGGCCCCCCCCCCAACACACACATAAAAAAAAAAAGGGGTGGCTAGTCACAATAAGGTCAATACAATGCAGTTCCTCAGCTCTGGTTCATGGCAGCAGGCATGAAAGAAATGGCACTTGCTAGAGCTAGCGTACGTAATGTAGGAGAGTGCCTTTTCTGGCAGTCATGCTCATCTCCTTGCAGGACAGGTATCAGACTTTTGACTCTAATAATGAACCGACTTCAAGATCTACTTTGGTAAAATAGTCCCTATGTGGTACCTTATAATTTCCAGTGTAGAAGCGAAATTTGTAATAGGGTCCAGTGAGGTGCCACCTAAGTTTTTTTTATTCTATAATTTTTTTATTCCATTACTTGCACACCTAGTGGTAGAGCATAGTGCAAGCAACAAGACATTCAGAAATAAGAAATAAAATGTAGCATTAGGTTGGCTGCATATTTCTGAATACAAGTTTACTTTCAAGCTGGAAATAAAAAGAAAGAAAGACACATTAGACAGATGCAAAAATCTATAAGTTTCATAATATGTATATTATTAGCCTCATCCAATAGCGTCATCCAACACATCTAAATCCATACCTGCCAACAAAAGGACTTAAAAAAATTGGGAGATTCAAATACCAAACAAACTGGAGGGGAGGTCATGACAAAAGAAAAGAAAAAGAAAGGAAGAAAGAAATCTCGTATACATTTTATTTCTTGCTTTTCAGCGCCACAGTACCATCGCGAACTTGAACGCTTTCCAGTAAACATTTTATACGTCGATGATTATACTTGTAATTAAAGTGCCACTGTGTAGTTAATCACATATGCATGCAGGACAAAATGCGACAATAACCCGTGAAAGCTAGTGACCTCCTCCCATATGTAGCATGCTTCACTGCATACCACAACTGTTAGGCGGGGAAGCTAACTTTACATGTGCTAGTCACAATAAAGTTCCTCGTCATGGTAAGGATGACACGCCAAACCGTAAATAACAAGTGCCACAATGAACACAATGACCTCAACTCCCTTTACATAAGTGGGCAGACAGGAGGGCCTCGTGGATAAGCTGTTGGGGGTTCATCAAGGCCAGAAAGGTCTTTAAATGGCTGTCCTTTAATATTTTCTCTTCTTTTTGCAGTGGGGTAAGGCCTATTTATTGGGAGAGTTGGCAGGCCTTTAAATAAACCTTTAGTTTGATTATGCAGACCCAACTAAATTTATTTCTAACAGCAAAGGCAGTGTGTGAGACTACATAAAAAATTTTCATCACAACTTCTGAGCTATCATAAACGATTCCCTACGCTGGTGCGGTACACGCAAACTTTCTGCACTCTTGTATATCAAACAGCCTTGATCGAACCATACACCTCTTGCTGCCACATGCCCTTGAGCAGCTGATGACTCACAGCAACAGCATGAGAGTAGGAACATCAGTTACAGGGGACAATAAAGTGAAGCACTAAAGGGGTTTATGCTCATAAATTATTGTTCAGGAACCCTGCTTCTGTCAATTTCACCATTTTATGTTCTGTATTAGAAGAGGAAATGAAGGTCATAATTTCATTGTTGAATTCTGCACCGAAACTTAAGAGCACATGACATCACAAACATTGGTCTTTTGTTTTTATATACTGGCAGCTCAAAGAAATTTTCTGAAACACACAATGTTAAATATCTGGCTTCCTTAGAGCACAATGTGTATCATTTTTAGCAATAACTAACTATGTAGGCCTTAGCAGGTGCCATCAAAGGTCTATGACATCACATGTATATGTGTGGGGACTTTATAGCACTGCCATCTTTACTTTCTATTTGCACATTTTTAAGCTTACCAAGCATCTTCTCTTTGCAAGAGCGGTGCTTTTTGTATAGTGAAAAGGTAATTTACTAATAAAAATTCATTTTCACTTAAGCGCCCATTTAAGCATACCTAGATGCTTCCCTGTGCCCTGAAGAATTCCATCTAACAACCCCATCCACGAGTGACCTTGTTTTCTCTTACCATCCACTTTGGTTAGCATTAGTTTTTACTCAACTGAACCAGATCTCATGACGTGACCAAAAAAGAAACTTATAGTTTCACAATAAAGCCTTCCCTCTCTCTCATGATCTTTGCTTCAAATAGGGATTGATCTCTTTTATGATTCAGATACTGGTTCATTTTGTGATCCTGGGAATGTACAGAACTCTATGTTAGTACCCCAGCTTTTCGAACTTCTAGCTGCTACACATGCATGACTGTTGTATGCACTGTGGGGCTAAAAAAATTTAAACTTGCCTGTTTTCCATTGACCAATATGGCTGTGATGTAAGGACTGAGACTGTCCACAACCTTTCCCAAAATGCTGGAGCAGCGACGTACAACTGCCCTAGAAGGCGTGCATATGTCATAATGAACACATACTCAATGGTTTCATCACATAACAAAACTTTTAAGCAGAAAAAGAAAACAGACCACAAAATCCATCATTCATCAAAATGAGTACCTTCTAGACATCAGTGAGCATACAGGCTCTGTGGTAGTGCTCGCTGCAGCGCTAATATTTCTGACTTAATTATTACAATGTAAATCAAAAGGATCGGTTTAAATGAAACTAAGTACCCAGGCGGAGAATTGGAAGACAGGGCAGTGCATTGGTACGAGGAGACGCAAAACTATAATGCAGGTATTTATGAAGGCCAGATCAGAAATACCATCTTCAAAAGAACGTAAGATGCTATAACAAGGTTTTATGTAGCATGCACTGAAAGTGCCACAAGGAAGCGAAAGCTATTTATGTTAATGCTAAGTTTTCCACTGCTCACAAATCATTACAGTAATTCAGGGATTTATAGCCCCTCCCCCTCCTCTTTTGCCCCCACCAACCAATAACTCCATATCCACCATCCACTTCCAACCCCCAAATCGAAATTCTCAGTTAACTCCTGCAGCAATTAGTGCACATCACAGTAATTACCACAATTCAGTGCAATGATCCTACCAGTGCTTGAGTGCACCTGCCTGTCTTGTCAGCTTTTCTAGCCTGTCCTTGAGCATCACTGAAAAAAGAATGGGAAAAAAATGTTTAGCTTGGTGTAAGTGTTTCCCCATGCAGACACGCAATTTGCAAAGGAGGATACATGCCTCCATCGATGGTGAAGCTTGGGCTCACTCTGTTCCACAAGATGCCCAGCAGTTGGCTTTGACCATTCAGTGTGTCCACGCTAACCAGGGCTTCTATAATTTCATTGTTTGACTTTGAATAGAACGACTGCAACAAAGTGAGGAAGCATTTATTACAGGCTATATTTCTTCACGTCCATCTCCAAGCAACTTTAAGGCTATAAAAATACAGGGTGTTAAACAAGTGACTGCATACTGTACACAAACTTAAAGGGGCCCCGAAACGCATTTTAGGCATATTGATTTTATTGTATCTTTGCTTTGTGTGGGACTTGATGATGACCGAAACTCCAGTGAAAACGGCGAAATCGAACCGTATTACATTTTAATTTGTACCTGAAATCAGTTTCCGTGCTGATTGCAGCGCCATACATTAACAGTTTCTCTGAGCGGATATGGCATCACCATGCCGGCTTTGCTGCAGGTTCTGATTGGCCGGGAGCAGTAGGAATAAAAATATGCATCACACGTGCTTACAATGCATTGAATATAAGAAATTTCAAATAGAGGATGTGTTTTATGCTTGCTAAAGCTACTAAAAGGTAAAAACTTGTGTATTACAATTTCATTTTGCTTGTAACTGACACAAGAAGCGCTGTGCGGCCCACGTGGTGGTTGTGGTAGGAAGGCCACAGAGGGCAGCACGGTTCCGGTTCTGCAAGATGTAGGTCGTGTTTTTGATTGGAAGCAGCATGCACGTCTCGGGATGCTGATATCTGTCGTCTGCATTTATTTTGAATTTGTAAGTTGAATAACTTGCGTTTGACTGCATAGATCGCGAAAATTCTTTTTGCATTTACCTCAGAACAATACAAATAACCCATTTTGATGCAAAACTCAGCGAGTAAAATATGGTTTCAGGGCCCCTTTAAGAGGTTCTTTAGCATTACCAATGCACTAATTTATCTGGCAAAGTAAGGGATAGTAATAAATTGAAACTTTCTTTTAGACTGTTTTTAGACACACTGAGTTATTTAACACTGCATATTTCATAACACATAAAGGGGCCCTACAACACCTTAAGTTATATGACTGGACTCTTCATCACCTCATAAATCTCCTGCTGCAATATTTTTTGAATCCATCAAGAACATGTGGGTTCATTTGATTTCTCTTTCCTTTCATTTTCACAAGCCTGTCAGAAGCTACACAAGGAGATGGCAGGAAGGCATTGTGGCATCCATAAGTTACATCGCCATGTGCCATGGCTTAAAGCATATTCTCCTCTTTTCTTAGAACCTAGTGGCCACTACTTCTGGTTGAGACATGGGTGGTGCCACCATTTGGCAGCACCCTGTGGAAGCGACTATACCTACATGATGGAGCACATAGCGCAGCCTTTGATGCAGCATGTAGCTACCTTTACAGTACATATCGTAGCCTCCACAGATGCACTGTTCATGAAATAAGTGCCTATTTGCTGCACAGTTAAGCATGGACCTGTTGGCTGTGTAACTTACGACAGAGTTGCAAAGGATTGATTGATTTCTGCGGTTTTATGTCCCAAAACCATGGTATGATTATGAGAGACGCTGTAGTGGAGGGCTCTGGTAATTTCGGTCACCTGGACTTCTTTAATATGCACTGACATCACACAGTACACGGGCCTCAATATTTTGCCTCCATCGAAATGCAGCAGCCGCGGCCAGGGTTCGATCCAGCAACCTTCAGATCAGTAGCCAAGTGCCATTGACCACCGTGGAGAGGCAGAGTTGCAAAGGAAAGAGAAAGCGCTTTTTGGCTGTCGGCACAAAATTGTTGATTGATTTGCGGGGTTTAAGGTCCCAAAATCAGTTCTGATTATGAGAGACGCTGCAGTGGAGGTCTCTGGAAATTTCGAACACCTGGGGTTCTTTAACTCTTTGACGACCAAATTTCGAAACGTCGATCACCCGCGATCGACAATTATGCGCCTCTATTTAAAAAAAAACTTTGCGATCCTGGACTTGCTGCACCCTCTTGGCGACTGTACAAAAACTAGAATTACCGTTCCTGAGCGGTTCACGTTTCTACCAGGCGGCAATTTTTAAAGGGCGTGCAAAGGCGCACTTGAGTGCTGCGATGGCGTCAACATCCGAAACCATGCATGCTCGAAAAAAAGCGGTTGCACTTGATCCCGACACTAGTACGAGTGATCTTTTGGATTCCTCGAGCACTGATGACTTGGACAACGACGTCGCAACATCGGAGTTTAGCTCGGATGAGGAAATTTCACCAAACCAGCCAGGAACATCAGCTGTCAGCTTCAGTAAGTTTCGCTTTCACTTGCCGTTTTGTTTATCGTGCTCTAGAACCGGTTCATTTGCCGTGAATCTGTTCCATGTGCTATTACTTTTTATTTACAGTCTCCAATTCATTCGAGTGAGACGTGTTGCCATGCATATTTTAATATGTGTTATGTAAATTTTTGTAGCTCAAGTAATAGTTAACCTATTTCTATAATTTCTTGTACAAATACTTCCAAGTCACGGTTACACAATTTGTATATTTCAGAATTTATCGAAAAAATGTTTTGTTCAAGTTGTTGCTTCTTACTTAAAATTGTGAAAAATTTTTTTTTTCTGTTCAGGAATCTTTTTGGGGCAAGATTTTTTTCTATTTTCATAAAATAAAATGTTTCTGAAAGAATGTCGATTTGCCTTTACCTTGGTATGTTGCATGACGCTTTACTGTAAACCTAGCAGCTGCGGCACGAAAGATTCTGAACGGAAACATACAAAAAACGGCCAATTTCCCCGTGGTCGCGAAAGAGTTAATGTGCACTCACATCGCATAGCACATGGGCCTCAACATTTCACCTCCATTGAAATGCAGCTACCGCAGCCAGGATTTGACCCCGCGGCCTTCAGATCAGCAGCCGAGTACCATACCCACTAGACCACCGTGGCGGGGCGACACAAAATTGTAAATTCGCGGCTGTATACAGTGCAACAATATCCGACTCAATTTTAGGGCAGCCTCGACTATTAAAGGGCAACATATTCTGACTATGTTCAAGTTGTGCAGGGCCCCTCTAAGGCACACTTCAACAAATCCCAGTGGAAGATAAAAGATTCGAACATAGTTTACTTTGGAAAAAAAAAGAAAACAATGAAGATGAAGAGGGTAGGTGTCCTAGACCACTTCTATTTGTCTTTCTTTTTTATTACATGAAAAATGTTAACAGGCTTTATTCATTTTCTTACGTCATTTTTTCACCATGACATATTTGTTCACAATAGTCAATATGTGGATAAATTATGATAGCACTTAAAATTCTTTAGCAAAATGTGACTGTTTAAATGTAAGTTATAGCTTGCCAACCACAATAATGAGTGTCTTAAAATGATGTTTCACTTGATTCCTACTGAAAGCAATAAGAAGATGATAAGTAAATTTCAAAGGTGTAAACAAAGTTCCAGTTTAACTAGTGAATGCAGAAGTCACTGCTACAGCAGATGACTAAGCACAAATAGAATTTAAATAATGCTGGCAGCAGGTCTGCAAGGCCTGCTGGCCGACAATGCTTGCAGGTGTGCGTTTAGTGGAGGCCCCGCGGCTATCCACTAAAAAGTGAGAGATCATTGCGCCACCGCAACGGTGGCGCAATGGTAGAGCGTCCGCTTCCGATGCGGTAGGTACCGGGTTCAAATCCCAGTGCCGGCCGGACACCCACCGGTTTAAAAACGGGTAGAGGAGTACACACCTGGCGCTCGGTTTACGTGTACTTATCTCGAAAGGTGGCCCCATAAGGACGTGGCAGGTCCCCTGGGCACACCTTACCCACCACGGCCTTGGTGAAATAGTTGAGCGTCCGCCTTGCTGTGGTAGGCAGAGAGGCATGCGCCACTGCCGCCGGGTACCTACCGGTAAAATAGGGACAAGCGCGCTTCCACCTGGTGCTCGGCTGTTGGAAGGTGCTGTACGCTTGGGAGGTCCCCCACCCTTGTGGGAAATGGGCGGCATGGGACCGCCCGACCTTAAATTAAGGTCACTCCTTTTTTTTTTTTTTTTTCCAAGGGAGTCAACTTGATTGATCTGGAAATATTCTGAAAATGCTCTTGTGAGAGCCTACATTGGCACAGGCAGTACAAGCGCTGAGGTTTATGTGAGCCTTCCCATGAGCACCTTAGAACCAGCTCCCTTCTATCATGTTTACCCAATGGAAGGTTCTATAGCCGGTTAAGCAACCATGTGCATGGCACCAATACCAAAAACAATGCTTCTTTACACTACTAAAAGAAGCCAATCTGAACCATACTATCAAGTTGGTAGTGCTAATCCTGGAATAGTACTTGCAACCCATTTTTTGAGAGAACTTTAACTGTCCATTACCATGCAGTGAATCAACAACATGCAAAATTTGTTCCCATCACATACTTCCTGGTTTCCGACAGCAGTGTTCATTCACTAGTTAAATTTATTACAGTGTATGATACCTGTGGCTAGACAAACATGATAATGTGAAACAAACATGGCAGAAATGTAGATGAAAAGTACTTTTCTGATGACCAGACAGAAGCAGCTAACATAACTGAACATCTTAAAGAAGGAAAATGGCAACAGCTATATTACAAAATGTTTCTTAAAGGTCGAACTAACACTGAACATTCCATTTCTAATTCTAAACAGTACTACCTAGTTCAAATGATCAGCTTTTCAAGATGTCATTATGTACAGTTCAAATTTGAAGAAAATAAAAAGTAACAGCTGTAGCTGCCAAATTTGTTCATATAGTATGAAATAGATAAAGGAAAGAGTTCGTTCATTTCACAGTTAAAGTTTGGTATCTTACTCCTAAGTGAATTATCACCAGTAGCAGCTTCACTGGCATCACACACAATTAGTGACAAGAGCTTCAGAAAGCTTACATTGGCATGTAGGTTCACTGACTGATTTAAATCACTTCGCAGGAATGCTCCATGGACAAAAGCATGTAAGCATAAAGAGTATACTACAAACTGCTGACCGAATAATCGTACGATGGCTCGCTGTATTTATGGACCTTGGACACATCAGTTAGGCTCTGGTAGCCTGTGTTGGTATGCTCAAGCTGCTGGAAGGCATCAAACTTGGGAAGGGCATCATGTGGCAGCAGGTGCAGGAAATCCAAGTGCTCAATGCACGATGAAGAAATGAGGTTCTGCATGACAGAGCAATAAACTATGATTAAGTGAGCAAGAAAATTTTTTCAGTGCGATTTGCAACTAGCCAGATCTCGAAATAAAGTTGTTTCACTCACACACAATTTGCAACAACTCTTTTACATGGTGGCAGTCATGGGCACGTTACCAGTAAAAAGTAACACTGTTACAGTTACAGTTACCTAAGCCAGAAAAGTAACTATGTTACAGTTACAGTTACTCAGCTTCCAAAACTAACTTGCTACAGTTACAGTTACTGATAAAAAGTAACGTCGTTACTTTTCCGTTACTGTACAAGATTAATACACCGCAAACGAAATTATGTTTTTTCAACAGAAACGTATGAAGGCGTGCGGTTAGTTGAAGTTGCTCGTAGCAAATTGCCAGATAAAAGGAACGGACTGGGCTCACTCGAAAGCCCAACACCAGAAATCATAGCGTACGCTTCATTTTCTGCAACTACTTCTTTATTGACTGTCGGGAATTTATTTACAAAAAGAAAAAATGGCAGATCCCACGTGCAGCGGGAATCAAGCATGCATCAGGAACGTAAATAGGTACTGCATTGTTGTCTCGCTATATCGATTTTGGTACATATGAATTTAACGAAACGGCCGGAAGAGCACCAAGATTGTGGCATGTAAACCATGCCGCTCATGACACGCATGTCATGATTGTAATGTTATGGCCTGTCATTTACGTTCCTCATGCAGTCGTGCACGTGCCATAGCAATTTTGGTGTACATCCCATGAACGAAACGCGTGGCACGTAAATCATGCCGCTCATAACATGCATGTCATGATTTTCATGTTCTTAGAATGTGCCACCCATGGTCGTCATACATTGTTGCCTCCCCATACCAATTTTGGTATATATCAAGTTAAAGAAACGGACGCAAGAGCACCAAAACCGTGGCACGTAAATCATGCCGCTTATAACATGCACGTCATGATCTTTGTGTTATGACGTGTCATTTATGTTTGTCACGCAGTCATGTTGCATACAAATTTTCGTGTACATCCCATTAACGAAACAGCCTGGAGAGCACAAGGTCGTAGGCGGCTAGATATACATATATACGCTCAATGTCGCCGAATTTCGCTAAGAAATGCTTCGCATTTAATACGTTGGGACAGCCTGGTGCCACGAAGCGCTGCTGCCCGCTCGTAAATAAAATGGGAGCTCATCATCGTAAATAAATGGGAGTTGCCGGCACTTTGGCAAGTGCTTTTTGGAAGTACCGTCGCTTTGAGAATTGAACGTGTTCGAGGCATTCAAAAGCGTCTGTTTCTAGGTGGTTTCCGCGGGGGTGGTCATGAAGAAATGGCTGGCCACGCAAAAAAAAATAAGGATGCTGCACCGGCCTCTGAACAACTGTGACTTTTGTCACTTAGGCTGACCATACTGCGGTGTCGCGCACCTTTCTCTGCATGGCGGCGGGGAGAAGAACCCTTCCCCGCCCTTTTTTGCCGCCGACCGGCCGTGCTTTGCTTGCCTTCATAAAAAAAAAGTCCATTTCCGCCCCGAAACACGTCAGTACATCCACACAAAAAAAAAAAAAAGAAAAGAAAAGCCAGGAGGTGTCCGTGTCCTGCACGGCATCGCTATACAAACGATATACATCGTAAAAGCACTCCATTAGTGAGATACAAATACATTTTGCAAACGTATCTAGATACAGAGGTACACATAGTCATAAATATTTAAGAGAAACATCGCGATATTCTTGTATCGCGATACTGCCGAGTCCTGCTTTTAAGAAGTGTTGCTGCTGGATATTTTTTTAAAGGAAGTAACTGTAACGGTACTTACAGTTACAGTCACCGTGCAAAAAGTAACAGTGTTACAGTTACAAGTTCCTCTAAATTAAAAGTAACTAGTTACAGTTATAAGTTACTGAAAAAAGTAACTAGTTACCGGTAACGCGTTACTAGTAACTAGTTACTGCGCAAGATTGCATGGTGAACACCTACGTTCAGCAGCAACAAAGAAAAAAAAAAGCTGAGGTGTCAAGCAAGGTATGAATAAAAAAATTCAATCGGAAAAGAACTGTCTTCAAATCAGCCCCACAGTATAAAAAATTCTAAGATGACCACAGCAAGACGATCTGAGAATTCTTGTCAGGAAAACAGTGGTTTCAAAACTTTGAAAAAATAAGAAATTCTCAGACACTGTTTGCATAGCCACTTTCTTAGGATACCAGCTGTGATAGACAAGAATTACTGACTTACCATCACCAGCATTAGCAGCCTCAACTTCAGCATTCAATTGGCCATGGTGTCATGTGTACAACTACATAACTTCAAATGTTTTCTGGCACACACGTAATACTGCATCAGGTATCATGAGTGGGTGCCTTGAAGCTGCCTGCCACTACAAAAGGCTCACCCGTGACTCATCATCATCATCGTCCCTGTCATTAGCAAAAGCTTCAACGACAATGCTGCCTTGCATTCACATAATACACTCGAACCTCATTATAACGAAGTTGCAGGGAGACACAGAATTACTTCATTAGTATATCCATTATTTCGTTATTACCATTTAAGTGCAATAATTTTAACGTGCAAATAAGAAGAGAACGCTGTTGCCCGCAGTAAAGCCATGCATGAGATGGAGTTTTATAAAGACAGTAAAATGGAAAACCTCCTCATCAGAATCGTGAAAATTGGCAGCCAGCGCGATGGGCTGTGTTCTGCTGCAGTGCAATCATATTTCACTCCCATTAAGCACCCGGCTCGTCCATGTTACCACGAAACCAGAGAGAGAGGCGACACTATCCAACAGTCAAAAGCGAAAATATGCTTGTCATGAACGAGCAACATGCGGAGGACTACTGAGCTAGCCGTCTTCGCTGCTATGATGCACATCGTGTAACGAACGCTGCTGCGCCAGCTTGCCTTGCCCGTCTTGAGGTCTCCAAGGTCGCTGAACCGCCGAGGCGCTCTCGGAGGCCACACCCTGCTGTATCAGCGTTCGGTAGCGTTAGTGGTTGGCCGTAACGAGAGAGGTGCATGCAAGCAATAATGCACCATCATGTCCCTCGTTTCTCTACCACCGGCCATCTGTATATGCAGTTAGCATGACCTCCAAGATCACGATCATGTAATCTTGGAGGCCATGTTTTAATATCTAGCTGCTGTGAGAAAAAAGAAAAAAAAGAAGAAAAATAAGTGGGGTGGCAAATAGGTAGCTGGAACAGGATGGCGGAAGGCAGCAGTACACATTGGTGTGCACCGCTGCCTGCATGTGGCTACACACGGCAATGTGCGGCAGTTCCATCATCCCTAGGATTTTGAATCGCCATGTTGAACACTGCGGGAGGCGAATTTGTCGGCGTGAACGCGCGCTGATTTATGGTTTCGGAGGCAATCTTAGTTCATTATGTCCATTGAAAGGTGAATTTTAATTCGTTAAAAAGAGGTTACAAGTACATGCATGTCTATAGGAATTTCAAGGGAAGGTTTATTTACTTTGTTATATCTGTTATTATGTTATATCCCGTTATATTATAATGAACTTCAAGTGCATTATATGCATCATGACATGTGAATAGCACTACTGGTGGGCGTTTTAGGCTGCCACGCAACAAGTTGGATGAGAAATCTTCATCAGTGGCCCAAGGCCCACCAGTAGATTTCTCTATTTTCCAGGTAACGCGGACACTTTAAAGCTACTAAGCCAAAGATATGCCACAATACGTCATTATCATTAGCTTGGCCACGGCTTTCTGTATGGCTCAGTGAGTGCAGGTGCCTTCATAGCAGTTAGTAAACTGACATGACTATTGTGTGCCATGATCGTGTTATGGTTTTAAATGGACTTTTTGAGTAACACTGTGTCTGCAGTGTCAAGGTGACTATCCTTCACAATGTGCTTTTCAGATCACAAACCACACCACGTCTGACAGTATTCTCTTAAATCTGTCTTAAACCACCACATCTTGTGTGCAGCACTTGCGAAAAATGCTCTCAAGGAGTGTATGAGCTCTAGAATGCTGCACATCAAGCTTACACTGTAACTGTGCTGTGGGTTCTGCGCAGGCCTGTACCTGTAGTTTCTTACTTTTAAAATTTTTCAAGAACTTAAAGGGACAGTAAAGTGGGAGAGTAAATCACTTCATGGTGAAAGATCATTCTTTAAGGATTCTATTGCCATTGATTTCAACATTGTGTCTTCAAAATTAGAAGAGAAAATGAAGGTCAAAGTTTCATTTTTTAATTGTGCATGAAACCTCTGCACCTCAATCAAGCATGTCATGGATTTCGAAGAAGTTTTCTGTATTTTAGCCACATTGACTCCATGGAATTTAATAAAATTCACTACGTTAAGTCTCTGGCCACCTAGAACAGAATGCAATTGATCGTTACCAGTGAATAACTATGTGGGCCCTAGCAGGAGCCTTCGAAATATATGACATCACAGCGATTCGGTGCGGGAACCTTGAGGCAACATCATCACCTGTATTTTCCTTTTGCGCGTTTTCTCGCTTAGAGATCACATCATCGTGGCAAAAGTGATGCTTTTGGTACTGAATAGAGTGGTTTACTGTTACAAGGAAGATTGCTTTGCTCTTCAGTTCTCCCTTTAACATTCAGTTACCTTTATGTGCCACGAAGCTTATTTTCTCTTCCCCTTCAACCTTCAAGGATGCGCAACAATGAGCTAGGCAAGCACAATACCATTGCTATAAAGGTAGCAGTTGCTGTGATGACGAGGGAAATTCCCCCTGCTGAAACATTGGCTTCATCAACATTACTGTTAAACAACTTTTCATCACGTTGAGCCTTGACAATCTTTTACATCTGTCTTGCTGGGATTTAATGAGACTTTCTTTTCTTCCACCATAATTTTATTCTGACTCTACACAAAGACAAAAAAAAAAAAAAAACAAAGAATAAAACAGCTCACCTGTAGCCTACCCAATCGCACCTTCAGCCCATCACAGTGGCCCTTTTTTAGCATCGCCAAGAGGTCTAGCAGTTCCTTGAAGTGAGCATCTCTAGCATAGTAAAAAAATAATTCGATGTTAATTCCAACTTCCTATTAGACTAAAATAAAGCAAGTGGCACTGATTTTCACCTTCTTTATTTCCTTTTCTTTTTAAGATAGCTTTCAGATCTTTGAGAGCACAATATTCGCAAATAATGAATTATAATAACGCACAACCGACTCCCAATCATTCAAACTCGAGGGGACACCAAAAAAAATTTTTTTTTAATTATCTGACGAAAACATAAGTGTGACATGCTGCAACCTATAAGGAAGCATAGAAACGGCAGATTATCATGTGCATTCATACAATCTTGCTTTTTTTCAGCTTTTTTGTTCTCAGTGTGCTTTTGACCAATATCACAAGCTCAGGCGAGCAACTGGCTTTAGTTCTGTATGTTTTAATAACATATGAATGCAAATTGTCAGTCATAAGGAACACAGACAGCTAATATTTGCCAGTATGGATAAGAAAAATGCACAAATTAAGCAGCTTTTACATACAAGAATAACATACCAGGCAAAACCAAAAAATTTTAATTTGTTTGAATTAACTGAGAGTCTGAATTACTGTGGCTCTACTGTACCTAGATCCTCACATGCACTAAGCAAGGCATGGCATTGTGGCATAAGGAGTGCTGAGGAAGATTATAATAATTTCTGGGGATTTACGTCCCAAAACCATGATATGATTATGAGAGATGCTGTCATCTCTCATAATCTCTGGAGATTTCAACCATCTTGGGCTCTTTAATGTGCACTGACATCATACAGTACACAGGCCTCAACATTTTGCTTCCATTGAAATGCAGCTGCTGCACCTAAGATTCAATCAAGCGATCTTCAGATAAGCAGCCGAGTGCCACAGCCACTAGACCACAGTGGCACGGCTTCTAAGGAAGACTCCACTACATATCATAAAATGAACTTACAAATCCTGCAGTACCACAAAATGCTGATTTGCCTGTAAAGCTGGCCTGGTCGAGTGCTTGCATGCTAAATGATAGCTATGTCCCAAACGTCAAGCATACAGCATATCAGCCATTCTATTGACAACTATGTGCTTCCCTGCATTTGGCATGTTGTAAGCCTCAGCTGCTGCTCTTCATTAGGCTGCTAACAACATGAATCAGCCTCTTCACTAACCACATTCAATAACTAGTAGTATGCTGATGTGTTCAACTTTTAGTTAGATGATCATGGATGTCTTTATGCCACTGCGTTGGCTAACTCTACATGAACCAAGGTATGTGACAATGTCATGCAGAATGTAAAACATACGAAATGTCGAAAGAACAGAATGATTGAGCCGATGTGAACCTGTGGACATGTGAGGATTTTGTAAGATGTGAGAATGAGAAGTGGCTATGGCAGGTGTGGACATACTGTCACTGCTGACGTTACCTTTTAACAGGACCAATTAAAGTTGTACTTAAACTTAACCACAACATACACAGAAGCCTGTATCTAAACCTGATTTGTTTGTCCACTGATGTTTTGGGAGATTAATTCTCTTATAAACCAATATACTACATGTGGCAACAATGAGAAGATAATAACCAAATAATGCAACAAAACATTACAGTTTATTAAAAATTTAGCAGCTTCGTTCTCTTTATTCTATCACACACTAAATAGGGAAGGTCTAAATTCTGGCAGCGTTGGTGCCTTGAAGTATTGTGTAAGGATTAACTGTTTAGTTCTCTACTCCTGGAATAACTTGCAATGCAGCTGTTCAGTGACCCTTTTACAGACAAATTTTTAGCATAATCGCAGGAGTCTAAGACTTGGTTTTACCACAAGATGTAGTCACGAATGGTCTCGGTAAAAATTTCAGATTAGCGCAGAGGTGATGTTTGTGAAACTACTTTGGTGGGATGTATATTTCCCATTGCTCAGTGGGTACACCAATGCATTTTTTTTTATTGTTAAAAGAACTACTGAATGATTTTGATAGCTTTTTATGGCTCAGAAAGAAAGAAAAAAAAAAGCTGTTACTTTCTATCAGTCTATTCAACATGAGCCTCCACCAGGTGGCACAGAATTGCTGTAGGAAATGACACATTTGCACTTCTCTGCCACAGTCATGCTGCAGAGCCAGTGCTTATATACAACAGATGAAAGATTCATAATAAATGACGCTTTTTCGTTGTCGAGGAGGTCTTTTCCAAGTCTATCACACATTATGATGCCACAATTAATGCAAAATGATCAGGCAGTGTGGAACAATTTCTGTGGCAATAGAATTTATCATACACAGCTTTTACAACATGTGGTTGCAAATGTTTTCTGTAAGAATTACCACATTTACTCGCGTAATTTACACACTTTTTTTTTGCGGTTTGAGAGCTCCGAAGAGGGGGTGCGCAAATTAAGCGGAGATGACGCGAATACATTCGAAATAACGTGTATTATAATGCAACGAGCGTGGTAACTCTTTTGGATATGATCTCACGTAACACCACGAAACGCCAGTGTAAGAGAATACAGCTGCTCTATAGACACTTCTCGCAGTCCCTTCGCGTTCAGAGCGCAGCACAGCGCAGCACGTAGAAGGGTTTACGAGCCGCCCGCTGATGGCTGCCGAGATAGCACGCACGCCAGCGCTATCTCGGCCGCCATGCAATCGTTCAGCAGTGGAGCGACACCCCCTCCCTCGCGTCTTTTCATGTTCGTTAAAGACGGGCAGGGCGTTTCCTCCCCGCATCGACGCCAGGTGTCCCAATCGGGGTGATGTTATCGCATGCGCCCACCGAGTGATGGAGATAGGCCGGGCTCGTTTGATCTCTGCTTCAGCCGTTTTCGTCGCCCCCACTCGCATGGTTTTATTCTAGCGACCGTACTTTGGGCTCCGGGGGCTTCCAGAGAAAAGAATTGAAAAAAGGGACATTGCGCTCGCAGCCCCTTTTACATATGACTGCTCTCGCCTGCGCAGCGAGGGGCGCGGCCGCGCGGCTGTTCTAAGCCTGTCTGTGCGTGCGCTCGGTGGGACGGGAAGCGCAAAATATGCGAGGATTTTTTTTTTTTATGGCTGGCTAAATATCAGGGGTGTGCAAATTATGCGAGGGTGCAAATTATGCGGGTAAATACGGTATAATGATTTTCTGCCAAAGTCCTCTGGTAAGAAGTATCCATCCCACTGCTTGAGAGGTGGAAAAAAAAAGAATAGAGGGCGTCGATCAAGTTTCGTAGCAGCAGAAGGCATCATTCTATTTTTAAAAAGAATCTTACACTATAAAACTGAAGCACAGTTCTCTAGCAAAGGTTTCTGACAACCTTGTCGTACATGTACACATATAGAAAGTGGGAAGAAAGTATATTTCAGACAAGCCATTAAAGGATTAATTCTGTTCCACATGCACTTCCTAATGACAAGTAACGCTAGAAAACTCTTCCAGGGCGAGCATACAATTATGTGTACATGAATGCCCGAGAAAGTGGACAGATGGACAGCTGTCATGCTCAGCTGCCACAGCCCTGCATTCACTGTGCCAATGTTGTACGTTCAGCTCCTGGCAAGTGCAAAAGTTTTGTATTACCTTCCACTTTAACTTTCCCTTGCATTCAACAATTCAGTGGGAGTAAAGGTTTACCTTAGATATAACCTAATTAAACTAAGCGACAATATCACACAGTTCAATAATTGACCTGTGTAATTTGCATCTGAAGGTTTCTCCACAGTATATCCAGAAAAATATGACAGTGTGACTGCTCTTTCTCAAACAAATGTGATGTTTTTCGGTGACAAAGACATTCTGGTGGTTTTCTTGAGTCAAGCCTACAACACAGCATGCAGTTGCGAGCTATTCAGTGAATTGGATCAGCTTTGTTTTGGTGCAAAAACAAACAAATAAAACAACAAATTCAGCGCCAAAATTATAACGTTTTAATTTACACCTATTTTGTACAAGGCCACAAAAGCCCTGTAGCACTTCCTCAAAGCAGTGTAACTTTCACAGATGGTTGTGAACTGCTAGTGAATATTCCTCTGTGTGTTCACAGTAAATGACCCTTATTTTTGAACCTTTACTTTTTCATATTAATTATTCACCCTCCAAAAATGTAAGGTAGCCAACTGGCTTTGGTGACATTCCTGCCTTTCCCTGTCCATTCCTCGTCTCTTTTAAGGAGTAGTATGGAGTTATCCACATTCCAAGAGCCACAGACAAGGACATTAACAAAACCAATCTAAAAGATAAGGGGGCGGAGAATCCACTTTTTCTGCCCCGCCACAGTGGTCTAGTGGCTAAGGTATTGTTGTTATGTGGGGTTTAACGCCCCAAAACCAGTTCTGATTATGAGAGACGCCGTAGTGGAGGGCTCCGGAAATTTCTACCACCTGGGGTTCTTTAACGTGCACTGACATCGCAAAGCACACGGGCCTCAACATTTCGCCTCCATCGAAATGCAGCCACCGCAGCCAGGATTCGATCCCGCGACCCTCGGATCAGCAGCCGAGTACCATAGCCACTAGACCTTGGCTCCTGATCCGAGGGTCGTGGGATCGAATCCCGGCCGCGGTGGCTGCATTTAGATGGAGGCGAAATGTTGAGGCCCGTGTGCTGTGCGATGTCAGTGCACGTTAAAGAACCCCAGGTGGTCGAAATTTCCGGAGCCCTCCACTACGGCGTCTCTCATAATCAGAACTGGTTTTGGGACGTTAAACCCCACAAAACAACAATCCACTTTTTCTGTTTGTGACAAGGTCCTAAAGGAATGCAAAGTGAATATTTACATAAAAGAAAGTACAGCTAATGATTCAGCCTAGACACTGACTAGAACAAATCAAATCACATCATAGAGAAAGTTGCTTTAACACGAGCTGTGAGAAATGCACACCACTGAGTATTGAAATAAAGCTTACAATTTTTGTAAGGTTGCAATATCTTTTAAAGAGCCCCTAAACAACCCCGAGGTCCAAAATTTGTTTTAAAGATATAACTGCGCTCCTGTGCGATGCGAACATGCTCCCGCAAGAATTTTGCGAATAGGTGCAATAATAAAGAAGTTACACGGGTTTAAGTGGCCGCTTGCGTCGGTTTCGTTTTCTCGGTCGGCCTCCCCACCCTTCTTTGCAGAGGAGAGGGTAGGCGCGGGGTGCTGTTGTGACTCCGCCCACTTTTGACACGTGACATGACGTGAGCAATTGACGTCATTGAGGCTTGCGCTGCAGTACCGGTTGCTCCGGCCAGCGCTGCTCCGGCGCTCACGCGGTGGGATGGCCACAGGATCTGACATAGACGTGGTTTCGACCAATAAACGAGCTGCAAGTACGCAAAGCTGTTCACGGTAGAACGTTACGACACCTAGGATGCGAGTGCGATTGGTCAATCGCAGGAAAGAGGCGCGGGAATTGTTTTTTGAAATACGGGGTCTGTGTGGCGCGCAGCGCTGTCATATTCGCAGAATGTGATCGCCGCAACCTTCTCTATGATTGAGTTAGCTTGTTTGGGCGGCTTGAAAAAAAAGTAGGAGCCTGTTTAGTGGCCCTTTAAAATGTTTCGAAAATTCAAACATCCTTCTACATGGCTTCAATACTATATTCCAACAGCTGCATGGTGCATCACATGACAGACAATTTATGCTCAGAAAATCACAAGAATACACTTTTTTTCAAGGGGTGTATATATAGTTCACGGTGAAATAAAAAATGAATGCACAATATGTACACTTTTTTTTTTTTTTTGCTGAGAATTAGAATACACATGCAATACAGGACTAAAGAAGATGTACAAAAAATTATATTGTACGGAGTCCTCAGCACATCACACAGTTGCACAGTACGAAAGATTGGATGAAATATGACACACCTCATGTTATCTTCTCTGATAACAATGGCAAGTGTTGGCCTACCAGACATGCGCCAGTACTTTCCAACAAACGTCAGCTCATTCTGGAACGTGCAATAGGGAATAAACTTGTAATTGCCTACGTGTCAGGACGAGAAATCTTACGAGAAAAAAACAAATGGTGCATTTAACGGAACGTGCATCATGCAACTTGCTATAATACTCAATTTTATAGTTGACAGGCTATCAACAACAAATTTTCTGATGTCAAAGGCTCCAAAAAGACATGGACACAGAATATAGAACACAGGGCTTTTGTGCTGTCGTATTTTCCATGAATCAAAACCAATTTACCCTGTTTCCGTTGCACTGAACAAACTTCTTGACATTTGTAAGTTATGCCAACACTACTATTGTTCTAGAAATCTATCACTCCGTCACTGCTACCCCATCACCAGCCATGACAAAATCTTGAAAGCCGACTTCTTGGGACACTGTATCGGGCAAGTTGACACAGTAAACTGTCTGTCACAATTTTTAACAGTGAAGCGGTTTAAGCTTTTTGTTTTCTGTCGGGTCACGAAATATGACCTTACCTAGCAACCAAGCGACGCTACATCTACCAGCATAACCTTGTATGGCCTAGACATCATGCTACATCAAGTAGCATGACGTCACAATGACACATTACCAGCAGAAGAAGAAGAAAATGATGTGGTGAGCAAGTAATAGAAAAAGAAGAAGAATAAGGAGAGGGTGATGATGAACACCCGAGCCAGCCAAGTGCCCATCAGCTTCGCTGCACTAAATTTCTTTTTCTCAGCTGTTGCCGCAGAGACGCGGCTCTGGTGGACCGGCACATATGTGCTTGTGGGTGTTTATCGATCATGAACACTAAGTTCCATGAATCCAATGTACAGTTTGTTACATAAAGTACAGTTCAGTGATAAATATTTCATATTACATGCAATTTCTAGAAGTTCTAAAAAATTAATATGACAAACTTGCATCCTACAGCTTTCCGATACAAAGAACTGTCCTCATGCTGTTAATTAGAAAGATAATTAAAAGCTTTGTTAATTAGTAACTTTAACTTGACTTCAGCAGAAGCAAAGTACTTCTGCCCTAGCGTAGAATACATGTGCAAGGACAACAGGTGCGTTACCATCATAGCATTAAAAAAAAAAAATGTGTAGTGTCCAAAAAAAATTTCCTCTACATGGCACTGTATAGAAGACTGACAGAATTTGTTCTTCAAGAATACAAGAGACAATGTAAAGCTCAAGCTTAATTCTGATCAATTGAGATTCTTAAACACACAGTCAAAGCATGGTTCATGAGCATTTCTGCATTTTGAATACATTGCTATGGAGCAGTAACAGCCAGATATTGAGCCCACTAACTTGTGCTTAGCAGGGGAAAGCCACAGTAACCGAGTACATACAAGTACTATGCAACCAGTTTTCATTTCTACTGAATAAGGAGATGTCCAGGAAATACCTTTATGTCATCGATGAGTAGCGCCATGTCATGTGACAAATAGAAGTCATTGACTTCAAAGATAAGTGGATAACACAATACCGTCTGTCCACATATCCGATAGAGCTGCAAAGAAATCATAAGTTGCATTTGTAATGTGATAAATTGATGTAAAGGTACTGAAGTTGTTTTACAATGAAGGGCTCATGAGTTCACTCTATATTCATGCTACTTCAAATATTCACTTAAAAGTGTAAAAAATGCTCCTTTAATCTACCAAGCAGGAACACTAGATGACTTACCTTGCTTGTTCCTAATGCACCAATTGGACGCTGAGGTCTTCCTTTCAAACCAAGCTTCCGATTCACACCTAGGAACTCGTAAACCTACAAGGCAAGTTAAAAAAAAAAATAAGGAAGAAGAAAAGCCGGTGTGCAGTTTAATTATATGAAATTGTTAAAACATGTTGACAATGAGTACGTAATGTTCAGCACTGGTGTAATGCTGGTGCAATGTAACAAATGTCAGTAAGACCAAAAAGGGGAATTGATCGAGGCTGAGGAAAGCACAAGGGGTGTTATTTGTAGCTTCTAACTGATGTTTAGACATAAGGAAAATGAATTGAAATGGATGACAAAACAACTCGCCATCAATAATGAACAAACCCACAACCTCCGCATTGTGCACCAGTAAGAGTACAGATTCATTTTTTTATGAGCTAAAAGCCTTCCCGCATCACCTAAAGTTCATAACAGCCATAATTTTTTTTCTCATAAGTGTTATGGATAATTATAGTGCGAATGACATGCATGGTCCAGTTTGTGTGTGCTTCTGCAGAAAATGCAATGAGTCGTGCTAGCAGGTAGCTGCATTGGCATCATCACCTACTCTTCTGCTTCCATTTCCGCAAACCTCATTTTGCTTTGCGGTCTGCCCGCAATGCACATGTCCTTCAATATACATAGTTCTGGTGTGTTCAGTCAGTGTATTGAAATAAGAAGTACCTTATTTACCGTATTTGCTCGATTCTACCGCACCCTCAATTGTAACGCGCACCCGTTTCTCGTGACCCGAAAAAACAAAAGTCCTTGGTAATCCAACTTCTCACAATCATAAAACCAAATGCTGTACTCGCATAATGAACGCACTCACATAATAAACGCATCGCTAACTTTGAACCCCTGCGGTCTTGCGAACGGCCACTCTGTGGCTTTCCAGCTTCACTTGATCCGCGGAGTCTCGAAGACGTTCGGCGCGCCCTTTAACTCCTACGTCCCGATAAAACTGCCGCACGTTGCCGGGCGTAGCCGCGTGCAAGCGGCGGTAACATCATTTACTCACAGTGCTGCATTCCTCCGTGCTATGCTATCACAGTTCCATCACACGCTGCCATGTGCTGCCATGCGTGCTGCGCATGCTGGCGCAGCTAAGCTTAAGCATGGTCGAGGCATGGTGTCGGAGATTGCCGCGATGCAATCTCGGACGTCATGCAGCGTGCACAATTGACAGGCTCAGGCTCAGCATAGATATGAGGGGCAAATGCAATGATGAGCCATTTTGCGTGTGGTGATGGGAAACATCTATTCTCCCGTTACGGCCACCCGCGAACGCTACCGAAAGCTCTGCGGCTGGGCGTCTCAGAGATTGCATTGGCGACGTAGAGACTTCGGTTGGCCGCAAGACGGCCAGGCCGGTGCGGTGAGTATCATCGGCCTACGCATCATGTGCGTCATGGCGTCGTTACACGGGGGACCGGCGGGGACATAGAAACTGCACAAACTATGCGCGGCAAAGACTGCCGCGCCACTAGTTTGCTTTTTCGGCAGTGACCGTTCGACAGTGCCCGAAGCGCGTAGGAGGCGGCCATTTTGATGCCGACGGCGATATGGTAACGGTGTCGTTCCTTTGCACTTGATTCTAACGCACATGAGATTTTTTAACCCGTTTTATCACAAAAAAGATGTGTGTTAGATTCGAGTAAATTCTACTGCACCCTCGATTGTAATGTGCACCTGTTTCCTGCAACCAAAAAAAGAAAAAGAAAAAGTGAAACATTGTAACACGCCCCCATTATTTGTGAAAAAGGGCCTTAGTAATCAACCTTCTCACATTCATAAAAACAAATGCTGTACTCGCATAATAAACGCACCGTCAACTTTGAACCCCTGCAGTCCCTTGAACGGCTGCACTATGGCTTTTCCGCTTCACTTGATCCTCGGTGTCTTGAACATGTTCAATAAACAGACTAGTAACTACTTTTCAACGAGACAAATACAGGGCCTTCTTATAATGCCCCTCACAGTTACTTAAACTAACAAGGATAGCACACACCCTCAGGATTAGCAAAGGGTGCAGTGGTTTGAAGGCTTTGCATTATAAAGGATAGTGCAAGCCATGCAAGACTACATGCTAAATGCCTTTGTTTATTATGTTGTTTTGTGAAGTAAAAAAGTAATTCTATATCAAAAGAATATTGCTGAAATAGACATAAATATCAATAATCAATGTTGAAATAGGTTCACTCCTTTGTAAACTGTGGTCAGAAATAACAAACCTTCATAAGCTGCTTTGGAGACCATATTTGGACAGGTTCTACTTCATGTGGCGTCTGGGTCTGGATGCCATATGTTGCCATCATTGCCTGTAGCCGCATGCTCTCTGCTATCAGCACCACTTGCACCACCAGGTCTGTGGCCGCACTCTGGGTATGTGTGGTTGCACACAGTCATCAGTGACTGTGATACAGACAGAAAACTAAGCATACATCAAGAAGCCCACTCCTTGGTTAGCCCAGTGGTGCTGAGCGAATGAAACGGGATACTCAGAGTGCACAGCTGCTGATGCTCTCTGCGCCCCCGCCTTGCACTGTGTGGGGAAGCATGCGCACCCATTTCCTTCCCTTAACGTTGGCGCGAGGCGACGGAAGCGAAAGGGCCGCGCTGGTAGGTGACGGATACGTCCCAGCCGCCCTTTCCGTCCCGTAGCACTGGTCAGTGAGCCCACTCTCTCTTGTGCCAGCGGTGACCCCTTGAACCGACCTGACCCCGCGAGACCAACCAAGGAGTAAGCCTACCTTTTGTTACTTTTTACGTATAGAGCGGACTATCCCTCTACGTAGCGAAGTGTACGCGGTATTGCTCGTACAGCAATAAAGTGTCATTTACTTTGCTTGGCCGGTTGCCTTATTCGCCCGAACCCGCCGTAGCTGTGAGCATCACGCTACGGGAAGGGGACGTACACGTGCACGGAACGACTGCGTATGGCTGGAGCCGGAGTTAATCTTCAGAATCAGCCGTGCATAGTGCGTTACAAAACCCTTCAACTGGGAACGCCTAACCTATTCTTTGTGGTACTCAATGGAAGCGAGAGTCTTCTTGGTGTGTTGTGATTCATTTCTGTCCCTCTGTGTCCACTGAAAACACTGCAGGAGCACAAAATGCACCAGCTGTCACACAGTCCGAGTATCATGTTTCTATCGCTGAGCACTGTACATGCACCATTTAATAGTGAATACATACAAGCAAACACTGATCAACATTCAATAGATAAGGACAGTGACACTTAAGCAAAATGGACTGTTATCATGTGATGGAAAAAAAGCACTTCTGAAATAGTATGCAACAGAGCCATTTTTATGCATATTCTTTTTCTATGTCAATAAAATATGCGTGGTAACATTCTTCTGTTAGGCGGCGAAATTTGCCAGTAGCTATATGAGATTTTCAATCATTCATGACCTAAAAAAATAAATTTCTTAAATAATTTTTTTTCCACTGCTATATGTAAAAAACAAGTAGGGTAAAGCTGGGCGTCATGGAACCAGTGTGGCTTACAACAATAAAACAAATTAAGGTATCAAACCAGAGCTTACAGAAACCCCTATTGCTTTTTCCTGAGCAAGATTACTTTGTCAACCAACAAAGCAAACACTGCTTTTATCAAATTTGCTTTTTTTGTGTGCTGTTATGTAGACTGGAAAAAATGATTGCCCAAAGAATACTATGTGCTGTGCAGAATTGAGCAGAAAGGCATACCTAGTCATGCATTTTCATATTATGTACGATGATCTACAGTGCAATGAAAGGCATTTTCCATTAAAATATGTTGGCATCAAACTGCTTGTATGGTCACTTCATAAACATCAGTAAAGGAGCTACCAATATGTTCTGCAACTTCTAAAAAAAATAGATAGATAGATAGATAGATAGATAGATAGATAGATAGATAGATAGATAGATAGATAGATAGAGAGAGAGAGAGAGAGAGAGAGAGAGAGAGAGAGAGAGAGAGAGGTCTCACTGTACTGCTAGTCCTTGGCACCCACTAAATCTTACATTGCCCAGTTTACTGCTGGATACTCACAAGAGTGCTGGAACACTTTAAAATAAGCATTTCTGAGAATGTCATTTTGATTTCCAAAATTCAGGAAAACCAATTTCTGTCAAATTTCTTACCGCCTAAAGCATTACCATGGCTGTCTGCATGGCTTTCCTGTGGGCATGCTATAATGATATTTACGGATAGGCACTTACAACCTGGAAATAATGCTTTTCCTTCACCTCTTCCGACAAGGTGTGTTTAAGCTCCTAGAGGTCAGTCCAGCAAGTAAATATTTGATAACTGCAAGCTTCCTGCTCTCGTGATTTTTCTGATGGGTGTGCACCACTGAGTCATATGCTATGCTCACATGCTATGCCTCGCTTTCACTATGGCCCACATTTTTTTAAACTACAGTTAAACCTGGCTATAACGAACCTCGATATAATGAATTCCTCGATATTACGAAGTTTTTCAATTCCATGCCGTAACTCCATAGAAGAACATGTATTTGTAACCTCTGTATAACGAAGTGGCAGTGGGAGACACCCTTGGTATAACGAATTCTCCCTACCAAAAGCCTAGTAATTTCACCCCAAATGTCGAATTTTAGCGTGAACAGCGGCCGGATCCACTCCCGCAGCTACCCCACCGACGACGATGTGCGAAGCGATATCATCATGAAATGGCTAGCACGCAGCTGTCGCGGCAACCTCGGTTCTGCAGAGTGCTGCCAGCAAAACACGAGGTGGGAGGCCGCTTGCCCGCATGAGCCCCACTTCCTTCTCAACTCTCCTGCGTTACTTGAGTCGGCGACGCGATCCGCGCCACCGCAACTGTGTCGTTTCATGCTCCCTCCAAACCTCGTATCGTTTTTCCAGTGGGTTGCGCGAATGTCCCTTTTTTTATTTAGCCATAATGCCATTAGCGTTGGCTTTCTTTTTGTTTATGTGATACACACGCATTCGATTGGACTCCTGTATCCACGCATTCAGTCACTTGGATGTGTCACTACAAGGACGATTGCCTCAACGGAGACACGGCCCGTCTGTCATGCAGGAGCTTGGCTTTCATTGCGACGAATACAGCAGTCATGGACTGTGTGCAGCTTTGCGTTTTTTTTAATATTCTTTTACAGGTGAATGTGCCGTCCCTACCGAAAAGATGTTGGATGAGGCGCTCATGGAAAGTGTCCGATATCATGGCAATTGCGACGAATCTTCGGAGGACGATTCGAGCTGCGCCTTCCGCGTTTTTGCTGTGAAATAAATGTGTTCTGGGCTAAGGATACCTACAGTTGCCCCCTTTGCTTCATTTGCATATTCTTTTTTGAATTTTCATAACCAAACTGGATATAACGAAAACCTCTTTATGGCAAATTAGTTTTGCGGAAACCTGCAAGGTGGAGTAACGTTTTATGAAATTAGCATCCACCCGTTTTGTAGCACAAGGCTACAAGGAAATCCATACGGATTTCTCAGAAATGAAAGCTTCCTAGTTGCCGAAAAATTCGTCCTGGTCCGGGGTTTGAACCCGGGACCAACACCTGTCTGGGGTGCTTGCTCTGCCAATATCCAATGTCACAATATCACGGATATCATAAAACCTCTTTATAACGAAAATTTTCAGTCGTTTGTCAATTTCGTTATATCCAGGTTTAACTGTATGTTCTCAAAAGATCCATGTCATTTTCTATTCTTCTCGTCCTATGTCATTGGTTCAGATGCGGTTTGGAGGTTGCCGCACCATTCTCATTGCTGGTTTTACACCCTACAAATGGCACATAATAAAAGTGAAAAAAAAATTATGTAAATCTAGCAATAAAAAATACGGGCCCCAGCTATCTCAAACATATTTAGAGCATAAAAATCTTGAGTGAATGTAACTACACTTGTAAAATAAATATACAAGCTTTACTTATTCAACAAGAAAGTAAGCATCACCATTATTGCGACTTTTTATACCTGTAATCAAAGGCAACATTCATTATACATGCTCTTTATTGTTGGCCATGGTAATTGCTATAGTCCCTTAACAGTTTGCCACTTCCCTTTAAAATGCAGGGATATGTCAGTATGCCATCTAGGCTGTGATGGTGCCAGGCTTCAATTATTTTAAAAATTATCTGATTGGTTTTTATCATGATTTCCCCTGAAGGCCTTAAATTTGCAAGACTTATTCCCTCAAATAAGGTAACCCACAAAGGGCTCAGATGGAAAAATACAAGCGAAACCGGACTAAGTGCTCTAAAAGAAAAATTGCTGCAATTAATTGAAACTGATAGAAAGAATCTTGGATGACACCTGTTCCAACAAACACTTCTTTAGGTTAGTTTACAAAAGCGTGACTGAAGTGGGCTTGAGGCCGTACAATCTAATTAGTAAATTCAGTGCTCGGTTATGCCAACATCTTACACATTTTAAAAATTAAGGTAGTGTACACAATAATCTGTTACGTATACATGACTATATCTTCTAAACAAAAGGTTAGTGTAGTATCTACTGAAGGACTAGCAAAAGGAAGGTGATGAAAACCATATGAGAAAACAAAGAATACAAGCATTCATCAAGGAATGAAGATTACAGATAACTTGCAGTCCCTAACATAGAACATCCTAACAAACGGTGAGTGCTGAATGATGAAAATTCACCTTTTTGATTGATTAGTATCACTGCAAAGATGCAGTAAAAATGTTGCCAAATTCCAGCAATAGTAGCAACTTTCTATGCTCTGGTACATTTAGTGTGATTCATAAAATGGATAGAATCTACATTACTCCCAATAAACATAAAGTGAACATGGCAGACTGTCCTCCACATGGTATCACTTCCTTGCATAGTGTAACGTTGGTAGTTTTGCACCCTAACTATCAGGACTGCTCTACTTATGTTACTAGGTTTTATGAGATGGCAAAATGAAAGTTGACATTAAATGATAAAATCAAAGCAAATAGCCATAAGGCAGCATGCACATCCTATGCCTTTTACCATGCATACAGCAACAAGTTAACATCTTACACAAGCAAATCCAAAATTAAAACAGCCACACATCATGCAAAATGAAAGCATTATACATGAGGCACATAAAATTCGGTAATAATGGTGAAGCAGTGCAATAAGTGCTTCAGTGTGACAGCTAACTTTCAGCAAATATGTGAGTAAAGCTGAATTTTATAGAAAAGTACTGCCTTAAGTGAAAATTTCAAGGTTCTTGTGTACCCTTCATTACATAAATCCCACAATGCTTTAAAGGTACAAAAAGTAATAAACAGCAATGAATTACAATTAAAAGTTGCTCTTTGAATGCAGCCAGTATGTGCAATGCATGGCGTCAAGAATATTAGACATTTGTAATGACACGCAAGATACTTTGGTTACATAAACTTCTAGAATGAAGCGCATGTCCACTATCATGTAGATGTTTCAAATCTGTTTTGGTATGTCTCTAGAAAAAAAAAAAAAAATAGAGCTTGTGCAAACCTCTGCCTTGACCACCACTTTCAGCTTCAGCTCGTGCAAATACACTTCGTGTGGAGAAATGTGTAAGGTAGAGTTATTTTGCGAAACCACAGCATTCTCACAACACACTACAATACATTTGTTTATCATACAAGCACTATAGAGCACACAAGTGCATACAGCGGTTGTCAAGTGCTTTTCCACTCTAAAATACAGCTACCTGGCTTTCTGCAAGGCAACCTATATATAGGTAACCTTTATCCTATTCAGCTGCCAGGGCCACAGGCAGCACAATGCTGTTGTGCTCAGTGCCAAGGGTCATATATCAGGTTAACTGTCATGCATGAAAGCAGAGCTCTCAAAAGTGAGGTCGCTTAGTTGACAGCAATATAGTGCTCGAGGCTCTTTTCCAGACTTGCAAGCGAAGCGTGCAGGCAGGATGGCGAGAATACTCACAACTGCCTTTCCCTGTGAGGATCAGAGCCCAGGTATCCAATATGAGAGTTTAATGCATGAAATGGCAGCACCAAAAAAAGGGAACGGCACAGAGTGTATGACACTATATACACCAATCGAAGGGAAATATGTGATTAGTTCACACCACACTACAATTATTGCCCATGACTTTTGGAACACAGGACAGCAAAGGCACATGAGCTGAATGAATGTGAGCTGGGAGCAGTTTGTTGCCTGAGGAGCAGGGCAAGTTAGACGTACAGAGAAGTGATGCAAGATGACACTAATGAAATGACTTGTGTCAACTTAATTCCCTGTGAAATTATTTTTTTTAATTGTTTCTAAATGTAAAATGAAAAAAAAAAACTGGAACAGCTTATGCTGAAACTTACAGATTATAACATGTCATCTCTAGGATTTCATTTGATATTAAAAGTTTTCAAACAATATACACAAATTTATAGCTATACAGAAGATGCTTCCAAACAAAGAGTAAAATAAAAATGTACAAATACTTATCAATAATGCATACTGTTCAAAGCTAACCCATTGCACTTTACCATAAAAACATCAGTTGTTATTTTCAGTAGTCAGAGCACTCAGTCATGTCACGACAAACCTGCAGATATACACCACATGTGGACATAAGAGCAACTCATTCTACTTCCCACTACAAGGAAAATTAGAAACTATGATAGGAGGCATTACACAAATACACAGCTACATATAGCCCACCTGAAATGCAGAGTATCTGTCGGTTCGTCTTGGCCGATTACACGATGGCAAGTACCGTCGCACTGGATCCAGTTCAGAGATGTGCAAAAGGCCTTCCACTGCACAACAAGCCACATATTTACCAACCATTACCACTACATGAGACATGTTCAATAATATACAAGACATACAGACACCTGTAAGCAAACTGAGAAACATTTCTAGAGGGGCGTTTTTACTTAATGCAATGAAAAGAAATCACCACCCTGGAGGAGCAAGAATACTATGTTTGTTCTTTTCACCACTTTCACTTAGTTCAGAGGACGGAACCCAATGTTGCTTCTGATAAAGGTAAGGCACCTGGTAACTAAGTAAGCAGCACTGTCCAAGGTAACCCAGGATAAAACCTCGTACAGCCTATCCCACCACACATGTGTATAAGACAAGTGGCTGGACCCTAGCAGAGCACAGTTGAGATAGCGTGCCGATACATGAAATTACCTCACAGGCACAAAGAATATATGTAAGCCTGCACAATTAGCATTTATTAAATGACAAAAAACTAAAATTTCAAGCAGTACTGATCTTGCAGATTATGTGCCATGGTGGTCTACTGGCTATGGCACTCGACTGCTAACTCGACAGTTGCGGGATTGAATTCTGGTTGTGGCAGCCGGATTACGATGGAGGCAGAATGCTGGAGGCCCGTGTACTGTACAATGTCACTGAATAAAGAGCCTCAGATGGTAGAAATTTCCAGAGCCCTCCACCACGGAATGAATCATAGCATGGTTTTGGGAGTTCAAACTAATTGATCAATAAGAGAGATATCAGTCTTGTTACTCAAAACTAGTAATATTTTAGGGTTACTTTCAATTGTAACTTACTTTTTCATTTGAGGAACATGTAACTGCAACATCATTGCTTTTTTATAATCAAAATGCATATGACTGTCTAACAAACAATGTTGAGGATGTAGATGCAGTCACTGACCAAGTCAAGGTGAAAAACACACAGAGACGTGTGTGTATCTTGTTTCATATCTGAAACAATGTTGTTTCAGATATGAAAGAAAAAGCAAAAAATAAAAAGAGGCCAGTACCACTGATACACAATGCGTAAAAAGGTGTCACTGCCTGCTTGTCACACAAATTTTTGTTCAAGTCTTTCTTGCGGTGCACCTCATCTTGTATTCTTAATTCATGCAACTAGGCTTCTTTGTCTTCTTAATATGCCATCAAATCAAATATATTATTTTTTTGTTCATGATATTCTTATTACTGGTCTTACAGTAATAGAGAAATAACAATGTTACTTTTTGCTGTAACTGCATTAAGTTCCTTTGTTGAAATCTGTAAGTGTAACTACAATGAGGTTAACCATCATAACCTAAATCATCATAACTTCTTTCGTGATGAACTCCTGCTAATTAGTTCATTGTCACTTTAAGACAAAATATTACCTTTCTAAATCTAACAGCAAAAATGCTCCTTTTTAATAATGCAGTAGCCAGATTGATTGGAATAAATACAATGCTTTTTAGAAGCACAAACACACAAGAGAGTGACAAGATGCAACCAAGCAGAGAATGAAATCAGATTTATTTCCATAAAGAATAAATATTAAAACATAAAGGAAGGAGGAAAGAAAGAGGGGAAAATAAAAGTTCTAAAAGCCATCCAGAAATTAAGTTTGACAATCTAATAGCGATATCTGTGGTGACTTCACCCAGATGGCGCTACTTTCTTATTTAAAAAAAAAAAAAAGTCCCAGCTATCTCTTGAGTTCTCGAGCCACAATTTGGACATTATACAACCTTAGCATGCGAAAATTCCTGAAATTGACCCAAATTCACATAATGAGCTGGTACATCCAAACCTAAGCAGCCTTAGGGACACTGTCATGCTTGCACAAGCATAAATTCAAAAAGCATCCTGTCTGTCTGCACAACGTATACATAGTTACAGGACAAAGAAATACAACAGACATTACTGCATTGATAAATTGTATGGCATTGGATTTACACCATAACTTTTTTCTGAGCGCTGACTTCATTTTTGTTCTATCAATTAGGGTGCAAACACTGCAATTTATTGTAGATGAAAAAAGCATCAACATTTAGTTTTTTGCATGTGCTATGCGAGAATGAATGCTAACGTAGAAAAACCACTTATATTTGTTTTCTTAAATAAAGCACGAGTAGAGAGTTTTCGTTTTAATCTCCTTAGTGTTAAAGGCTGCTCTGGCTTTACATCCATCAGCTCAGTGCACAAGATGTGGCTATATAAAGAAATTTTCATGCACCCCAGTACTGTATTCTAATCACGAACCAAGAGCAAGAGAAGCCAGGGAAGCTCTTATTGTAACAAAAAGCTCTGACTATGCATGTGCTCACCATAGATATCAAATTAAATAGCGAAATTTAATTTCTGAATGGCAAGTGATTATAGTGAAACATTATCCCCCCTCTCCTTCATCCTTTCTTCCTCGACATTTTTTAACATATTTAATCGTTGTGTGAAAAAATTTTTATCTGCGCTTTTCCAGTCTTGCCTGTCTCTGTGTAGGTGTTTGCACTTAAAAAAAAAAAAAACACGAGCTGTTACTTTTTGCTGTTGACCTGTCCATGACCGCAAGCAGCAGAGCCATGTACACGTTAACAACTCACATAAAAGGTTGGAGATTATGTACAATGCCTGGCCCATCATGAACAAGTTGTCCACGTCCCCCTCAGGGCTTGGCAACCTGGGCTGTGATCCCGGCTCTGCTCGCTCCGCATCAAGAAACTCCTTTGGAACGTAGAAGTACATTGGCACAATGTAGTCTGAAACGAAGTGTGCCAGACATGTTAAACAGCAAAAATTGTAAACTTAAATGGCAACATATTACCTTGATTTCACCGCTCCAGTGCTCATAAACATATATATTTTTAGTAAAATAAATAATAAGCCAAAATATCTATATAGAGCACACAGACTTAAATTGCTTTTCCCTGGAACAGGCAATCATATGGTGTTTTTATAGATGTGGCAGCCAGATGGGAGAAAGCTAGTTCCAGCCCTGGCTAGGAACAATGTAGTGGTCACACGTGCTGGAACTATGATAACTTCCACAAAGCTGCCAGATCAAGAACATTCTAGCCGCTTTATCCAGACACATTGCAAATGTAGGTCTCTGAATTTATGGTGGCACACAGATTTATGCGACACCAGCAAAATACCACTGCTGATTGGACAAAACCACGCAATAATGCTTGAAGCCATCATTTTCCATCACGGTGTGGCAAACAACTGCTCCTGCAATTAGTTTCCCACTGTAAGCCTACTCTTCACTGTTTTAAAGTAACAGATACTTGGATGCAACACTCATAATATTGCCTTTTTTCTTTTGGAGGTACTTCTGATAAGACAATAAGTTTCATGGTCCTTTTGAACTAGTCTTAAAGGAAACCTACTGTATATCGAGGTGTGCTAGTACTGCTTCTCATAAGAAATAAGGAAAGCAATTTTAGAAACAAAGCAGAGAAGTTCGGGTTCTTTAAAAAATTTTGTTGTTGGCCCGATTTGTGCAGGCTTTTGAAAAGCACAAATTGCTGGGAAAAAAAAATAAGAAAGCCACACACATAAAAAACGCAATGCAAAAATGCTGAACGAACATCTCTTTGTCTCTGTCTTCTATGTGCATCCTATATATGGCATTAACATGCTTAACCTTTTGCAGTACATTCTTAGCCCACTCCCGACAATGCAATATGATCCGCAGTGGGACACTGACCGACAAAGTTTTCTATAGTCGAGTTGTGCACATTTCCTCACTGTGTTGCTTGCACTTTTTCCCCATACTTGATGCGTCATTTCTTGAGGAATAAATGAGCTTCTTGTACTTGTGGCTTCCTTCATTGTATACTAGGGTGCAGCTCTCGTCTTGCTCACAGCATTGAACACTGAAGTACTCTCAGTGGCACAGCGTGCTGCTCACTACACGACACAACTATTTCTCACCGAGTGCCTTCTACTGTGGTAATTTTGAAGCCTTAACCAAAGATGATCTTATAAGAAAAAAAAAATCAACAGCTCTGGCCACACAAGGCAAAACAATACACGACCATGTGCATCGGCCTGGAAGGCTTATATGAATGAATTTGCATATTTCACCCCTTCAGCTGCAAATGCAGCTACTGAAGCAAGGACGGGAAGAGCAGCAACACCTGCAGTACCCACGAAGCCTGAACCAGCAGCTGGTGGGTGACGTGAAGGCTTGTACAAAGAAGCGGGGCACTTTTTGATTGTTTGTAATGTGAAGACATACTGGATGCCAAGCCACAGTTCATCTACAACAAACTCCAGAGCAGCAAGGAATGCACTATTCACAGTGACTGCAAAACATAGGCAGCCTGGAGATAACTTTTGTTCCACAAAACTTGCACCAACAATCTGGGGCTTTGAGAAGTGTTTTGAGTGCCTCTACATGCTGCCCAAACATCAAAGAAAGATTTGGACATAAAACGCAACAGAAAAAATAAATATTCTATGATTTTCATCTGCAAGGTCCTTTCTTTTCTCATAGAGCACAAGACTGGTGAAATAGTTTCAAACTGGAGCAGCGGAACACTGGTAAAAATTTCATGCTGCAAAAGGTTAAGTAGAGCTTGGCTGATGACCTACAATGACAATCATATTCCAGATTCTGACACAAAGGTCGTCATGGCAGCATTGAGGAAATTTTTGCGGCAAACCAAAAAGCACATGCAGAAGCCATGCACATGCCAATAATGAAAGCACTGAAAGCAAGCTTAAACTCATGCTTCCACATACTAGACATAAGCAATACAGGAAAGGGTTGAACAGCTGATCTGGCAGCATTAACACCACATCGTGGAGGGAACGCTGAAACATTGCAGCACCACTTCAAAATATTTGCCTGTGTATCCTTCAGATAGGTGTTTGCAAGACAACAGGTAAAATTTGGACTTGGGGTATTCACAATCGAAAACGCTTTGCAATAAAGCATACATAACGACGCATGTTGAGTATTTTTATAGGCTGTTATGCCTTGTGGGAATGCCAAACCACACCCCAACTTACATGTCTCAATGATCAGCTTGCAGTCTCTCATTACAAATTAGCGTCAGCAGGCGGGTGCAACAATTAAGGTCTGTTCCCCACCTTGTTTGAGGAAACTATGTGAGGCATGTTATGCTACAGCCAACAGAATTCAAATGCACACAACCTGAACATTGCTTACCTCACTCTCTTATACATGAACATACACAAGCACACGTACACAAAGATAATTAAAGATATGCAAAGTTAAATACTATTGTATTCCTTTTAGCCTTACGATGGCTTTACCTTCCCGTTCTTTTGTTCCACCCTTGGCCCAATCTGTCTGTCCTGGAAATAACGTGCAAAGGTATGCAACTTTTTGCTCTAACTTAATTTATTTTGTATACTTATACAAAAAAGCAACAAGAGCTAGAAAATAACAAGGTAAGTACATAACAAGAATATTTAAAAACATTACACCTCGCTTTTGCTGCACATTCAGAAATACAACCAATGCTGGAGCCATTATGCAAAGCAAATATGGCAAACAAAAGTAGAAACAGCTATTATAGTAAACATGCAACCTATTTATACTAAACAGTCTTTCTGTTCTCAGGGAGATATGATGAACCCAGGGAGATATCATGCCGACGGAAATGAACCCAGGGAGATATGATGCCTATCCCCCCCCTTTTTTTTGCCTTACAAAATTCACCTGCACCATGCATCTTACTATCTTGCATTAAAAAGTTTTTTATAACTTAATGGTGTGCTAAGTGATGCAAAATAGAAGTTTGCTATTGTTATCAATAGTATACTACATGGTACCATCTTGCTTTGCAACAGCAGAGTTGGATGTTTTCATGAGAAACCAACTGAAGCCAATCATTAAGCTAACCTTTATCCCTGAATACATATGTGTGTACATTCCCAAAAAGGAAACACTAAAAGGTTGTATATGCTAAAAGCACAGGAAGATCAGTATTGTCTGCCTCATAATTTCTGCTCACACTGAGTTATGTAAGAGATTGTAGAACTAAATGGAACAGAACATAAACGTTGCCTGCCTGCAAGTAATAAAATTTTAAAAAGTTGGCGAAGCCTGCGTTAAGTCGCGCTAGGCTTAAACACAGCGAAGGTGGTCTATTTGACATTTGACGAGCTTGAGGACAAGAGATGAAAGACGTGCATGTGCAATGCATAGAAGAGCACGCACACTGATTTAATGATATTTTCATGCGGATTTCTGAGTGTTTAACGGAGCACTTGAAAAGCTTCACTGTTAAATAATGAGGACGAATCAGATGCGAGTGAGTTAGTAAACGCAGTGCTTGCAGGCTGCACATTTTGGTCAATAACATGCAGCAAAATATGATTAACTGCACAAGCAAATTTGTTGCAAAAGGAAAGTGAAGGACATGACCAGAACTTGCATGTATATATGCTAAAGCAACAGCAGCAGTGCTTGTACACTTTCATGGTTAACACAATGTTTTCAACATTGGTGAAACATTCTGAATACTAGAGTACAAACTGTATGGTTTACAATAAATGAAAACACATGACTATAGGCACAGTTCTGTGACAGTTTTTCATTTGCCATGAATCTTCTTGTCAAACTGGGAGAGCTCCAAATGCTGCCAACTGTGGTACCAACAGGGGCAGGGAGGCACTCATAAGCAGTGAGGCAGCCAGGCAGTGCAGTAGTGTGGTATTTTTGCTACTAATGCATGCTGTTTACAACTTAATCATTTGTGAAGGAACATGAATGGTTATTGGTAGACAGAATAACAATAGCTAGGACTTGTTAGATGTTGCACTGGTGCTCTAGCAACAGGTGATTGAATGAAAAACTGCCATTTGCTTCACTTGGTGATGATGAAAAGTGCATGAACTTGAACCGGGCTGTACAGGTTATTCTGCAAAGCAAAGGAACTTCTTGTTTATTGGAATTGCAAATCTAGATAGTAAAAGTACCACCCACAACACATGGAGCACGAAAATATGAAAAGCTTCTTCTTGTCATTCCACATACGGCTAACAATTCCTGAACAATAATTTGCCATGCTTATTAAATGAATTATGTAAACTGGGCTATTCATTACATGAATTACTTTTTTTTTACTGAAGTTGTTGTTCAATGCTTTTGTGAAGGCATTTGTATTATGGCATACTGGTTTGTCGCCAGTGCCACTGCTTGTTTTTTGCTCAAAAATTCGTCGCAGCATACCTTGCACATTTGTTAGTGCACACATGTCAGTCGAGTCTCTTGTATCTGTTTACATGGTGCATCAACTTAATGCCTTTATTGTCTTTTCTACTAGTATGTCTTGTTGTGCTATTGTGCCACTGTCATATCCTCTCTTGTATGAATTTACATCCTGCATTAAATTAATGACTTTATTGTCTTTTCTACTAGTGCTTTTCATTGTGCCATTGTCATACGTCAGGCTGTTGAGGGTTCTCAAGTTGTCTCGCTACGGCTTTTTTCCTCATCCTCCATCACTGTGCAACTGTTCAATGGGAGCAAAGCTTCATTCATCCAATGTCAAGAAGCAAGGAGTTCCTCTTTCAGCTCTCAATGCTGTAATATCCCTGACAAAGACAAAGCACATAAGACAAATATCATCAACAAAGAAAAAACTCCCAGTCCTGTGCAGAGAACACAGCACAGTGGCATTATATGCTAGATTTTGCTGCATACTCTCATTCTTCTCTTTCAGTCTTACTCTATCCCTGCTCCTCCCCCTCCCCCTTTCTTTCTCTTCCATTGTCAGCTTTTTCCGGTTCCTTGTCACTTTCCTCTTCTTTGCCGTCATCTTTTTATTAGCTGACTTCTCCAACTTCTTTTTCAGTCTTTCTTCTTCTGTGGGGTTGTCATCTTTCTCTTCTTCATTGTCGTGGTCTTCTTCCTCATCCTTGTTGATGGAACCATAGTCTGTGGTTGGTAACATATGATGTCCTGAAACACCATTCCTAAAAAGCAGAGTCATGGCTGAGAACACAAAGTGCCCAACTTAGTGGTGAGAGCCAGGGGCAGGTGCCGCTACCTCTCCTACTATATTAGAGCCGTGGCTGAGAATGCAAGATGCTCAACCAAGTGGCAAGAGTGACTCAGAGTTTTAGCGGGACTACTACTACTGAGCTGGGTTCAAATTTGCACAGGCACAGAGCTGTTACATTTCACACTGAAGCTGATTAACGGTTTACCTGCTGATAATTCAAACAGGTGAATGCACCCTCAATCACAATGATGGAAACTTCACACATAGGTATGCGCTACACTACACCTATGGGACGTTTTGAAACTTACATAACCAGACTTAGCTTTTAATTCATCTTTGTTATATGGAAGCCAATATGTTTGTTTGTTGTCAGAATTTCAACTTTAACCTACAATGTCGAATCTCAACCAGACGGGGTTGCATCAAATCCTCGACTTTTATATGGTCACTTGCACACGAAGCATTTCTAGCACAGGACATCATTCTTGAGTGCTAGGTGCATCATGCAAGCAATTGTGACATTATGGTGCCAAAGACCTAAGCTAAGAACTATAAAAATGTCCAACAGTATCAAACCTTTCTGTGCTAAAGTAAAGACCGCAGTGAGCTTGGGGAGCTCTCATGCTGAAGAACAAAGGGTACAGTACACTGGAGTGCAAATCAACAAAAATGGGATTTATTTACACCTTATCTACAATAAGTGCACTAGGCAAATTATACAAATAATAGCAAGGCAATGTGACACTGCGTAGAATCAATAACATCCAGCCTACCGTAAAATGACAACAAATGAGTAAACTTCGCTCCTGCCAGAACCCCAAACCTATGTCATTCACAGGTCATGTCTTGCAAACAGCGGTGCTTCTGAGAAATCGGAAGGAGTCCACGGAATCACCCCAGTGAGGTCCCTTAAAGGAGTACTGACATGACTTTGATGCAGTGCAACAGGGACATTTTTCATTTTTTTGAGATGCATTGTTAATAATGTCCACACACAAGAGCCAGCAAATAAGTGTAAATCATTTTAATTTGATTTTGAAGTTATCATTTCCCAGCATCCGCTAGCCAGCCCCATTGCAATGGACAAAACAATGACGTGTGAACACAGTCGCCTAAAAATCCACGAAATCACTGCCGATGTCACTGGGCAACATTGAAAAGCATCGCTGTTCAGATTTTTTTCCTGGTGACTTGCCGCGAGATAGGCAGGAACACTTAAAAGCACTGCAAGTATGTCACAGTAGAGAGCTAAGCTGTGTTCACAAATACAGTTTTGCTGACAGTCAGTGGACTCTTACTTGATCACTTCCTTGTCCTCTGAATCTATCCCTACATTTCACTAAAATGTGCTCATGACTCAATTTAAACAGTGTTTTAAAATGACTGCACATTATGTCATATCACCTAATCAAGTAGTTATTACGATGGCAGGGCGGTAAGCGGATGGAACATGAAGGCTCAACCAAGTGGTTTGACGAGAACAAGCTGGCCGGCCATAATGGTTCTCCATGTGCTGGTGGTCACATGGGCGTGTTGCACATGGTTCTTTTGGATGCCGACGAGGCTTGTATCTAACAAGCGATCCCAATCGCCAAGAAAAACAGCCCCCCTGCTTCCCAATAGCTATCAACTAGTTACTGTACTAAGTTGATAGTTGGCAGTTGGGTGAATATGATAACATCATCACCTGCTTGATTTGGGAAACACTTGAAGGCCCGATAAGTTGATGTGGCAGAAGAGGTGCTATAGAACTGCTTATTATTTCCTGCCGTCATGTTGTATCCGTGTTTCCTCAGATTTTACGTGTGTTGTAAAGTCTAACAAAACACAGTGATGTAAGACTTACGGGTGCTTATACAGCAACCATGACTTGGTAACGTGCCTTCATGGCACGTTGTCAAGTTGTGGTCACCAGAACCCTGGAGCAACAATACTTGTTTGTAGCTAATATTGAAACAAGCTTTTTTCTTGCTGTTCCCTTGTTAGAATATTCCTGTACAACTGTTGTGGGAAAATAAGAACCCTGCAGTGAAAATACATAACATAAAAGGCTGGATTTCGGTTGTACAAAGTTTCAATATAACAAAATAATTTGGTGATTTCACCAACTTCGTTATATAGAGGTTCAGCCATATATCAATCTTAAGTGATACATGTACATAGCCTTCTATCAATTAGTATGCCTTTCAAAAACAATTACCTTATTGGGTCATTCTATCTGAAAACGTCCCGCCGGAACATTCAAAGGGTGGTCACGTGACCAAATAATTTTTTTTTCAGCTAAAATACTTTGCTGAAATTGCTTCCATGCAATTAACTTCTTGCTCAATTTTTTCAGTAGAATCGGTGGTGGTCAAATTTTGGGCTGGGACGTTTCACCTGAAATGACCCTATTACATGAGTAATATACAACATATTTATTCTTACGAAGGGTGCATGCAAGAAAGTTTCGAATCACCGATGTGGTGTGGTGTCGCAGAGAGATGCGAAATGAAGAAGAGAAAGTGGTGCCATTCGTCCTATTGCCTGCATCCTTTGCACATCTTCTGCTCATGCTGATAAACTGCACAGGGGCAGAGAACAACAACCGAATATAAAAGGACATTTCCACAATGCCCATTGCTTACTTTGATTGATTTAGGAGCTGAAATATATACAGTGTATTCCTATAAAATTTGAATACAATTGTTCCGGTTAGTAGGTGTGCAACAAGAATTCAAATAAAAGGAATGTTTCATATAGGTTTGAGAAAAGAAGATGGGATGTTGTGCTTCTCTCCTTTTGTTTTTGCATCTTGTCATGGCACCACACCACATGAGGTCAGCAAGGCTACTTGTCACCCTCTCACATGTTCCCCCTCATAAGGACGACGGCAGCGCGTTATGAAAACATTAGTGCTTCTTTTTTCTTGAATTTTCTAAAGGCACATATTACAAGAAGAGCTGTGTTTATTACTTCTATTACATGAAATAATATCACAGTTGATCGAATTTGACATCTGGCAACAGCAAATGAAATGTGAGACATGGTGGGGTTTTCGAATCAGCATTGGTGACACGGACTTCCTTAAAGGGACAGACAACCGCTTATTAAGGAACGTGTATTTTTAATGCAACTGAAAGCATACTGGTCGGAGTGTCTAATCATGCAGTGGCAATCGAAAAAACACAGTGAAACATTTTTTAATAGGAAAATGCAGGTTTTTGTTTACCGTGAAGGCAGCACCACTTCTCAGTGTCAATCCATTTTACAGTGTAATAAGCGAAGAAAATCATGTGGGGATGCATCTTCATATAATGACTGTAATTTTAAGCCCAAGTTACGGTTATCTGAACAGCAGCAAGTGACATTCAGCAATTTGAAAGACTTCGAAACTCGGTACCAAGGTTTCATCACCAGGCGAAGCCATGTCATGGCTGCCACGATTTTCAAACTCAATTTAGAAATGCAAATCCTATTAAAATCGCAAAAGGGTGCTCAATATATCCCTATGTTTCAGGGTATTTTCAAAAGCTCAAAGGTCCATTCAGATGTTGTGGTTTAGTTGTCGGTGCTTTTAAGTGCAACTGAGCACAGATACCCATGCATTGTTGTGCTCCAGTCAGTTGGAATGTGCCTGATCCGATTGGGAATCAATCCCGGCAGTTCAGGCTCACAGGAATGCCACAGCCACAAAGCCACTACAACTGGTAGCCGCATGATGATTCATGTTTATGCTCTAAATAAGCAGAGAGGCATTCCTGCCAAACCGAAACTCATCATACTTCACGGAAATGAAATAAGAAATAAACAAATTACATTATCCAATACTAACAATGAGAGAAAATAAATGGTTAGAAAAGAATAGCCTCAATAATAAATATCACACAAACAATTATTTAAATGTTCGTTAAATTTATATAAACCTAAGAAGTAAAAAGTTTACAAAAACCAGCACACCTCATTTTACCTTTGGGCTTTCTTGATGGAGAATCTGCAGTGCCGTCTGAAATTACACAGTGTCATAAACAGAAACCATACAATTAAGTTACAACCATACAATCAAGATGGTAAAAAGTGAACAAGCGGTACAAAAATAATACTTAAGAATGCGCTACCAACACTGTCAACATGAAAACTTACCTTGGGAATAAAAACAACAGAGAATAATGTACTGCCAACTTTTTTAACAAAAAAAACTTACCTTTGGCAAGTTCCAAATATAATGCACACACCATTTCCCAGCAGCCTGGTGATTAACAAGATGAATTACCTCCATATTTGTCCCTCTTCAATCTTGGTGCTAGCAGCTGCTTGTACTTTTGAACTTGATCATCCAAGCCCTTGAATATACCTGAAAGCAGAATAGCGTACACTCTCACTAGGTGTAGCATTAAATGTATGTTAGAAACAAATGAGACACTAGAGTGAAGCCTAATCAAATGAAATGCAAGCCATTTCTTCTGCAGAGGCTCATATGCCAATAATGGAGTGTTGCAAGTAATTCTAATATTTAAACAAAGTAAAGTAACGCAACACAGGACAAGGACGAGAAGAGGGAACGGGTACAAGTGCAATACCTGTTCCCTTCTTCTTCTCATTAGACTTCTCGTCCTTGTCCTGTGTTGCGCCCCTTTTCTTTGTTTAAGTATGCACTAACCAGCCCAGCAACGAGATCTATTAAATTCTAATATGATTATACAGATGTTCCAACTGCAAGTTTAAATAAGATTAGGGGCTCTCTATGAGCAGCACCACCTGTGCACTGCTACTAGGTGTGTAGTCAATACTCCCCAACATTTTTCTCTAATTACTGAATGAATGCTGCACCATCTTTTCCAAGTTATTGAATTACCTTACTACCCCTTACTGTGGTACTCCTGGTCTGTAATCAAAGGAAAAAAGGATTGTCATCAACCAATTTGTAGTATGAAGCTGCATTTCATGCGTGCTCTTGCATATACGACATCTGTCGGCACATTTCTTAAAAAAGAAAGCTTCCTTGTTGACAAGAAGGATAAGAACATTTTTGTATTGAGGAGAAAGCTTTCTTTCAAAAAAATTTCATTTGTAGCTTTGGTTTACAAAGGAGTGTATGACAATTTTTCGTTTTTATTCCAGACAATCAAATTTTTCACCAAGGAATGCTGAGAAATCTAAATAGATTTCTATTGTAGATTTTCCTCACCTAGCAGGCTTCTGCAGAATTGCTTTGTCATAACTAGTCACCTACTAAGATTACGCAGTGACATTAACAACCTTCAGCATAAACTTAGCTATCAGCAGCACTGAAGAGCACAAGGATGACTTCTCTCATAGGACGGACTTTTCTCTATCAAGCTCTTTGAAGCAGGGTTGCTGTTGGGCAGCTTTGAAAAGGAGCCAGAACTCAAGCTAGAAGTAGTCAAAAGCAGCAATGTCACTTAATCTCAGTGCCAAATTTGAGCCAAATAGAACAGAAGTGATACCACGAAACATTTTTTTAATGAACACTAAACAGCACTATTTTAAATTACTAGAAATAGAATAATGAGCAATGTTTCTCCCTCCTGCTTAGTCTTCAAAGAAGTGACAAGTTGAATATATATGTAAGTTATACAAACTGCTCAGGGCACCTGCACATAGCTCATCCAAAAACTGCCAGACATGCAAACTCAATGCAGCACAACGGCAGCGTAAGCTAGGTTTGGCTGTGCGCCCTCTCATCCTTTTCTTTATTCTTATTCTATTCCTGATTCTCCTCCCTTCTTCCAATGATTGCCTTTTCTGCTTCCCTCTTCTTCTTCTTCACCATATTCTTCATTGCAGTCATCTTTCTATTAGCAGACTTCTGCATGTTCTTCTTCTTCACTATTTTCTTTCCCTTCTTTATTGTTGTCGTCTTTTTCCTCATCCTCAGTGATGAAACCTCAACCACTACCTCAGATCAGAGGTATGGCTGAGAACACAAGGTGCTCCGCCATGTGGTGAAAGCCAGGAGTGGATGCCACTGCCAAACCAAGTGGTGAGAGTTAGGGTTCTAGTGGCACCACACCTATTGAGCTGGGTTGAAAACCTACACAGGCATGAAGCTTCTTTTTTCCACACTAAAGCTGACAGCGGTTACTAACATAAAGCGGCAGCGGTGGAAACCACTGCCACCAATTTCAGTCACTGCAATGAGCCAATAACAGCTTATGCTGTAGATAGAGTTCTTGCTGCATAATTCTGGAACATTACAGGCAACAACTCAACAGCAATGTTAAATGTTGAAGCATTTTTCAGTTTTTTAACAGTGAAGCTGTTTAAGCCATGTGTAAAACTGTTCCTCAACCAGAGAAAACTATCATTATAAAGAAATAAGTGTACATGCACTTGTATAAAATGCACGGCATTTGCATATTCACTTTTTTTCTTCTCTTGGGCTCATGGCCCCAGCCAACACCCTCCTATAAAAGCTTGTCTGGTTTTCTCATGGTCAGAAAGCTTTGGAACTACTGTTTGTTATCTTCTCAGAGTGGGGCTGGTGCTGGAGGGTGGAAGGTGTGGGAGTGTGGAAGAGAGAATTGGCTACCTGAACAATTGGTTGAATGATTCATTTATGAGATTTTACATTCCAAAACCACGATATGACTATGCAAGACACCGTAGTAGAGGTCTCCGGTAATTTCGACCACCCGGGGTTCTTTAATGTGCACTGACATCGCATAGTACAGGGGCCTCAACATTTTGCCTCCATTGAAACGCAGAATTGGGCACCTATGAAACTTCAATAGCCACTTATATATATCACCATGCAGGTGTTTCTTTGCATTCTGCTGTAGTAAAGATGCAGCCACTGCACTCAGGAGCTAGATCTTTCATATAAACAATGGTGCCACCAAAACTTAACATGTGCTACTTATTAAAACCCAGTATACTTACAATCCTAAGAATATCTTACCATCAAGTATCATAAGAATAAAAAACATTGGCCACTCCGACTCTATGTTTTCAAATGCCTGAAACAAGAGAAAACAGCTGTCTTAAATAACTGCAAGGTTATTTAACAACTCTATCATGTTGAACACTAGGCCCACATAAATGGTGGATAATAAAAAATATCAGCAAAACTCACTTTGGTTTCCCCTGATGTGTAGTATTTACGACTTCTGTCTTCAAGCACAGTGCCATAGCCATCTCGTAAAAATCGCTTGATGCCATAATTACTCCGGTGAAGCTTTCGTATTATTTTATCTTTCGTGCGTTTGTACAAGTAGTCATCATGGGTAGCAAAACAGGGAAAGCTCACGGCCATGAGAAGCCCAGTGTCGGTGTTCTGGACATAAAGAGCAGAGAATGTTCAGGTAAAAAACACTTCAAAGCACACCTTCAATGCCTAAGCCAAATATTGTTCCTACATTCACAGCAGGGGCCCTAAAATTCAATTAAAAAGACTGGCTGCCTTCCATAACCTTCCCCTTCCTAGACACTTCATTGCTTTTTGTGAGCATTTCTGCACACATATGAGCACAATAGAAATCGACTTTTTTTTTTTCAGACAAGGGTCTCAGCCTTTTGCAATAACAAAGATGCAGATATATCATTACTGATAAAGCAATGCAGCTAAGTCGCAGAGTATATCGTCAGAGCGCAAATACTATTGCCTCTGAGATCAGGCTGCTTGATTGACAGTTGTGTCACCAAAGCAAGGAGTCATTCCAAAACCAACATCTTGTGGAACTGTATGAAAAGCACAGAAGGCATTCTGTGTGAGCAAAGTGATACAGCTTTGAGTGCAACTAAAACGGAAATACGTGGAGGGCTGAGATGGCATAGTACCGGTGCCAGTTGAATGCCTCTAACTCTGCTCATGCAAAGAACATTACAAAAATAATCTTCTGCTAGAAATGAGTCTTAACAAGATGATACCACAATTTGCACACATTCCACACCTTTCATAAAAGGCGATGTGGAGTCATTTTAGGCATCCTGCACAAATAAAACTTATTTTCTTCACTCCCTGAAAGTCCCCTGCAGCAGCTACACTCTATATTGCAGTACTCTGTGCAAAATGGATACCAGCAACAACATACACAATTAATTCATTCTGAGAACCTTCAAAATATCTTTAAAATACAATAACGTAAGCTTCAACATATATAAAAAGTCAGTCTTGCCAAAAGGGCAAGGCAATCGATGTGATAGTCATACATGGAATTGTGCCACTGAACTGCAGGAACCTGCCCAGCATTGAGCAGCAGCACTGAGCTGCGGCTGCCTTGTCGCTTACTTTTCGAGTCAAATGACAGGCTGCTCATGATCATGTATGCATGAACCATTTAAGAAATGAGTATGAACCATTTTTGAAAACTGCAGCGGATAGTAAAAATTAGATGACATGTGTCAGCAGATGAAGTTGTATGCTGTGCGAATATTGTGACATATGTATATGTTGTTTTCCCACCGTAGACTTGTTGCGTATAGTATTCACGTGAGTAAGTGTACTTTCTGAGAATTCTGCTGGCAGAATTGTTTGTGCTGCTGTGACAGATAGATGAAGACAATGGAAAACAATATTAAAAAAAAAAACGGTGATCAGGTAAACTTCATTCGTACCCAGAACTTGTGTCAGTTGGAATGCCCTTTCCCATGACGTTGCTGACATAGTCGATATTAATATGTTTCGTAAAACAATTGCTATCTTGTGAATATATTTATACTTGTTACTCTCTGTATAATTTCCTTTTCTCTTATCAAAATTGTTCTCGTATATTCCCACTGCTTTTTTCCTTTTTGTCTTGTTGTGAGTTTTCGCCAGCCACTTTGTACTTTTTTGTTCCTTTATGATTTGCTGTTTATTGTATTCTTTATGTATCCCCACTCCCCTCTGTAATGCCTTCTGGCCCTGAGGGTACAATAAATAAATAAATAAATAAATAAATAAATAAATAAATAAATAAATAAATAAATAAATAAACTTGACACTCGCTGGTGCCTCTTGGTCGTTGTTTCATGTTCCCTGTTATGTTTTAACCTGATAGTATCTTTTTGCAAGTGACTGCATTTCACTTTATGGGTACTTATAATCGCCATGCTTTTAATTTCCTTCAATCTAAGCACATGGTGCCCCATGTTAGGCTTATGAATGTAACTTATTTTGGAAGAATGTTTTTATTCCCAGCTTATGAAGTTGCCCGTATTTAGTGTGAGCATCGTGCACAAATGACGTGCAGGTCAAACGTCTGACACCAGGCCAGATGTCTTTTGGCCATAGTATTTCTCAATGTTGTTAATTTTGTGTGATTATACTGCCACTGGTTCCTTGTTTGTGAACTTGTATTCCCCCAAAATATTCCTGTAAACTCCACAAAAACAGTGCCCATGAACGAACACTGAAGCAAAAAAATGTACCTGGTGGACTCCCACTGACTAGAAAAAATTGGACTGTTTGTTTGCTATTTGCATTGCTATTTTTTAAGCACATTATTGCCTTAACGTTTTTTTTTGTATTTATAGACATTTGAGCTGATTTGGGTACTCAGTTTTACTCAGTTAAAATTATGAATGTCAGAGCTATAAACATTCGACACAGGGTCACTGAGCTGAAATACATAAGCGAGGCTGTATTGCTGGTTTATACAGCTGAGACCATTTATAACGTAACCCTTTAATAGTACAGGACCGGCTATAATGCAGTTTTTTCTGACCCCCGTTTACCCTCCCATAGAACTTAATGTATAGGGCATACCACTTATTGTGCAGCTCCGTGAGATGAAAGACTGGATATAATGTGGCTGCCGGGAAATCAGCAGACAATTGAGGTAGCAAGCAGGCTTCACAATGGAAGTGTGCTGCCTGAGAACAGTGCAACGAATCGCCATGGAAGAGGAAAAAGCGCGGAATGAATGAACAAGGAGCGGAGGGAAGAAAAAAAAAAGGCCGTGGCAGCAGTGTGTCACGGGCACACCCTGTGAGGATTGCCAAGGCGACGGAGAATGCTGCTACGCTCGGCCGTTTGTCGCGGGCACGCATGGCATGCGTGCCCGCGATCACATGATGTTCGCGTTGCCGGTGTTTGTCTCCAGTTCTTTTTTCTTTAATCATTTCACGCGCACTGCCCTTGAATCACCCCGCGAGCGTGATTTCTTGTGCACCCAATCCCTGTGTTGTTAAGGGCAAGCTCCCCACAAACTAGGCCTAACGAGCGCTACCTTTTCGGTGATGGCTGCAGATAGGGTGCCGCGGGTGGCTGTGGTCCAGTGGTCCATGGCAGCCACGTTTAAAACGCGGACGAATGACTTCGACAACAGAAGCGAAGGCATGGATGGCAGGCGCACCACTCGAATGGCGGTTTGTGGTCGCTACGCTTTTGCCATCGCGCATGTGTCAGAGAAAACGAAGGATAGCGCGTGCAGAAATCGGTTCCCGTTTCTGTGCAGTCCGGTTCCGCGGGAAGTCCGCATAAACGGCGACGTCGCTATAGTGCCTTTTTGTTTCTTTTTCTTTTTCGCACACCACGGCCGTGGACTTCAATCTTCAAAATATCCATTTTTTCTTTCTTTTTTTTTTTAAGCGGGTGAAAGCAGCCCGGTCGCGCGCTTCAAATGTCTAACAGGAGCCGCTACCTGTTCGACAGTTTTTACAGACGTGTAGACTTTCAAAAATGTTGTTTTGGTTATAGTGCGGCACCGCTTATAGTGCAGGTATTCACAAATCCAGCGACTTACGTTATAAGCGGTCTATGCTGCATAAAGGAAGTAAAAATGGGGGAGGTCTATGACAGCAGCAACATATAGCTCTTTCTCTGTTTCGTATTCTAGCCTCACAAGCTTGCAAAAATCTTTTCTTTTTTTTTTCCTCACTGGTAACGCGAAAATTCTGTTCCATTCCACTCTGTGAGGATTAGGATGACCAGCGAAGCTGTGGTGGTGGTATCGGCCCAACAGTGCAGTAAAATTCTTTGTCAACGAGAGTCGATTGATCAGGCATGTCGAATTCCCCTCAGTTAATGAGCCAACGCCATGAAATTTAGTCCTGCAAGGGCTGGGACAATAAGAGGCTCATAGCAAGGGGATGGGGAAATTTGAACAAAATGTCAGATAACGTTGTCACTTGAAAGAAGCTATGTTTTCGATATTTAATACATGGGTTGTTTCTGACAAAAGTGTTGGTTTCTCAAGGGTATCCTGTCAGGATTGCCTACTGCAGGTTGAAGACACATGAATATACTTATAAAGAAAAAAAAAGGGGGGGGAGAAGGAAGTCATGCATAACATGGGCCGCTAGTGAAAGGGTGGCGGGCCGCGTGCTTGAGACCCCTGCGATCAATGGATACACTTTGGGCCATAATCTCTTCATATACAGCTTAATTAAATGCACAATACCTTTGGTTCACCTACAGCACCTTTGAATCACTTTGATTAATATTTCATTTACTTAATTCACACTTAATCACCATCAATTAAGTCACCTCTAGTCCAATTTTACAGCGTCTTTGATTCACTTTTTCTCACTTGGTTCACTTAGTTCACTCTCATTTTATTTTGCGTATGAGCCATGGCTCCACACGTCCTTCACTGCCGCCAGCGTAAGTCCACAGTTGTAAAATTATTCTATGCATCATATTATCAGCGGAGCGATCCACTAGAACCTAGCTATACACACCTTTGCTGTTAAAGAAGGTAATTCGTTTTTTTTTCTTTTAATGCTGTTGCGCATTCTTACAATGCAAGAAACATCCCAATGCCGCTCCCTACATTAAAGGAGTACTCATACATATTTGCGGCGGCACAAAAGGGACTTTTCTTGTTTTCTAGCCATGTATTCTTAACACTCTCCACATAGACAGGCCAGGAAACACGTTTAAAAGTATTTTAGTTTGATTTTAATGTTTTCGTCACCCAGCATCAGAAAGCCAGCACCAGTGCAATACAATGATGTGTGAACACAGCCGCCTAAAAATCACCGAAAGTGCTGTCAGAGTCGCTGGATGACCATAAAATCATCGTTGTTAGTACGCCCCATATGCAACTGACCATAGCCGACAGAGGTGCAGCGATGCCAGCGCGAAGTGCTGTCCCCACGTGACTTAGACGTACGTCCGACTGCATTGATACATCACTAGGAAACCGCCCCCTCGAAATCGAAACTGGAAATGGATTTTTAAGGTAGCCTTATTACAAATATAGTCGTGTTGCAAGGCACCATGATGCGTATTTTAGGGTTCTCCACGCTGGTGCTCTTATTTACAGCAACAATATGAAAATATAAAAAATATGTGTCAGTACTCCTTTAAGGTCTTCCAGAACTGAGAGTATATGCCCTATAACTGATGAAATAAGCCGAATTTAATGCACAGTGGTAGAAAACAACTGAGCAGCCAACAGCCCCCATGGCCCTTAAGGATTGCGATAACTCACGGTGACAGGAGATGGCATGCGACAACCAAATCATGTAGTTTGAGCCTGAAAACAGTCTATGAACCCAGACAAGCGTATTCTGACTCATTTTTACAGGAAATGCCCTGGCATACAAAAAGCTCATGTAATATGCGCGCACTGGTAGTGCAATGCGTTGGAAGTGAGATACGTAATGGCGGACGGAGTAGCAGACAACGTGGTTGTCTTCACCCTGCACGAAGTGGGGGAGAAGAAAACCATTCATGCACCCTATAAGCGGTGGGAACACAGCTCCATCTCGTGAGCAATGTATAAACAAGCCTGTTTGGCAGAAGGCAGCTCAGAGAAGCTAGCTGGCTGTGAGCAGAGATGGTAGCATACTAGTTCCAAATGCTGTGTATAAATGGCTTCCCGCAGAGTACACAAGAGAAGCAGCTTCTACGGCTGAGTGGCCCAAGGCTCACACCTAGGAATTGACAAGTTGTAGGTTCAATTCTCCATCCAAGCGCTGGACAAATAATTTCATATATAGTTGTTTTTCTTTGGGGTTTTGATCTACACACACATACTTAGGTGTATATATATTAGGTGCGTGTGCAAATACTGAAACTGTCGAATACAAGTTGAATATCAATAAGGCAAAAAACGGGCCTTGAATACCAAATTGAATATCGAATATGCGTGTGTAGTAATAAAAAGCTGCAAAACAGGAGGTAACAAAGATTTATTAATTTCAAAACAAATTAATGAAGGGTGGTTCCACGTAAGATCGAACAAAGCATGGCTGGTCACCCTCTTAAATTTATTTCAAAATTTTATATATTGCTGCCCTATGTGTGGAAAGAAGAGATCCGCAGTTTGTTTTGCTAGAAAAAATTTTGTCGAAGCGCCGGGAGTCAATAATGACGAAGAGGTGGAGTGCCGCGCTTACCTGCTCTTCTGTTTTGGCCAACTTTGCTTATTAATTACACGAACTATACTAAGGTTAGGTGACGGAAATTTTTTTAAGTAATTATACGCATGCTTCTACTTGTGGTAAATTATTTTTTCTTTTTGTGGGGAGTGTATATATTTTTATAAAAATCCTCAAAATCAGCCCAGGAAGCATTTTTCCGTCCACTTTGCGGGCTTATATCTCAAAAAAGGCTTGTGGCAGAGTGGCGAAAATTCCGCATTATGTTCTAAGCAAACTCGTTTGTCAAGCTGCAAAATATTATATTTATATAATTTTTGAGTAAAGAGATACGGCCGGGCTAATTTCAAAAAAACACCGAACAATGAAAACTTCTGACGACAAAAAAAAAAAAAAAAACCATTTTTGATATTTTTTAAACTTTGTACACTTATTCTCCTTCACATTGGCTTTCACAATCACCAAAAACATGTTGCATAATTTTGTTCCACTAGGAGTTACAGCCCGTCGAATTAGACCCTTACGCAATGATAGGCAATTGTTGTTGATCCGGCTTCTTGCCCGCTTAGTGTATAGAATGAATACAGAATTGAATTTCTGATCCTTAGGAGGCCAGCAGCACCGAAAAAAGGTGTTGGTGGCACTGATGGTGTCAATTTCAAAGCTATTTGATCACCCGAGCAGCAATGAGCGCGGGGCTACTATCGAGCAGGTGCGCGCACCCCCCAGATGCTCTAAGAGAGGTACAGTCGGAGCTCCTTTTCACCTCCTCAGACCACAAGTGTTCCAAACACTTCTTGGGTAACTTCAACGCCTGTGGGCTGGAGATTCGCTATCCATTCTGCCTTTTGTTCGCACCGCACTTAGGCGCTGATAACAAGGCGGAGATGGAAGCAAGATCAAAACACTATCAGGTAGCTATAAGCGCTTGCTTCACGCACGCGGTTGACAGCCGCTGCCGCCAGAGAAACTGTGCACCGCCACTTGCGATCAGTAGAACGCATGAAAGTGGCACTCCAGTGGCAAAGCAAGGTATAGATCGCCAAAGGAAACAAAAGCAAAACAATTGGTAAACGGATGCGCGCACCTATCTCAGATTAGATTCTACACCTTGCGACCGCGCCGGGTAACATGTTATCCCCAGCATGATGTGTGCGTTTGTGCCATTTGTGCCAACTATAAGCTTTGCCTTGCCGCTGTTGAGAACATTACTGGCCTAAAAATCGCTGCTGATCAGCTTCACTCAACGTTCGTTTTCATCCCGTCACCATCGGAGTGCCTTTTAGGCGAATGCAATCAGTGTCCAAAACGCAGGTCCCTGACACTAGAGGAACTTAATATTCCAGAAGACGAAGAAATATTACTAGCAATGCGGGAGGCAGGCGACCTTGTGAAAAAAGTTTTGGGTGATGACACTTTTTTAATCATCTTCGAGTATTGGCGGAAAGGTGGATCATGCACAACCACTGACACAAAGTAGATCCATATACGAGGAAAAGCAATGCACGCAGCGTGGCAGCATTGTATTCCACTTTGATTTTGCCGAAAACTGGACTGTTGTGCTTCCTGATGAAGTTCAGGCATACCACTGGCACAAGCAGCAAGTATCCTTCTTTACATGCGTGGTCACAACGAGAAAATCTACGAGGAGTTCCACTGTTGTTAGTGACGACTTGAGCCACGATTCCGCTCACGCCTGCTTGGCTCTAGCAAAAGAATGATGGGTGGAAGACAACCTGCCGGTTTACTCCAACGTGTCATGTGAGTGATGGAGCCGCCAGTCATTTCAAAAATAGATATCAGCTTTTCGAGTTCCGAAAGAGCTGTTGTCCGAGTACCCAATGGGTATTCTCAGCAACTGGACACGGGAAAAACGCACGCGATAGAGTTGGAGGTCTCGTCAAGCATCAGGCAATGCTCAACAACCCTGAAAGTGCAATTCGGACAACCAGAGACTTTGTAACCGTTTTAGCAGAGAAACTGAAAGGTGTGCATCTAATACACCTTGAAGAAAAAGAAACTGTTGCCTTCCGCAAGTTAAAGAAGGAAGAGTGGATGAGAGTTCCCGCGTTCCATGGTCTTGGCATGCCTGTCAGCTATCCACGTCAACGGAAGCTTCTCCTGGCTTGTACGTGGCACGAATAGCCGGGTCTGCTTGGAAGGAGTTGTGCGTACATGAATGAAGAAGTCTGAACAGTCTAATCAATGGAACAAACAATTTCAGCCCAGAAACATGGTTTAATGAAGTGGTTCTTCTTGACCTTCACAAATTTTCCATTTTGCTAAAGATTATTTGGAAAGCGCTCTTTGCTTATTGCATTTTTATCCTTTCTTCTTTTCCTTCTTTTTTTTTGTGGGGGGGGGAGGGGGGGGAATCTAAGCTACGCATCGAGTTCTTACTGCCTTTTTGCTGCGGTAAAGGCGGAAAATATCTGTCTGCGCTCCGATACCGCAGCGCATCAAAGAACCCCACGCTTAAAAAACTGACCCCTAATCATTAATTATTGTGTCCCTTATAGCTGATATGCAGCGTTCACACATAAATGACCAGGCACATTACCATGCCAAAATTGAAAAGCCGTACGCGATCACAAATGTCAGAATAATCAGAAGCGCATGCTTCGCTGAGCCTTCCGTAAGGGTCTAATTCGACGGGTTGTAACTCCTAGTGGAACAAAATTATGCAACATGTCTTTGGTGATTATGAAAGCCAATGTGACGGAGAATAAGTGTACAAAGTTTAAAAAATATCAAAAATGGGTTTTTTTTTTAATTGTCGTCAGAAGTTTTCATTGTTCGGTGTTATTTTGAAGTTAGCCCGGCCGTATCTCTTTATTCAAAAATTATATAAATATAATATTTTGAAGGTTGACAAACGAGTTTGCTTAGAACGTAATGCGAAATTTTCGCCGCTCTGCCACAAGCCTTTTTTGAGATATAAGCCCGCAAAGTGGACAGAAAAGTGCTTCCTGGGCTGATTTTGAGGATTTTTATAAAAATATATACACTCCCCACAAAAAGAAAAAATAATTTACCACAAGTAGAAGTATGCGTATAATTACTTAAAAAAATTTCCGCCACCTAACCTTAGTATAGTTTGTGTAATTAATAAGCAAAGTTGGCCAAAACAGAAGAGCAGGTAAGCGCGGCACTCCACCTCTTCGTCATTATTGACTCCCGGCGCTTCGACAAAATTTTTTCTAGCAAAACAAACTGCGGATCTCTTCTTTCCACACATCGGGCAGCAATATATAAAATTTTGAAATAAATTTAAGAGGGTGACCAGCCATGCTTTGTTCGATCTTACGTGGAATCACCCTGAAATACCTTGCAGCACATTGATGAGACTTGTGAAAGAAAATTACCGTATTTACTCGCATAACGAATGCACTTTTTTTTCCCCCAAAAAAACAAGCAAAGTAGGAGGGTATGTTTATTATGCGGGGTAAATTTTACGAAAACATTTTTCAAGGTGAGCAAAACATTTCAATGCGCAAAAAGGACGGCATTGCAACCTGTGGTATTGCTTAGAGCCACGCTTGCAATGAAATTTTATTTTAAAGAACAGTAAATTTTAAAGAACAGTACCACGCTATGGCTTCGGTACAATGCAACTCTGCACCCACCGCAGCAGCCCTTATAGTGGCTGCGTTATGCTCCAAAGAGATGGCCTTTCGCTTCTGATCAACGCGTGATTAGCTCACAGTTCATACAGTGCTACAGTGCCACGAAAGTGGTAGAATGGCGATGATGTCGAATGATCAACAGAAAAAAGAACAAGTGGCACGCGGTGGTCTTAGCCACGTATATAGCTTCCATAGTTTCTATGTTGCTGCGGGTCCTGCCCCTACGACACACACAATGCGTAGGCCAATAATCTTCGCCACACTGGCTTATGGCCAACTGAAAAAAGGTCGCTGAGTTTCCAATGCAATTTTGGAGATGCCCAGCCGCATCAGCATTCACAGATGGAAAATACCTAGATGCCCCCCACTAACGCATGCAATGTGACTCACCATCGCATTTCCCCCTCATATCTGTGCTGAGCTCCTCAGTCGTGCGCATGATGTCTGAGATTGCATCGTGGCAATCAAGGCATTGCCACGGCCTTACCACGCTTAGGCTTAGCTGCACCAGCCTGTGCAGTATGCAGCAGCGCAAGTAAATTATGTTACCACTTATTGCACGTGGCTATGCGTGGCAGTCTTATCAGGACTCGGGAGTTTTCAATCGCCATGCTGAAAGGTGCACGAACATAGCAGATCGAGTGAAGTGGGAAAGCCACAGTGTGACCGTTCGCAGGAGTGCAGGGGTTCTAAGTTGAGGGTGCCTTTATTCATCCTCATTATCAGCCTATTTCAAGTCCATTTCAGGATTAAGGCCTCTCCCAACGATTTCCAATTTGCCCAATCCTAAACGAGTTGGTTCTACTTCAGGGTCGTGAACATCTTAATTTCATCACTCCATTCAACCTTTTGCCTGCCTCTGTGGCGGTTTCCTTCTCTTTGTATCCGTTCCGTAACTCTTATACTGTCCATCTATCATCTGTCCTCTGCATGATGTGTCCTATTCAGGTCCATTTTTTCTTTTAATTGATACAAGAATATCAGCTACTCCTGTCTGTTCTCTGATCCACTCCACTCGTTTTTTATTTCTCAGCGTTACACCTATCATTTTTCCTTCCATTGCATGCTTCATGCTCCTTAAAGGGCCCCTAAGCCCCCAGAGGTCAAAATTTAGCTGTGGTGTTGCTCTCGTGCCGGTGTTCGCAACAAACACATAGACGCAAGAATTTTTTGAAACGGTGAAGAAATAGTGGAGTTACATGCGCTTGATTATTAAAACGTGGCGCTTGCTTGTTTCATTCTCTCCTGTGCCGCACCGGCCGCTTGCCGGTGCCACCTCCTTGCCGAGCACTCCTCCGAATGTCACGTGACACACATCGCCTATGACGCACATCCGGTTGACGCGCCTCCGCCGGGCTCCCGCGTTCACGCAAGTGTTTTGTTGATGCTCTACCAACGCTCTCTGCTAGTGCTATCCATCGTGTTCCGACATCTGCTGCAGTTTCTAGTCGGCTGTACCTGACTTGCACTTGCGTAGCGTAGCCCAGTTACGAATTCAAAAGCGTGCACACACGACCACCGCACGTACGACGCACGACAAGGAAAAACAAACAGGCAGGGAGCGCGTGCATTTGCTAGCAGACTAACCGGAAGTTGACGTTCTCCTTTGACCAATCAGCGGAGCTCGGACTCTTCTGACGTCGCCAAAAACCACAATGTCGTCGTGGCTAACTTTGGCATGCTGGAAATGACCGGCGAGGTGCACGGGAATGTTTTTCAAGTTTGTGGCATGGCTGCGGCGCGTAGCGCTGCCGCATTTGACATCGTTCATCGTTGCGCCATTCTCAATTTGATGTGTGTGTTAACTTGAAATGTTCAAGAAAATGTCGGGGGTGGTTTAGGGGCCCTTTAATTTCAGCTCTAGCTTTTTTTGTTATCCCCCATGTTTCTGCACCGTACGTCAGTGCCAGGAGAATGCAGTGATTAAATACTTTTCACTTTAGTGACAGCGGCAAGTTTCCAGTCATGATTTGGGAATGTCTCCCAAATGCGCTCCATTCCATCCTTATTCTACAGAGGATTTCCTTTTCATGGGTAGGCGTCCCTGTTAGTAAATGCCCCAGATATACGTATTCATTCAAGCTATTGAGCACAATTTTGGTCTTTTGCATATTCATTTGTAGTCCCATTTTAAGACTTTCCTGGTCTAGGTTATCAATCATGTTTTGTAGTTCGTCACAGTCATTGCTAAAGAGCACAATGTAGTCTACAAACCTTAAATTACCGAGATATTCTCTGTCTATTCTAATTCCCTTTTCTTCCAAGTCTAGACGTTTGAACACTTCTTCTAGGCATGCAGTGAATAACATCGGAGAGATCGTATCTCCTTGTCTGGCTCCTCTCGGTCGGAATTTTTTCCGCTCCCCCCATGTAGAAGTAGTGTGGCTGTGCAATCTTTGTAGACGTTACTTTTGGTTTGCATTTATATGTCAGGTACCCCTTGTCGATGTAAAGCTTCTAGAACTGCTTGAATTTCTGTGGAATCAAATGCTTTCTCATAGTCTATATAAGGGCCCTATAGAGAGGTTTGTTATATTGAGCGAACTTCTCAATTAGGTCGATAGCATGGCTGTGGTCCACTGTTGAGTGACCTTTCCTAAAACCAACTTGTTCTCTTGGTTAGTTAAAGTCCAGTGTTTCTGTTATCCTAGCAGAAATTACTTTCGTAAGTAGTTTGTATATTGCTGGGAGTAGACTAACTGATCTATAATCCTTTTAACTCCTTTGTCACCCTTCTTGTGTATTAGGATTGTGTTAGCATTTTTCGAGCTGAGCAAACACTAGATGTCTTGATACATTTCGTGAAGAGCGACGCAAGTTTTTCAAATATAATGTCTGCTCCATCTTTGGCCAAGTCAGCTGTTATGATGTCTTCACCTGCTGCTTCACCGTGTGACATGTCTTTGACGGCTTTTCTGACTTGGTCAGTGTTATAAACAGAACTTCAGTGTTCTCCTCTGATCTGATTACAACTGAGGTTACATGGTCTGCCTGAGTTCAGAGTAGAAATCTTCTGCTATCTTTACTATTTCGTTGCAGTTGTTGATAATGTTACCTTGGTTGTCTTTCAGCACATGCATTTTGTTTTGTCCTAAGTGCAGTTTGTTTTTGACCGGTTTTTAATGCTGGTACTGGTACCTTTTCTCTACTGCTCTATTTCTCTCACGTTAAAGTTCCTTACATCTCTTTGCCCAGCTTTACTGATAAGTTTTGATAATTCTACGAATTCTATTTTGTCTTTTGACAAAGTCACTTTCACCTGCTGGTGTTTTTTTTTTTTATTAATTCTTTAGTAGATTGGGACAACTTGGTCACATCTTGCTTCGTTATTTTACCCTCGACTTCTATCGCTGTTTGGAAGATTACTTTTGTTACGGTTTTGCTTACTTCTAAATCTTCATCGGTTTTGTCTAACGCATCGAATTTGTTTTTTAGGACGACTTTAAATTCTTGTTCTTTCCTTTGATTACCTCTAGGTTTGCGTTTCTTTTCTAGTAACTAATTTAGTTCTTGTATTCTTTAAGTTAAGTACAGTGGAACCCCGCTGTTACGTTCCTCACTGCTGCGTTTTCCCGGCTGTTACGTTGGTTTTCATCGGTCCCGGCATAGCTTCTATGGGATCCCATGTATTGCGAACCCCGCTGTTACGTCGCAACTGTGGACCTATTCCCGCATGATGCGTTGCAACCTGACACGCCGTACCCGCGCGGGCACCGCTATTTTTATTTGACTTTTGACAGTCTTGGTCACGCTTTCAGGAATCGCCGCCCGCTGATGGCTGCCGAGATAGCGCTAGCGCTATCTCGGCAGACGGGCGGGGCGGGGCATTTCCTCCCCCGCTTCGGCTACAGGCGTCCCGATAGGGGTGATGTTATCACCTCCGAGCGATGGAGATGGGCTGGGGGGCGCGTTTGATCTCTCCTTCAGCCGTTTTCGTCGCCCCCACTCGCGTGCTTTTATTCTAGCGACTTTGGGCTCCGGAGAAAAGAATCGGAAAAAGGGACATCACACTCGCAGCCCTCTTTTGCGTATGATCATCTGCGCTCGCCTGTGCAGCGAGGAGCGCGGCCGCGCGGCTGTCCAAAGTCTGTCCGTGTGCGCGCTGGCGAGCTGGTTCGGGCCGGACGGCGAGCGCAAAATATGCGAGGATATTTTTTATTATTTTTTGTAAAGCTGGCTAAATATCCGGGGTGCGCAAATTATGCGAGGGCGCAAATTATGAGGGTAAATACGGTAATCAAGCTCTGAAGACGGAACGCGAAAGCGCGAGCAGCGCCGGAACGGGATGCGGTGATCGCAGTGGTGGGACGACTTGCCTCCAAAATTGGTGCGTCGCGCTGGAACTTAGCCTCAATGATCACAGTTTGATTGCGATCTCTAAGGCCTCTCGTTGGGGCGCCGGAGGCTAGGCGGCACATTCACTGCGCTCGACAGCAGCGAACGGAGTCCAAATTATCGAATTTAGAGCTAGAAATGGTCCGAAATATCGGTCGTCTTAACACAATAAGTCTATGGGGGCACTGACGGTACCGCGCGGCCGTCCGAATTATCGGTCCGCGACCTAGATGGTTCGCCTTGCTGAAATAAATTGTTTGAAGTCAAAGCGGCCCTGTTCTCATTCATTTTCGGAGCTTTCCTCACTCTTGCGTTTTCTTGGCTGTTACGTTTTTTCCCCCCGGTCCGCTGAAAAACGTATGAACGGGGTTCCACTGTACAATCTTTGCTCTCACTAATCTGTGATCACTTGCCCTTACTAATCTGTGACCACTACATTTTATCTTACCTACTACTACTGTGTCTTGAATTATGCCTGGTTGTTTACACATTATGAAGTCAATTTCGTTTGTTTCCCCGTTAGGGCTTTTCCATGCCCATTTCCTATTCTTAAGGTGCTTGCACACTAGCGGAAAAACGTGCGCGGCGCAGCGCCGGCTGCAAAATGCGAGCCTCCGAGGCTGCCGCGTGGCAAGATTCTCATGCCGCAAGAGCGATCGCTTCATGCGCGATTTCTTGCGACACGCCGTGTGCTGCCGGGGAGGAGACCAATCAAGGCGTCCCTGTCCGTGACGTACATGCTCCATCGTGGAGTCATGCAGACCCGCCCAGAGGCTCGTTTCATACCCGTGTGGTGGCTCGCATGCCTTTCGCACTCATTCGCCCAAAGGAGGCGGGATTTCGCGGGGCTGCACACAGTGTGGCTGTGTCACCTCCGAAGTGTTTCTCCGGCGGCGGCACACGGCGCGCGTTTTTCCGCTAATGTGCACGGGCCTTTATGCTTCTTAAAGAATGTCTTCATTGTTCAGAGTCAGTTTCTTCCTGCAAACTGCACTAGCATCTCTCCATGGTTATTCCTATGGTTGACACCGCAGTTGCCAACCGCTTGTTCTCCACTTTGTTTGGTTCCTACTTTTGCGTTAAAATCCTCCATGACCACTGTGTGTTTTGTCCGTCTACAATGGAACCCTCCTGGCCCTCAATGTCCAGCTGCTGCACAACATCTGACTACGGCGGCGTTTCGGGAGGAAATAGAAGTCCGGAATTTGACTACTAGAGTTAAATGGGGGTGCGTTTATTAGCGAGTGTGTTCATTATGCAAGTAAATACAGTATTATGAAAAAAAAAAAAAATCAACTGCTCAACACGTTCAGGAAGGAGACACTCTCTTCGCACAGTCACAAAATTTTCACCAGTGGAAAAAGGCTGAACTTGAAACTTGGAACAGAGGTGGCAGGGATGGCCAAGTACTTTTGGCACTTACTGTACACGCTCCCAAAGGGGAGCGTGTACAGTAAGTACCAAAAGCACAGCTGCGTGCATGGTGGCGAAAGAAAATGAGAGAGAGAGAGAGAGAGAGAGAGAGAGAGAGAGAGAGAGAGAGAGAGAGAGGGAGGGAGGGAGGGAGGGGTTATTTCAATGGCGATGCAAGTCGTCAATGATCGCATTGTGCCAACACGGGGGCAACAAAACACCCATGACAAGGCCTTTTCTTTCTGTTTCCATAGCATGGAAGAAATTCCAACTCTTTCATCAAATGGCCCACCTGGTTTCATTATCACAACATAGTCAAGCCGATGCTCCCGGCCTAGTTGCGTGCAGAGCGCTGACAGCTCATGCCGTCACCACCACGGAGGTGCTTGTTGTACCGTATGCACTTGCTTGCCCTCAGAGCGTTCTTCGAACTGGCTTCTCTTCTGACTGTACATATAGGAAGGACTACAGGACTGCGGCGAGTGTTGGGTTGGATCAGCATGGTGGCAGCATGCTGCTTCCATATGATCAAGTAAAGCGCACTTCACGTCGCCGCATTACACTTCGTGCTTTGTGTTCCCACACTGGTACGAAACAGCGGCACGCTTGGAAACTGCGCTGTTTTACACATGATGCCAATGAGATGGGTGAAGGTTTGCTTTCGTGATGAGTTGTTGGTCGGTGACGGTGTGTTTGGGCTTTTGTCACCATTCTCGAAAATTCAAACATGCATTTTTCTAATCGAATACATCTCAAATAAAGAAAACATTCTACCTGCATTCGAAATTTTGAATATTTACACATCCCTAATATATATGACGCACAATGGAGACAGTCAAAATCCACTTCAAGTGTCCTTATAATTGCCATTGCAATAATCTTTTCTGGTTACAAGAAAAAATTTGTAAGCATTACAATAAGGTAATCAAAATTTCCTGCTCTTACTGCATATGCCAAGGGTTAGGCAGTACCACCAACGTTCAGCAGAACAATGAGTAATTCACATTAAACTTATATCCAAGTAATTGTGACCAACAACTTTATCTTATTTTGCTTTTATAGAACCGAAATGTTTTGAAAGCTGACGTCTCAAGCTTGGAAATAATTCTTAAGCACACAATATCTTTCTGTCTATGCTTATGCTAAATAATACCATTCGTGATTTAAAAACAATGTAGGATTGGTCTGTGAATAACAACTTCAATTAGGAAATTTGCACAAGTGTTACTAGTGCAAGTAAAAACCATATATACTGGCAGCTAGAAACTCTCTCGTCATCTATTTACATGGCAATACAGCTGTCACACAAACGTATGACAAAGTCATGCTGCCATTATTAGGGAAACACTACCAAAAGTGATACAGTATAATCCAATTTTAAATAATAAATTTTTGTTTTCAAGCAAGATAAAGGAACCTGCATGGGTATGTCTCCGTTTTTTTTAGAATTGGAGTTGGACACACATCGCCGAGGGTAGCACCACCAGTCATTTTTCACTTCTTTCAGGGACAAGTTCAAATAGTATTTCTTTTTTATCGGGTACAAGCACACTCATTTCTGTCAATGTACGAAATGACCTCATTTTCACCACAGACGGAAAAAATTCTTCAAGTAGTAGACAGTCCTTTTAAGCACACCTACAGGAAATTACTCCAGGTGACTCAAAGTCATTCATGTTAGTTTTTTTTGCTCACATTTTTTTATGAGCACTTTGCTCACAATACCTTTGAAGGTCTCTCAGCTGTTCATCAGCTTCAACTGCCGACACCTGCTGCCCTGCTATCTCCTCGTCATACCACTCCTTTTCTGATTCATCCTCAAGAAAACATGCACAATTCTCTTTTGTGAGAATTGTATGATCTGTAAGCTCTTCAGAGCCCACGAGATCCATGAGTTGAACGTGTCTAGGTTGTCTCTTTTTATACAGTGAAGAATTTACTCTAAGGGCCTAAAAAAGTTGCCCTTGGTAACAATTGTCTTTTGTATGAAATCTTATTAAAGGGGTTGTGAAACGTTTTCTGAACATTTTGTACTAAGTGTGTATTGGGGATCCTGACCCTCCAATCAACAATATGCATTGTTCCGTTGCATTGTGTAGGTTGATTTGGAGCCATAAAAAACGCGGTTTTGGTTTCACTGCGCGCATTCCTCTCAACTCTGCAGTTGACGTCATGTTAGTAGCCACCAGACCTCCGAGACTGGCACGTCCCCGGGGGCCACGGGAAAACAGACCGTTCTGCAGCCTTGCTTCCGAATGGCGGCACCGCATGGTTTAAAAGTATTTTCTTTCTTTCAAGCTTTCAAGTAAATCGATTCTTTTAGAGCAAACACGAGTTCACTATACCTTTTGAAATTAAAGATATCTTACTGCAACGTAACCGAATAGTACCATGCCGGCTGGTAGTGTCACATAGTCGTTTCGGGAGCCCAAGAACGCTGGGGTTCCAAACGGGCGATATTAAATACGCACTGAATATTTTGCGGAAATGTTTCGGAATCGTCTTGTCGAATGCACATTGAAGCAGTGAAAACTACAACTGGGCATCTCCATATTCTTTTCACGACACTTTTAACATGGCAGACATTATCAAGTGTCTCTTGTAGCAGTGTCTCTTGTAACAAGCCTCTACTGTACTATACTGTTACAAATACCATCGCAGACCTTAAGTTACAGTAAAAGCTTGTGAATCGACTCTCGTTAATTCAGAAAATCAGATAACTCGAACCTGTTCTCTGGTCCCGTCAAAAATATGTATCACTCTATGAGACTGGACACTCGTTATTTTGGGCGGATTTGACCACAAGTTGGAAATTCGGCAACATTTGGGCCGCTAACAAGACTCAAAAACGAAAAAAAACAGCAATTCAGAAAGAAGGAAAGCGAAAAAGAGTACACCTTCTCTCATTATGGATCATGATGGATCATGGATAAATGTCATCCTGATCATGTGGTCAGCGACAAAGCGTTCAACCACAGCAGCTGGGGCAAAAAGTTTCGTTTTTGTTTGGTGCACGTGCACTGCACGGATGCTATCTACGATCGCCAACAGCACTTTTGTGTGTGCTACGTGCTTTCAAAACAGCACACTCCAGATCTGAATATGCCGCAGTGTGCTACGTTTCTTCCGAATTAACGAGCCATTTTGTCGCTCTGTTCCCGTTGGTGTACTGCATCGCTGAATGCCATTTTATTGAGGAACAAATTAGTACGACTGCTTCAGCTTGATCTTTCCTAATGCTTTCCTGCTGAACACTTGTTTGACCGCACTCTCCGCCGATCTCAATGCCGGCGAAGAGGGCCCCTCGCACCATGAAGTATGAGGGGACCTTTTCGTTGAAAGGTACGTTGAAAAAGCTTGTGCGTTTATTGTGCTTATTTTGACCATTTGATCATTCGGACATTTGGTAAACTTGGACGTTTCTTTTGGCCCCTAGAAATCCAAATTAGTGAGCTTTTACTGTATGAAGGGTTGCAATGCTTGTCAACATCACTTGAATGTGCTATGGGAATGATAAAATCCAATGCAGCGAAATGTTTATCAGTGGGCACAAGCACAAAGAAATGCTTTTTTGTTGTTCATCAGCATCCCCTGGCGTACAGTGATGAACACTGTACTAGGGTGCTTCGATGCATGCTGCTGTGTACAGGGTGGTGACATGTCTGGCAACACCGCCATATTGTGCTGGAGTACGCAGAGGTGCAATATATGGCAGACACATCAAATTTAACATCGGAGTTTGCTGAATTTGATAAATCTTGTTATCTTCGCCATTTTGCACATGCATCTGTTATTTGTTTACACCTCAATACAAAAGTAGTGGCGTCCGCATTAGTTCTTCAACACAATATGGCAGCATGGCGGTGAATGGACATCACCACCCTGCTCCCAGAAGCGGTGCTGACATTGAGGCACCCAATACTGTACAAAACCCTTGCAGCTGTCCACTACCCCGGATCTGAAATATTGTACTACCGCGGTGATTGGGCACTCCTTATTGTGAGTGAACATGATCATGATCAAATTTACTGACTGTGACTGGCTTCTTTTTTCTGGCTTTTGCAAAGGTGCCAACCACAATAGAGAAATTCGGTGCTGATTGGGCTCAATCATAATTAAAAGTGCAATGTGGTATCAGTATTATGCCTGCTGATGGTGCTAATTGAGCATGCATGATGATGGTAAACAATTATGGAGTTGACAAAGATTAGATACGACATAAAATCTTTCATTGTCCTGTGGCAGTGTGGAGTGTGCTTCTGCAGTGGCTTAGCCACTGGGTGCTAACGTCAATCTTGTTTTTCCTAGTAGCTAACATTGGCCATCATGGTGGAAAATCATAAGTATATAACGGATACAAGGAAACTGGTGTATTGCCCTCTTTAACTTCATTATGGTAGAGATACACAGTAGTTTCTTTTCTAGTTAGCATTAAAAACCCTGCATTGTGATTTCTAATGTGTCATATCTCTGAAGCTGAATTTGGAGGAGAAAGCTGTGCAAAGGCCAGAAAGAGTAAACAATACATCATACCTTTGAGCTTGACTCTCTGGGTAGCAACGTCTCAAAGATACTTCTGTTGCGGTTGTGAGCATCAACATCCACATAGATGACAGACCATGATGCACCTTTGTCACCAAACAAGTTGCAGCCATTGATAGCTTCCAGAGCAGATTTTGCCATGCCGATTGAGCTGCATTTTTTTAAACAGAAAAACTAGGGTAGTCAAAAAAAGAGTTCAAGTGAAATTAAGATTGTAAATTATCATAAGAGCCACTCCATTTACCTTGAGTGAATCTCAGGGGTGCCATTGTTATACTTGCTGCCCCTTTCCCAAACACCGAAATCTGGCGTGCGGTAGGCTCTTTCCACATAGTACACCAAGTTCTGTACAAAGTTCACTTCATCCATTGTATAAATGATCTGAAATGCATACTGCATACATTTGAAATCTCACAAAAGAAAAAAGAAAAAAGAGAAAGAAAGAAAGAAACTACATTAAAGTCTAACCGAGTACTAAGCTGAACAAAAACAAAACTAGCAATTGTTACGCACCTGCAGCCCTGAGGTGATCATTTGAACAAGATACAGTAGATAAAGTGACACTGAATCGATCTGGAAGTAAAAAAGAAAAAAAAAAGAAGAAAAAGGCAAGCAATTATAACCTGCACAAAGGAAAGGACTCAGCTTCACAATGCATAATATTGACTTTTCGAAGGCTTTAATTCAAGAACACCAGAAATAAAGTGTTGACAAAAGACAAAACATGGAGCCTCTCCCTCTCCAAGATGGAGATAACACACCATTTGAACAACCAGCAGAGAAGAGCCCAATTTTCACAACAGACCAATGATGGAAAAAAAAAAAAAGCTTTACTGCACAATCGAAAAATATATTTCTCCTTTAAAAACAAAATGAAATGTAAGACTTAGAGAGTTTGTGCCGTTAAAAAGACCTATTTACATTATTTGATGGATGAATATAATGTTCCAATCAAGTAGACCTTCGGTCAATGTAGGAGCATTGTAAATAATAAAATTTTAGTTATCTGGTAAGCAATGACAGCGACAGTGACAGAATGAGTAGCCACATGCACATAAAATGTTTGGGGAAGGAGCAAAGCATAACACTACACTCACGTGAATTTGGAGAGATGCATTCTAAAGGAGACATGAAATATTTATTTGCCTCAGTTTCTATATATGTTTTGCCTAACAAGGGGTGCTTTTACCGAGTGAATGAAAGCTACTGTCAATTTTTGCACAGAAGTTTGCTGGCCCATGCCTTTGCAGAAGAACTGACATGTTTGCAGAATCCATGGCTTCCCTGCAGCAGAATAATTTGTAATGCTCCCCATTTGCATCAGTCTTCCTCCTCTTGAATGAACACTTAACAGATTCAAACAGTGAATTCATGAACTGAATATAACTCAAATAGTAAAGATCCCCTAGTTAGGTCATATTCAAAATACCATATTTATTTACATACCACAGTTAAAACAAATTCTAGTATGTGAAGTGCTAAGAAATACGCTTAAAGGCTCACCTGTAGGTGCCCATAATCACTTTCAGGAATGACAGTCATGCCAGTTTTCAGATGAAAGATTGAGTGCAGAGCATGCTGCGGCCCTTGCTCCACTTTGAATTTTTCCATCTGAAAGACAAGTACCAACATATCACACACACTGCTGCACAGCATAACAGTGATCCCCAAATTCCTAAACTAACCTTGTCCTTTGACTGTCGCATCCAACAAAACAATATGCCACGCATACACTTAACGACACTCTGGCCCAGCTCATATGATTTGCCACGGTCATCATCAATCCTCCTAAGGAGACAGAATGAAAAAACAGAAGTATTAAAAAAAGCTCACAATGTTTAAAACTCAAGAAATGCAAGAAAACTAGCATCACAACTTGGTTAGGCTCCTGCATTCTTCCAATACATTTGCTACGACTGAAAAACAACTACTTCTTGATAGCCTGCAAGACAAATAAAACATTTTTTGTTTGCTATGGACAATGCCCTCATATATAAGATGGCATCGTGCACTGAAAGAAAGCAACTGACACTTTGTAATACTACTTCATTTAAAGGGGTCGTGAAAAGAATTTGGAGATGCCCGGTTGTAATTTTAACTGCTTCAATACGCATTCGACAAGCAGATTCCAAAATACTTCGGCGAAATATTCAGTGCACATTTAATAGCGCTCGTTTGAAACCCCAGCGTTCTTGCGCTCCCGAAACGACTATGCGACACTACCGGCCGGTATGGTACTATTGGTGACGTTGCAGTAAGATATTTTTAAGCTCAAAGGCATAGTGAACTCGCGTTTGCTTTAAAAGAATCGATTTACTTGAAAGCTAGAAAGAAAGAAAATACTTTCAAACCGTGCAATGCCGCCATTTGGAAGAAAAGCTGCAGCACGGTTTGTTTTTCCGTGGCCTCCGAGAGCGCGCCAATCTCGGAGGTATGGCGGCTACTAAGATGATGTCACCTGCAGGGTTGAGGGGAACGCGCGCAGTTAAACTGAAACCGCGTTTTTTATCGCTCTAAATCAGCGCACACGGTGCAACGGAACAATGTATATTGTTTATTGGAGGGTCAGAATCCCGAATACGCACTTAGTACAAAATGTTCAGAAAACGTTTCACGACCCCTTTATTACAAAGGATTTCTGCCTTATAGAAACTGTGACACTGACATATTCGTGAACTTCATAGTAAATGGAAAGACACTGTGGGATAAAAGTTGCATACACAGGAGTATGACTCTATAAAATAATGTTAAAAGAAGATCAGGATGCATATTTCACATATAAATATTGCAAGATTTAAGTCCTCGTAGCCCCAGGCCAGTAGCTTGATGAGCAAATACCCTTCTTTGGGAAAAGACGCATTATATCAACTAAGGGAAAAGATGCACAGATGGACCGACAGCACTCACTTAGCTGCTATCACTAGATGCTCAATGTGAGTCACACATTAAAGTACTGATGTTCCCTATGCACTCACCAGTGCTGGGAAGTATCGAAGATACATGTATCTTAGATACTATCTTAGATACTCTTTGAGTATCTTGTATCTGTATCGCGATACATCTTGAAAGACGTGTATCAGTATCTGTATTTTCGATACATTGAAGAATGTATCGAGTCTCTTAAGATACAAGATACTGATGTCGGAACATCCCCGCGCGACACTAGAAATACTGGCAGATGTCCGCTGCTCAAGCAGGTACCGCCGCCACTAAGCTTATAACGCTGATCCGCGGTGTAAACGAACAAACTGCGAAGCGCGCGATGCAATTGGGGAAAGCGCGGGCGGTGAGGAGAGGAGGAGAAGGAGACCGATTGAGGAGAAATTGCGCTGCGTCTAGCTTGCTTAACTGCCACAGTGACGTAACGCCCTCTCATGGGATTACAAGAAAGCACAAATGAGCGAGTATCTCAATGTTACGTATTCTAGTACTCCGTACTGCTTCGGGCGATCGAAAAGTTGGTCTTGTCTTCGGCATCCAGGAAGCTGTTTTCTGCAGATTTCTTTTGCAAAACTCAACATGGCTAACGATGTCCGGCATGCTATCTTGGACGGCACGTACTTTTCTGTTTCTTCTTCGGATGGAGGAAATATGTTAGGAAGGTGCCTCGAGAAACATTGTAGTACTAAGTACTCCTTTCTCATGAGCGTCTCCACCCGCCACGGCGGCCTAGTGGTTAATGCGCTCGACTGCTGGCCTGAAGGTCGCGGGATCGAATCCCGGCCGTAAAGGCCGAAATCCGATAGCGGCGTTATACTTGAGTCCCGTGCAGTACTGTACTCAGATTTAGGAGCATCTTAAAGAACACCAGATGGTCTAAACTTTCAGAGCCCTTCAGTATGGCATCCCTCATAATTATATCGTGGTTTGGAGATGTAAACCTCAACAATTATTATTGTGACCGTCCCCACGAGCTCTTTCATGACATTTTCCACAAGCAGTGAAATTTCCAGTGTGTGATCTTACTTGGTAGGCTGACGACACCGTTTGCTGAGAAACATCGTAACTAATAATGTTACAGCACGATTCGTTCTATTATATATATATATATATATATATATATATATATATATATATATATATATATATATATATATATATATATATATATATATATATATATCCTTTCTGAGTCACATTGTTTTTTTCGCTGTCACAAATCACAAGGTAATTCGCGCAATCAATGTCAAGAGTATGCGTAGCGGAGGTATCCTGCGACACTTTGTACCGCTACGATGTCTGGAATTCTCTCGTAGAGAGAAATTATTACAAAAATTGCACATTCGTGAATCCGTCGATGACAAGCGCTTTACGCGAGCACATAACTAGAATTTAGGAAGTCATTGCGGTTTTATGTCCTTTCTGTATAGAAGATCCGTCACAAAATATGTCGCTACGAGCATTGTTACTCCTGTACACTTGTCCCGTGGACCGGTACTGCGTAAACGGTATACGCGTACGGACCAGGTTAAACTCAAAGTCGTAATTGCGGCATCGTGCCGAGGTTTTGCATCGCCATTTTTGTTATTAGGTGGGAAACCACTACCTGGTTGGCAAGTAGAGCATCGACTTCCATGAATTACAAAAACCACAAAAAACCGCCGACAGCGTAGCTTATGCATAGCTGTCATGTTTAGCAGCCAAAAGAGCCCCAATCAGTTGTTTGGGAATGAAAACAATATAATTATAGCCAGGAAACAACAGTTGTTGAGATACTAACACATGTTTCATTCAAGTTAAACTTGGTTGGCCGCAGTTCTGAAATTCTAAAGCAAACACTCCTGTTCATAGGCGTTTTCTGCTGCATTATATATGTCTATAATATGAAATTTATAAATGTATCGAAGTATCTTAAGATACAAATGGCAAGTATCGTATCGGATACAATTATTGAGGTGGTATCTTGTATCTGTATCCGAAATACTTCTTGCCCGAGTATCTTGTATCGTACCGCGATACAATTTCAAAGTATCTTTGCCCACCACTGGCACTCACTAATCATTCACAAACATGTATTCAATTACATACATGCGGCCATAGATGTGGGAAGTGGATGGGCGATGACCACCGCCATAGGTGACTTAGTATGGCATCAGAAACATAATGTGAGGGTTGTGGGTTCAATCCCCGAGAGGTTATGATGGCACTGAGCCAGCTGGATAGCCGGGGATCACCGCACTAGCGGCAACATGACAGACACGGGTAGCATAATGGACTCTTATCAGAAAACAAAGATTTATTAACTTAGGATGTGGCACAGTGTACCAGTCACCAACTGCGGGCAAAGGAAGGCACACCATAAGAGCATGTGTGCCTGGCACGTCCGGCTAGCCAAAGCAAGGGACCACCAAGTGCACATGAGAAGTTGGAGCAAAGGCCCCATGTAACCACCTCGTCACAGGCCTGTTAGCATCTCCCATTGCATGGAGCACTCAGTGGAAGAAAGCTCAAGTATGTGCTAGTTTAGCGACTCAATGCTGCGAGGAAGCATGGTTTGCATGGGAAAGTAAGTCTGGCACAGTAGTTGTTTAAACTGTGGTGCCACTGGGGCAGTGATTCCTGGCAATCAAGCTGGTTCAAGATTTGCACAATCAGTGAACTGAGGGAAAAGGCAAGGGAAGGCACATTGATCCCCAAACAGTCAACTACGCATAATCATGTTTCCCTTTATCATGTAACACCTATGCTTCAATTAAAAACTGTAAATTACAAGCCCTATGTGTTGCCTGGCTTTATTATCCATTGGTTTCATATAGTTGTGTCTAACAAAAAAAAAAAAGAAAACGAAAAAGAAAAATTAACCCTCAATTCATTTTCTTTCTTTCATTTATACAAAATGCAGACACCATCTTTCATGGTAGTGAGGATGCCTTGTAGGAAGACACCTGTGTCAAGTTAAAAGATAGAAAATGAGAAGAGAAGGCATGCTGCAGCAGAAAGTTTTTATGTAATCACAACTTGAGCAGCCATACCTTGACTGCAGTCATGCAAATGACATACAGCAGAATGGAAGTCGAATGTGTGTGCGATTTTAACAGTGACTGTGTCTGTAATTGATTGATTCGGCTGGAATTTTGTTAAACTGTACACTGTAGACAGCCCAGTTTGTTCTGTTTCATTCACTTCTATTTGAATTGGTGAAGAGGCCCTCATTATGCTTATTATTTTTTTTACTATAATGAGATCATCGTAATGCTTCCACAGAACCCACTGAATTAACTTGACCTTTTGGAGTGCAAGTAGAATAAATAAAAGTGCTAAAAAAAAACTTACTAGTGGAAGCAGACAGCTTTAAAATTCCACGCAATCATTATACGTCAGAACTGCGACATTGTAAACCTGACAATGTAGCTTCAGCGTATGACTAGTGGTGGCGGTATTACAATAAAAAGCTGGATGTTGATGTGACATAATCATGAACTGGGTGTTTTCTGTTTAAAGTGGCAGAAAAGAAAGATAACGTCACACTTAACAAAATGTTGTTGAGGAGCCATAGTTTCTTTGCAGAAACAAAAATGTAATTGATTTTGAGACCCTTTTGCATTAGCTACAGAATTGATAACACTACGTATAAGATGATAAGATGAAGGGTTCAACATATCAAAATTAACGATTGAAATCATCAATAACCAGAATTAGATTTAAACAGCTACATGTTGCATGCATAACTGATATTAGAATGAAATTGTGTGGATACCTAGCAAATGGAAAACACTGTAATAAGTGTGACATAAAGCTAGTAGACTTTTGTTTAACACATAATGAACCACACATTTTCAAGGACTTCAATAATCTGAGCTTGAAGTGGAATATGATAATACAATGTAGACTTCAAGAGCAAGGCATTATCACAATAATTTATTGGCAGTTATCATGCAGTACAAAGTACAGTCACCTTGTATTTACACAGTTTATGAATAGCACACCTCAAGCGAAGCACAATGGGGGAATAAGGGTACCTCAGAAATGCAATATCGTATACGGTGTGTTCAGCTAATTTGCAGTAAAACCCTAAAGAGAAAAGGTGTACCATATTATGAAAGTTAAAACAGTGTTGTTTTACATCCTGTTTTCTTTGGCAACTTGGACAGCTTTGCATGGCGGGCTTCAGTAGATATTAAATTGCTAATTGTCTAGTTAGTCAAGTATATGCAAAGCCTCCAATGCAAAAATTTTAAAACTAAAATAGGAACAATCCCAACAATTTTCTTGCATAAAGGTCGTGTCAGTAAGTTCAACTTCCAGAGGTTCAAAGTAAGCATGCAAGGTCTGAAAAAGGACAGCTGTACATCTAGGTTCGTGCAAATGGCATGTTAATGCACTTTGAATGAAGTATGCCTGTTGCATGAAGACAAAGTTGAACCAAAGGGACAGGATATGTCATTCCTCAATACATTCTATAACTCCCTCACTGAACTTTTGTGGCAAATCAGCACTTCAAAAGACAGCCAACCCACTTTTTTCAAGTAGTATATCGACTGGTGCGTTCTAACAAACAAAGAAAAAAAACTTAAGTAAGTCAACAGAACAGCAAATGACACCAAGTTAGCTTCAAAAAGTTCCATTAAGAAGTGAGTGCAATTTGATGTAACAAAAGTCTCCACAGTTTTACATGAATGCGCATCTAGGAGCTTGTAAAAAAAGATAGACAGAGAAAAAACTGACTGCTTGTGTTTGTGCAGAATTTGTGCAACCCACAGCTTAAGCATGCAATGTTATTCTTACAGTGCCAACTAATGACACATAGCCAATCTTACCACTGAACAAGTAGTGGTCCTACGTGGAAGTGGGACCTATCTGCATACAGGTGAAATGCAAGAATATTTTAGCAGTTGCATTTGTATTCGCAGCTGCACATATCTGAAGACAATAGCTTAGAATTATCACTTAGTTGAATTCCTTTGTACTACTGTCTCTATTATCATTTGTTGTGCAAAGTTTTACTCTTGCTGTTAGCGAATATGTTCACCCCTGCTACATATATGTTGGTTCCAATACCATACTCTGTCCCTTACAGCGTACCACATTTTGAACAGCCAAAATTGGAAGGAACTGGACTATAGGCAGTTGCTTCCACATGCTGGTAATTCTTAAAAAACAAACAATGAAAGTGCTGTACATGTGTGAACAGAGAAGTATTATGAAAAAGCATCTTTCCAACACCTATTAACAACAATAAAAGCAGACTACTAGTTACACTGCTGTATGAAGGGCATGCTGCATGCAACTAAAAAATCAGCTTGGCCAGTACTAGATTGCCAAAGATACTTAAAACCTGTTTGTTGATTTTTAGCCGTGTGTTTGGACCTCCCACACTCCCACTGCAACAATGTTGCACTGCTCCTAGACTGGAGGTCAATATAATACATGTAGTGGGCCCACCTTTTTGCCATACCTTCATTACGCCACTCTTCCACTAAGTAAGCACACTTGCTCTCATTTTCAATAAACGCTTCATACTCTTAACAGATGACCAGCATTCACAGCGACGGCCCCTCTCTTTGCCAGAACTTAGTATACTCCCTAGTATGCTACACAGCACAAATGTCTACATGTCTACTTGACTACACTAGCTAAACAACTTAGAAAACTGAGAGGGGAAAAAAACCTTCCATCCTTACTTGTAAGACTGGTAAAGGCTCCATATGGCAACAGCACAGTAGATGCTGTCACGAACATAACCATGCTCCTTATCTCGGGAAAGCCGTGGGAATAGCCCTGTTGTTGGGCTTTGGAAGTTGAGCAGTTGCCGCTTCACTGTAACAGTTTCCAAAAAATTCTTCAAATATTAAACAAGCCAGTGTGAAAGAAATACAGTGCGCTTTATTTCTTTAGGGCATTTTATTGCTGAAACATCAAAAAAGGAGGGCAGCTAAGCACAATAGCTTCTTAAGAAAAAAAAAAATGTATGCGAGCTGATGAAACACAAGTGCTTCAAGACTGTCATTGTTTCTTCCTTGGACATGTACTATGTACCCTGACTAGCTTGCTTATCTACAAAAAATTAAAGAGGTCACGGAATTTATTATTTTTTTTCATGCATAGTTGTCACATACCAAATAAGTATGTACCAACTAGGTTTTTACCAAGTCCTCTTACAACTACTTCGTATATTTATATGGTGCCTCACTTGGCGGCCCACATAAACTGCACACAGGCAGAAAACCTAGAACAAAAGATAGCTTGACAAAATCATGTTACATAACGTACCTAACCAGTACAGCTTCATCACCTCAAAATTATTTTGCATAAATTAGAAAATGTTCTTACCTTGACCATAGAACTTGTCCAAGTGATGCACAGTGTCTGTGTAATTTGTCAATTTTATACTGTCCACATCTACTGTATCTGCTACGCTGCCGACTCGGCTTCTGCCAAATAATGGCACTGCCATAGTGCGGAGCCGCTCCCTTGAAAACAAATGGAAACCAGCATGGGCACATTCAGTTAAATGACTTAATACACACATATGCACACGCATATTGTTAGAACTGTTAATGTCTTTCATTGTTTACATTTGTATATAGCCATCGCCATCCCTGGTGCTTGATACCTGGCTATCCAGGAACCATCACTTCCAAAAACTCCCCTTGTTTGTATGGGAGACTACACCTTTGCTGCTGCAAACACCAAACTAATTATCAGCCCCTGGGCTCCTCAACATACACCTAAGTGCACAGGCATTTCAATAGCTTCTCTATCAATTGTTAAAACTCTTATGCTTCCTGAAATGTTCATGAAATCTTTCTAGTCATGATTAAACGTCACCTGTAGCATTATATGAAACAATTTTTTATGTTCAAATTTTATGATCTCTGTGACTTTTTGTTCCCTCTGTATGGATTTGAGTCTTGCACTTTCCATATTTTTGTACAATTTTGGACATTTCATACTGCTCCTTTTTTCTTCACCATATTCATGTTCTTTCTATGCATTCCTCTCAGCAGCCTCCAGGGGTTCATGCAAAATTTCGACTTTTTTTTTAGAGGGGGGGGGGGCATTGGGGTGTGTGTAAATTCCTGGCAGCCTCAATGCATGTTGTTAGGTCTGTTTAACCCCCTCCCCCCCCTCCCCCCCCCCCCAATTTAGCATTACTTTTTTCATCCTGTTTGCTGCTGTAGTCAGAAATAAGTATTTATAATATCAGAAATATGTCTATTTTTAGCCTTACAGAAAGGCTGCAGCAAAAGGTCTTGTTAAAACAATGGCTTCAAACTGAGACATCACTCATTCAAATAATATGGATAATTAACTAAGCAAGCAAATACACAGCCACTAAGCACCTGTCAACTTCATTATAATAGATGTTCCAAGATTATTTGAATGTTACTGAAGATACTTGCCAAGTTATTTCAAGAATAGGCTATTGTATTTACTTGAATGTAGGCCAATAATGCTTTCTTTTGTTTAGCAATGCATGAATGTTGTCAGTGTAGTTTCATGGATGCAGTTTGGAAGCAAATTCCAGAAGCTGCAAACTATTGAAGGGTTGGCGTCACAAGGTGGGAAAATATGCTGCCGATTTTATCATGGCACAAAGAGAAATTCTCACACAGGCTTGACACCAGCTGCATAAATCCAGAAAAGACACAAGGGAGAACACACATCATGCTCTGCCAGTCATTTCTATTTTTATAAATTCAGATTTTATTTTTCACTATTTGAAAATGAAAATTCCGCTTTGACAAAATTTAGAAAGGGAGTATAGGTTCACACCTCACGTAATCCTATGTCCCATCGGGTCATCTCGGAAACCGGTTGAACAGCTGTTGCAATTTCAATACAGAAGGGGTGTTCCCCAGCTTGAGCACAAGTGGGGTCAGGACCCCTGTACCCCCTATGGTTTATGCCATTGCTTGCCACAGTATACTTACATAGCTCATAAAATATGACCAGCTTACACAGGGCTTCCTTCAAGCAGTATGAAGAGCATCGTACAAGCAATATACAGTGCTCAGTGACTAAACCTTGATACCTGGACCGTGTGATGGCCAGTGCATTTTGCACTACTGGAGTGCACTGACTGATCACTGAGGGACCAAACTTAATCACAGTGCTTCAAGAAGTCTCTCACATTCACTTGGTATCTCACTTAGTATTCACTTAGTTCTCAGTGCAAAGCAGTGACAAAGAAAACATTGGCAGCTGTGCTCTCCAAGCATAGCATTTCATTCACTGCGTGCACAGATTTTCAAGCCAATTAGGTATATGTAGCAGCGAGTTTCACCATTGCTGTTGCAATGCCACTGTCTTTTATTTCTCTTCTACACATTTACTGACACCAAACTCCATGAGGAGGCAATCAATGAAACAGCCATTGTTCCAGAATGGGCAAAGAGGATCCGACCAGCCATGCACAGTGTTGTGTGGCCAGCACATATGTGCCCTTGATTGTATCTTGCACCCAATTTTCACAGCAAGAGAGAATAACTGCATGTTCTTGATTGTCCATTGCCCAGTTTTTTTTCTGTTTTTTTTTTTACGGTAACAGTACGAACATTGCCTTTGGACTCAAAAGAAAAAAAAAAGCACAGCTTGCACTAGTGGTGCAGGGCTGGAAGCAACAATAGAGCTAGCGTTTGGCCTAGCTTCTTCTGATGGGCTTAGATGAACCTAGAAACTACATGGTTCTGGCAGGACCACATCACGTGGCTAGATCTTACATGATGTTACACAGTTTTGGCAGGAACATGTCGTGCGACTGATGTCACGTGGTCTGTGGGAACATGTGGATTTGGCGGAAACATGTAACGTGCCCAGTTGTTACGAGATTTTACATGGATTTGGTGGAAACACGTCACATGACGAGTTGTTACATGATTTTACATGGTTCTGGCAGGAACACATCACAGTGTTTTCGATCACGTGACTAGCTATTACATGACTTTTATGTGGTTTCGATCACATGACTAGCTGTTATGTGATTTTAGGTGCTTTCGATCACCTGATTAGTTGTTATGTGGTCACGTAAGGCAGTATCTAAGCTAGGCGAGGCGAGGTGCAGCTGTGGCAGGCGTTTCTTTCTAGGTCTTTTGTTCCTTTTGTTCTCTCTTTTTCTCCATTTCTTTCTCTGTATGCAAATGAAGCCACAGCTGCAGGGATCAAACCTGCAACCTTGAACTGCGCCTGTCCTGCTGCACATCAAGGGGTGCACTGCTGCCGAGATCAGCCCGCATTTCTGTGAATGCCTCCCGGCAGAGTGTCAAGATAAACAGTTCTGCTATTAAAAAAAAGTAAAAATGCTGAGTTGGAGTCCCAGCGGACTGTTATTGGAGGCCTCCTTGTCATAATCAATAGCCCAGACCAATCCTGCCTGCGGCAATTGAAATACCACATTTTTCAGATGCCGAACAAGTCCAAGCCAATATAACTTATGAAGCAGGCCTAAAGCATGCCTTGTATTTTGCCCCCGTCAAAATGCAGTCGCTGTGCCCCAAAGCCATGTCCTTGAGCTTAGCAGCATGACACCTTACCTGCTAAGCTACTACCACTTGCAAGCTATTACCCATTCCAGTAGGTTTGGGGGAGAGGTGAGGCCAGTGAAATCTCCCTCCCAATCCCTCACGGAATTCCTTGCTTGTGGTGCGAGCTGTTCTCATATCTCCATCAGGTCGTTTTGGCTGTTTGTCAATTGACGCATCCCAATGGCATGACCTTTGCTGCTGCCTGAACAACTGAGAACATAGATCTTTGTGCTCATAGAATCTACTTCTTGAACCATGGTGAGACTAAGAGCAGGCACGCCCCGCCACGTTGGTCTAGTGGCTAAGGTACTCGGCTGCTGATCCGAGGGTCGCGAGATCGAATCCCGGCCACGGCGGCTGCATTTCGATGGAGGCGAAATGTTGAGGCCCGTGTGCTTTGCGATGTCAGTGCACGTTAAAGAACCCCAGGTGGTCGAAATTTCTGGAGCCCTCCACTACGGCGTCTCTCATAATCAGAACTAGTTTTGGGACGCAAAACTCCACAAAAAAAAAAAAAAAAAAAGAAGAGCGGGCACAACGTAGTCTTCTTTTTAGGAGGAACACATCCTGCGTTCTATACCTCACTCTGACTATATACAATTTTTGTAAGCTGCCTGAGTAAGGCTCATTAAAATATCTTTACGAGTTGAAGTGTCAAACAAGGCAACCAATGCTGCACATCAGTGCACCATTCATAATGTGGGGGTTAAATAAATATAGCTTTTGCACCATGATGATGGTTTAAAGAAGGTCACAGCAGTACAATAATGGCCAAAAAGTGCCTCAAAACATGCTTGCAAAAAAAAATTGCATATAAGAAATAGGCAAGGGAAATAGTCATCAAGTGGAATGAGTATGCATTCTTCACTTTTAACTGGCAGTCACAAGTCTTTGTTGAGAGAAAAAGGGTTATAAATTTACATGCAGCACATAACATCACAAGCCATATATTCCTGTGATCCAGTCACACCCAGGGCAATAAATATGTCAAATATTACTTTCTACAATTGCAACAGTTCTAGGACAATTATGTCCAGTAACATTTGACAGCATTGGGGCACAGCGGCTGTTTACAGCGAAGCTGTCTAAGTGGACCCTGTGTCATTGCCAGCGATGTAGTAGCAGTAGTCTCCAGAGTAACCATCGGCTGAGCTGGCAGGTCATATAATTTTGCTCTGATTAATCAGGTGTAAGCACACATTTCAAATATAGTGGTCGATTCACCTTACGTACCATATCAACACCTCAAATTTTTGTACCAATAAAAGAAGGAAAGGAAGAAAGAAAGACTGCAAAAAAGAAACAAAATTTACTTCTAGCACTGGTGTTCAAAACAGGGCCCCAACTCTCTGACGCTAAGTGTCTAAACCACTGGGCTGCACACCCACACTTGGGAGATGTGAACATGTGAACATATGTAAACCACATGAATGGCTTGAATTATCCACCAAAGAAGGAAGGTAAGGAAGAGAGACAAAAATAAAGGAAAGAAAGAAAGAAAGAAAGAAAGAAAGAAAGAAAGAAAGAAAGAAAGAAAATAAAGAAAGAATGGTAAGAAAAAAATTATTGCACATCCATGCATGAAGTGAATGCTGATGATGGGATGAATCGCAATGCATCGGATCATGAATTATCAGTGAAATGACTATTAAATGATTATGATGTTTATTGTTATTGTTGATGAAGCCTTGGATTCATGTTGCCCTTTAGTATAACGGCTCGGTGAAGATAGGGTCAAGGTCAAGCGGTTCTTTGTCAACTAGTTGCAGAGGAAACTTGGCAAAGACTAGGTCAAAGCACAACCCCCTGTTGGTTGTGGTGCGTTTCCTCTGGGAAACGAGTTTCAGGTTATATATTTATTGCCGTATTTCAGGTTTAGTCATCTCCCGCCCCTCGATTTGCCAGATTGCCGCTTATGCATTCCACAACTTCGCGAAGACAGGTTTCATTTTTGTGTTACATCAATTCTATAACAGAGGGATCAACCACATTTCTTTCAATCAAGAAACTCGCTAGCATACGCTGCCTGCGTCAGCGTTTTCTCTCGCGAGGGAGGGCGCATTCTTGTTCCTTGCGAGCTGGTACAGCGTTCATTGCAGAAAGAGAGTTTCCATAGCATGTGCCGTTCGCTCTCTCTCACGACAGCAGATGACACTATCTGACACTATCCTGGGTGCACTGCCTCCAGGATCAGCCCACACCTGCGCTTCAAACGTAGACTACGGCGGATGGACTGATATTGTGAGGTCTCGAGGTGCTTCGCTCCTAATAAATGAAATTTGTAGCCAGTGATAGGGTTTCAACCCCCCCTTCTCTTTTGAGGCCAAGTGTCTTAACTGCTATGATACACACCCACGCTTGCGAGGTGTTGCATGATGTTTTTTTGGTGTTGCTGCTGCTAATGCAAGTGTTTTTCTCTGTCGGGCACAAACTTCTGGTGGTGTGTGCATCCTTAGCTGGCCCTTAGAATGGGCCACAGCTTCACTGTACGATGGATTTCCTGGTGCAGAACTGGCATTACTTTTTTCCTTTCTTACATACATCTTTCTAACACTCCAAACACCTTTAAATGGATTGAAATGCTCGTTTGAAAATTGCAATCTCTGTAAAACATTCAACAACAGCTTCAAACAAATTATGTCCAGCAAGGTTTGATAGCACTGGGGTACAGTGACTTACCCATCCCTTTAATTTCTTTTATGCTTTCACAAACATTTCACAAAAAATTAATAAAATTGCTCATCTCGTCACCACAACCACTGCACAGCTAACTTCACCTTGTACAAAACAGTCGCAATGTGCAGCAATGTCAATGCCTTCATCAGTATAAAGCATTCATTTGCAATAGAGGCTATAGAAAATGCTGAGTACTTCCAGCAAAGTCTAGCAGAACTTGGGTGTTTGAAGCAGCCAGCATATCGAAAAAAACTTCCATGTCTTCATATTGTGCGAGCTCCAGTATGTGGTTGTCATACACATCTACATTTACCAATGAGTGCATAAAAACTAGTAAATATCAAGTTCTCAGATACACATAAAAGAGCAATAGTCCTTTATTTACGTTCAATGATGCAAATATCTGCATACCTCACTGAAATATACAATGACAGTATTTCAACTATGCAAGGAGCACACGAGTCAAATTTATGTTTTTTTTTAATACTGATGTTACAAGTACCAAGCCAAAATTAGCCCGAATTTTCAAATGTGCTAGACACTGGTCACTGCTACGTGGCTCAACCATCCCGATTAAGCAGAGCGAGCTCTACCCACCCGTGTTCCTTGTGCATTGAAAGAACCTAGAAAATTTGCGTAATATGCAGTGAAAATTGCACTGCAGATAGTAGCCTATGATTGTAATAAGAGAGATCTATTATGACTGACTGCATCTGGACAGAGTAAAGTCACAACTGCAAGTTCCCATGTAACAGCACTCACCTGCATTGCAATCAATCCATACAGACTATTGCAATGCAGTGTGCTTGCACAACATCGGTATCAAAATTTAGTGATTTTTATTCTTTTTATAGAATTTAAACAAGGACAACTACTGACTTACTTAATTTACCCCACCTCTAAATAAGTGAGACATGAAAAAATGTCATTGTCATAATGGGTTGGGTATGTTTCCAGAGTCAAATACACATGCAAACACCTTGAGTACTACATTTTAAATATGTGGCGAGCTCAAAGGACTAATCAAGTAGCTCAAACACAATATTTGAAAGACGTGAAGACCCAGGTGGCAACTTCCCATGAAACAAAATGGATTAGTACATTGCATAGAGCACACATCTTTGCAATGCAAAAGATATTGATCACAAAATAGAATTTGTTCCAACTCATGTCTCACCAGTCTCCTCATGTCTCACCAGGCTCCTGAAAATTTGTTTCACTACTTCTTGAAGATGGGGTGCACAAAGTGCAAGGGCTGATAAAATCTCTTTGTGAGTGCTGCTGCTGCCACTTGTTGACTAACAGCTTAGTAAACAACACACAGCACGTACTAAACTTAGTACTCAGTACACAGTACAGCACACACACCACATGTATACACAATATAAAGCACAGATAGACAGTTTACACAGCGAGCTAATGAAATGCCGTGCTGGCATGCACAAGCAAGGCTACATCAATGGGAACATAAAGAATGAAAGGTTATGACAACGGTAAATGGTAATGACACTTAAGCAGGGCGAATATAAGCTAAACTAACTTGAGCTTGAAGAGACACAAGCAAGGCTACATCAACGGGAACATAAAGAATGAAAGGTTATGATAACGGTAAATGGTAATGACACTTAAGCAGGGCGAATATAAACTAAACTAACTTGAGCTTGAAGAGACACGTTTGTATGAAATCAAGATGAACCACAAACAATGGCAGAAATAGTTTCTATACAAGCTGAATCAGCTGTTTAGAAACCTTTCTTGGAATGAAACCGCGAAACATGCCTGGCACTACAAGCATAAAGGGCATCAGCACCTGGCTGTACCTGGGACTGAAGAGGCTCATGACTCTTACTTCCGTAGCAATACAACCCAAGCTGATGGTAGCAAGCCATGCAATCACCATGCCATGCAAAAGAGACAACAAGCGTCAGGAACGCCGACCGGCTCCCACGGTGCTCTAAGGGTAAGAAGGCACAGTTTAAGCAGAAGGTACAGAAGCGTGACACATTACAAGCAAAATAGCGGAAAAGAAATCCCATCACCAACGCCCACTACTACGCCTGCGACTACTGCGGATGATATGAGGTTGAGTGCTTCATCGCACTATTTTGCATGCGGGACACCTGCGAGCGGATGCAAAATCACATGGACATATGAAACCAACAGGTAACCGAGCAAAGGTTATGTTGAGCAACACAGTTACGAATGTGAGATGCGAAAAATCAATGCGCAAACTATGCTTGACATATATATGTATAAAAAGTGCAAGCAGCCGTCGTGCGCAGTAATGAAGTTTGGTGAGAGTTCAAATTAAACAACGCTCACAAGCAATCGCCAAATGATCACACTGATCAGCCACAACGAGAAACGTTTACCTCTCCTTTTGCTGACGCCTTCAAGGCTTCTAGTTGGCTCCGATTACGGCCGTGTCGGTAGACAATTACTTAGCGAAAGCAGCACCGTGGTTACACTAAAAGGAGACATGACTGCTTCACACGACAAAACACACAGGCCAATGTAATGGGCTTGAGCTGGAAGGGCCGCAGTCACACACCAGCACCACTGGCATAACGTTTCAAGATCAACGCAAGGATGATGTCCCGAGGGGAGAAGTGGGAGGGAAAATACGCCACTCGATGCTCCCGCCACCTACGAGCCGAAAATAGAGGTCCTCTCGGGCTTCGTGCTGCCGTCGCTGCCGTCCTGCCGTGTTCTGTCGTGCTGTGGCTGTGGCCGTGATCGCCGTGGGTCTTAGCGTCTAATGACAGCGTAGGAAAGCACGGAAGCCTTTTTCGCGCTTGTGGAAACATAGAAATGTCCTCGCATTTTTACCGTTTTTACCTTGATATTTTTACGTCATAATACTGGGCAACATCCGCTTCCTCTAGAGAGAAGGAACAAGGACGTGCTGTGGTTGTGGTCCCGTGGTCTGTGGTGCTTGTGCGAAACCAGTGGTTAAGCTGAACGGTTGTGTGAACTGCAGATGTTTCGTATGTTGCGCTGACGCTCATTGTGTTTTAGATGTAAAACGTCATGGTTAGGACATTTTGTGTTTCACTATAGAGCATCTATGCTTGTGTCCAAATGCTTGTGTCCAAAATGAACGTTGGTCTAATAGACGCAGTGAAGTCAACTGCGGGGCAGCTGTACAATACTGTAAATTCACGGTTGGTGGGCAGTCAAGTGCCAAGGGACTGCATGCCACAAAGTTCCAAGTCTTGCTCTGCAGATGGTAAGATCCCTTGTAGTCGTTAGTCATGCAGATAACTGTACGCGCGTGTCACGTGAGTCGTTTATTTTCATTTGCTTTTTGTCGTCTTGTAGATATAAAATTGATTGATGCGGAACTTGGTCTTTCCGAGGAGCACTTCTCCTCGAGCCCTGAGGCAAGTGTCGATTTATTGTACCAATTAGCTACATTGTTGCCACTTAGCCTTTATTTACATTTAAAGTTGGTCCAGGGTGGGGCTTATGCATTGAATTTGCAGACTTCTCTCTCCTTATTTCTGTTTGCTTTGTTTTTTAGGGGCTGCTTAGGTTTTCTACCATCGAAGATCTAGAAACAGCCATAGAGCATTGCAAGGAGATGATTCTTGACTCTGAGGAGAACTCTGAAAGGCGCAAGACGTTGGTTGTCAGACTAGTTCAGCTTAGACAAAAACTGCAAGAGATTAAGGTGGATACCCTTTTGTTTAGTAAATCTTCTGTTTCCTCTTCTGTTTTGTTATGTGCGAAAACACCCAGGAATGACCTTATGTTTGCGATGTCAGTGTTTCAGTAGACATTCTTACTCATACCTTTTCTTTTACGCTTTTGCAAATACAGGATGGGCCACCTGAGGAGAAGGCAGAAGGCATCAAAGTTGTCATGGATCACTTGTTCGAGCCACGTACATATGAACGTGCCCAACAATATTGTGAAAAGTGTTGTGGCAGCATCTGGGGTGTGCTGTATGGCTTCTACCAATGCAAGAGTAAGTTGGCCCATTAGACAGTATGCATGGCACATATTTACAAAGCTTTGGATATTCCATGGCATGCTGTAAAGGGCAACATCTGTTTGTCAGTAAAGACACAATAATGGGGAATATCTGGTACTCAAATCGAGTACGTGAACCTTTGCTAAATTCAGGAAGTGTTCACCACTAGCAAACCTGACATTAATCATTAGTCATTATATATGACTGCATTATTTTTTAGATTGCTTGGATTGTAAAATTCTAATGACAAAATATCCACATGCCTTTGGAATTAATCACTGCAGGTACAAACACTCCTGAGGATGGATTTTTCATTGTGCCATAAAGTCTCTGTCGTTAAAAAGTGGTTGTCAGCCTTGTTAATCAAGCGGGGGATGGTCATGTGGCTTTTGTTATAATGCTGGAATGCCTGCCATTCAGATTGGGGTGTTTGTAAGTGTTAAATGATCCTGAGGGTAGCTTCTATTTCCTTTCTGTAAATATTTTTCTGTAGCTGACTTTCGGGTATGTACAGAGGTAGTAGATTGAACTGCAGCATCAAAACTAAGTATAACAACTGGTATGTGCAATCGCTTGAGATAACCATGTTGTTTGGCTATGAATCTGGTCGCTAAATATGATGTAAGTGTACGAGCCAGTATTATGCCAATCTGGAACAAAGTAAAGACAGTGGAAATGAAACTGTGTGTGTTACTCAGCACTAAACTGGCAAATTTTATTCTGTTAGCACTCTACATTCACAAGGCTTTTCATGTATATGCTGCTGTATGTTGGGTGGTGGTAATGCCACTGTGTCTGTTCCTTCCATACATTTTTATGGAACAGGCACAGTGACTGAGCCCTAATGAGTGAAAGTTCCCACTTGGATATTTTGCAGAAGGCGAGTGGTCATCAAAGCCTAATTGTAAGCCAAAGTTCACTAGACAACTCTGCTTGGCTCTGTCAATCTGTTTTTAACTATCTGTATAATGTAGTTGTGTTTTAAGTAATCGCAGTGTAGCCAAGCATGGCAGTGTTTTTGTCTGGTTGCGTGGAAGGTAGGCTATGTCAGAGAGCTTGTGGGAACATAGCGTCTTCAACTAATGAACCTTGGTAAACTAGAAATTTCACTGGAGCAAAGTTTGAGCAAGCTAACTTTCTGTTAAGGCAGTAACTGTCTTCCATAGCACTATCCTTTGCTCACTCTCCTCCACCTTTAATGGAGGGTGAGGAGGAAAAAACTACTCAAGTAAAATTATCACCAAAAATATTGTGGGTGGGGGCTGAAAGGGAAAAAAATTTAAACAAATGAGAATGCAATAGAAGGGAGTGCGTGGTGTTGTGATAGATAAGGGAACAGATATAGATACTGCTATTGTAGACTTCGAAAAAATTAGCATCACAAAAACTGAATGCAGTGTGGCTGGTTTCCTTGGAAAGAAGGAACTGTGAAAACTTTTTAGGATATTGAAAAAAAAGAAGAGAAAAAAATCCATGCATCTCCACAAAGTGAATCATGACAAGTGGGCGAAGCACTGGGGATCGTACATTGCACTTGCACCTGTAAATGAGTGACAACGCATGTGTACAGTATATACAATGTTCTATTTGTCATAACTCGTATGTCGTGTTGAGTTCTGAATTCCATTTTCCCTTCATTATCACAGCTTTGTGGTCCGTGAAATGTAGAGGCAATGGTGTTTCGATTGAATCTAGCCTGAAGTTGGCAAAGACAACGTCTGTTCCCCTGGTGGTTGTTGGTTGTTTCCAGTCATAAGAAATGCATCGTAGAGCGTATCGAGATGTCATCTACTGCACAAGCCAGTCAGCCCCGCAACGGTGGTCTAGCGCTTATGGCACTCGGATGCTGATCAGGTCGCAGGATCGAATCCCGTCCGCAGCGGCTGCATTTCGATGGAGTTGAAATGTTGAGGCCCATGTGCTGGGGGGGGGGGGGTGCGATGTCAGTGCACGTTGTGGGGAAGCATGCGCACCCATTTCCTTCCCTTAACGTTGGCGCGAGCGCTCACCGGCGACGGAAGCGAAAGGGCCGCGCTGGTAGGTGACGGATACGTCCCGGCCGCCCTTTCCGTCCCGTTCTGCCTTTTTGAATGCCGCGCGCCAGCCCGAGATCTCGCAGTGTCAGGTGACTGTCTCTCTGCGAGGGGAAACTACCGCCCCTCGCAGAACAGACGGACGGTATAAAAGGGGCACCGGTCAGTGCGCCCACCCTCTCTTGTGCCAGCGGTGACCTGTGAACCGACCTGACCCCGCGAGACCGACCAAGGAGTAAGCCTACCTTTTCGTTTACTTTTTATGTATAGAGCGGACTATCCCTCTACGTAGCGAAGTGTACGCGGTATTGCTCGTACAGCAATAAAGTGTCATTTACTTTGCTTGGCCAGTTGCCTTATTCGCCCGAACCCGCCGTAGCTGTGAGCATCACGCTACGGGAAGGGGACGTACACGTGCACGGAACGACTGCGTACGGCTGGAGCCGGAGTTAATCTTCAGAATAAGCCGTGCATAGTGCGTAAAAAACCCTTCAACATTTTAAGAACCCCAGGTGGTCGAAATTTCCGGAGACCTCCACTACGGTGTCTCTCATAATCGGAGCTGGTTTTGGGGCGTTAAACCCCATAAATCAATCAATCACAAGCCAGTCGTTGTCCGTGATGTCTACGTTGAAGTCTCCAACAAGTTTGAAGGGGTTGTTCTTGTACTTTGTTTCATAATCATGCATGGCTAGATCAATATACTTTTCTACGTTGCCTCGAGAGAGATTCGGGGCCAAGTACACTGTCATGACGACAGTTCCGTTGGATAGTTTTATTGGAGCGTGTTCACCGTTGTGTGATTGGCTCGTTATTGGTAGGTAGAGATTCACCGCAGTCTGTGGAAATTTCACATACATCCCAACACCACCCGCTAATCGATCTGTTTATTGTGTGCAGACGGCAGGGAAGAATTCATTGATGTGCGGTCTTTTCACGTTCCACATTTCGGTAAAGCAAAGGACGTCTGCTTTCGTTAGTATGGGATCTCATTCGACGTCTGCATGGGCGTTGAGGGAGCGAGCGTTCAGCAAGACCGGGGTGAACTCTGTCGTGGGGTCTTCAAAGGCTGTGAGGCTCCAGTCTAGGAAATCACGCTTGAACTGTCTATCGGCACCTCCCATCTCTGGTAGGCAATGCTTCTGGCGTTTACCCATCGCTTCCCGAGCTCTCGCCTCCAGGGTAGCAGCTTGTTGTCGATGTAGATGTTGAGCCGCTGCTTCCTGAGCTCTGAACTCTGGGGCTTGGCGTTTTTGTCATTGAGCCGCCGCATGCCACACCCTTGCCTCCGGAGTAACAGCTTGTTGTCGGCATTGCCGTTTTACCGCTGCTTCCCGCGCCCTCGCCTCTGGAGTAGGAGCTTGTCGGCGTCGGTGTTGCCTTTAGCGGGCGAGCGGCGCGTTAACGTTTATTTTCATCCATGGCAGAAAGAGAATGTGTGGTCTGGAACACGCTTATAAACGCATTTGCACCACAGCGCCCTCTCATGTATTTTCACTGCAGCGTACATTGTGCTGTCATGTCGCTTAAATGTCGGTTTCAGTTTTGATTTTACACGATGCTGTGGCTGGGTATTGTACTGGGCACTGGGTTCCTGTACATTTACCCTACATATACAATGTCTGGGTGCACTGCCTCCAGTATAGGCCCACATGGGCCCGCGCCCACACACTATAGCCACGGTGCTGTGCCGTGACGGATGTACAAACAGTATTGCTAAGGGCTCAGGAGCCACACGCCACACTACTCCTACACGAGAGAAGCAGAGAAATCCCGATCGGGAGAGGTGTGAGACAGGGAGATACGATATCCCCGATGCTATTCACTGCAAGTTTAGAGGAAATCTTTAAATGTCTAGACTGGGAAGAAAAGGGAATTCGAATAGATGGAAATTATCTAAGCAATCTAAGATTTGCAGACGACATTGTGCTCTTTAGCAATGATGGAGACGAACTACAAAACATGATTGGTGACCTAAACAGGGAAAGTATTAAAATTGGATTAAAAATGAATAGGCAAAAGACCAAAGTTATGCTCAATATCCTAGCTAAGGAACAGGAATTTAAAATCAACAATGAACCCTTACAAAAGACGTATTCCAGCCTAGGAAAACAGACGAAACACAGGAGAAAACACAAGGAAGACAGGAAAGCGGCATGGAACCCTTACAATGTGTAAACGAATACGTATACCTGGGACAGTTAATAACAGGAACTCCTAACCATGAAAAAGAAATTCTCCGTAAAATAAGGACGGGCTGGAGCGCATTCGGAAGGCATTACGAAATCATGACTGGAAACTTACCGCTCTCACTAAAGCGAAAAGTATTCAGTCACTGCATTCTCCCAGTACTAACGTACGGTGCAGAAACGTGGAGGATAACGGAAGAACTAGAGATGGAACTAAGGAGCACACAACGTCCAATGGAAAGAAAAATGATAGGGGCAACGCTAAGAGATAAAAAACGAGCGGAAGTGATCAGAGAACAGACAGGAGTAACCGATATTATTATATCAATTAAAAGAAAGAAGTGGACCTGGGCAGGACATGTCATGAGGAGGAAAGATAACAGATGGACAGTCAGAATGACAGAATGGATACCAAGAGAGGGAAAACGCAACAGAGGCAGGCAAAAGGTTAGATGAAGCAATGAAATTAAAAAGTTTGCGGGCATAAAATGGAACCAACTCGCTCAAGTAAAGTGGACGTAAAGTGGAACCAACTCGCTCAGGATAGGATGGATTGGAAATCGTTCGGAGAGGCCTTCGTCCTGCAGTGGACCCAAACAGGCTTGTGATGATGATGATGCCGTGATGGATGCACAATGGACAAGCCTCGTCCCTAAGGTGCTTCGACCCTAAAGATGTGACTCCAATCCATGCTGTGAAGGTCGTTGGACGGTGAAGCTGTAAACTACACCCACAACGATTATACCTGTTGCGCTGTCGCGGCATATGCTGGGTCTTGCCTAGAGTGACGCGTACACTCAGCGTCTTGTGTGAGCTGCTGGCTTTTGCCTACAAACCTGTTGAGTAAGACCGTTTTGTTATTTTTGTCGAGCATTATATTCACACAGTTCTTATGGCATGTTTGCTTTCCATGGTCTACCTATGGTAGCCTGGAATGCACTGAATGAGCTGCTAGACCAGTCTCTGGTCCAGCAACCTGCCTAGCCGCCGCCTGGGTCACACACACCGGGCACGTTCAGCATGAACACAGGGAAACTTGGTTGGTATCAGCAGCAGCAGCTTTACCTGTCCCACTACCGCCTCCTTTACTCCTCCTTTCCACCTCTCTTCCGCTATGCTGTGCGATGCTGTATGCAACTGCGCCGTCGTCCTCCACACATGTTAGGGATGACCTAACGCCACCTGTGCACATGCGCTGTGCCGTATGACTTATGTGAATGCGCCGTGCTCCCCTCGCTGTGTGCCTCTCCTCCTCCACTACACTATTCTGGCTATGCGCTTTGATGCTATCTTTAACTGGCATTTTGCTTACAACAACTCTAGAGGTATACAGCTTCACTATATAAAGTTAGTTATAACAGGTTTAATGGAACACAAGCTATAAGGGCTATGCCTCACCGTCCACAGCGTGTGAGATAATGAACAGTAAAAAGCAGTAAATGCCACTTTATTATAAGGCTTATTCAAAAAGCCAGTTTCCTAAGCTGACCATGTAAAACAGCAGTAGAGTGGATAATCTCCTGGAATTAGAATGCCGAGCAGAGGTATGTGTAAATTGTATGATCTGTGGAAATATTTTTATATTCCTGTTGTAATGTGAAGACCAGTATTTTAAGTATAGTGTATTATTAACTATTCCCAGCATTTGTTGCATGTTGGTTGGACATGCCTTGCAAATAAAGACTTGCCTTAAATATGTTAGGCAAAAAGAAAGCAAGAAATGGAGTCAAAGGAACTTGAGTCAAACAAATTGGCTGTATCAGTATGTGATTAGTTAAAGGGACCCTGAAACGGTTTTGGTGATCTTGTACAAATGCATTGCGCCGATAGCTCAAGTCCTTATGATCATTAGCAGACCAATATCAGCACTCTGCGTTAAGTCTGTAATTTATAACAAGGTTTTAAACATGCACATTGTGAAAGACACGCTGCTCAACCTAAAGTTTGCAGCCACTCCTGCCAACAGGCCATGCAATGGGCATGCAATTATTGGCTTTCCCGGCTCACGTTATGAGCACTGGAGGGCCAGCCAGTGGTATCATCGTGGCACCTGGTGGCACATGCTTAGGTCGCTGGTGCACTACTGTGGAGGCTAGATGTTCCCATAATGTTCTTACTGATGCTGGCAGCCTCAGTAGGGACATTGCAGTGCCACATCGCTATTGAGGCCTTGGCACAGCGGCTGCTAAGTGAGTGGAACAACAACACTTTGCTTACGGTGTGAATTATTTGATAATTACATAGCCTGATCAGTGATGCAATGTTGAAAAAACATTCCAGGGACCCTCTAAAGGTATAAGTGGGAAATTGAAGTTGAGGGAAAGAGGAATGAAACTGACGAAATGTGAAATGAGTAAATGTTGTGGGGATCACCACCGGGGGGACGCAGAGAAAGGACGATGATGATGTGATCGGGCAGTGCGTGGCGCGCGCTAGTGCTAGCCTGGGGCCAGAACTCGACTGGACGCTGGCAGACACTGCTGGGTGCGACGGTGCCGGCTGGCCGGGACTGGGTGTTGCGGGCCGAGACGAGGCCATCTCCCACAATGGCGCCCAACGTGGGGCCCCGGCTGCGTTCCGGTATAGTGCCTAGAATATACTGGCTAGTGTGCTGAGCGCGCGTGCTCGCGTGGCCACCGCACTGATACGTTCTTACAGCCACCGCATAGCGGCGCTGCAAGTCTCTAAGGTCCATGGCACGTCCGGGTTCCACGGCACCCACGGTTTCTGCTCCGTAGCACTGTGCTTTCTGCTCCGAATTCAGCGTTCCGCGTGGCTTTTAAAACAGTCTCGTCTGGTTATCGTGGTTCAGTTAAGGAAAGGGCACTATTTTCTGCAGCTCATGTCGGTGTCATTTCTCAGCGTCCGTGGGTATACAGTGTAATTGTCCGTGGGTGTACGGTGTAAACTCTATGGGGTAAGGGAATGATAGAGATAGAAGGAAGAGGAGCACCGTAATTAATAGAGGGCTCCATGAATTTTGACTACCTGGGGTTCGTTAATGTGCACTATAATAAAGCATAGTACACGGGCCTCTGGCATTTTCGTCTCCATCAAAAATGCGACCGCCACAGCCGGGATCGAACCCGCATATAATCACTGCACCACTGCAGCGAACTCTCGTCTGAAAGACTCACAGAAAGAAGAAAACAGTGTTAAGTCACCGCCCGACGAAAATCCTTACATAACGCGGTACTATAGAAAATGACGGAATGTTTAACACGCCCTGTCCTTGTATACTCACGCCGTCTGCTAGTTTTCGTCATTCTGTGGTTAACCGCTAAAGTGAAACAAAAAAGTCCAAGAATATCTTAGGACAGACCCAGCTTGACAAGTGAAAATACTCCCACCCTACATGTTTGCGTGAATAGGATTCACGGCTGATACATTTAATTTCGTTTTATGTAAAGTTGACCTTATGAGGGTGTACGCGAGCTAGAGTTTCAGTTTTAACAGAATGGCAAGAACAAAAAGAAGTAGGAGTCACAACAGCGACTCTCATCTCCAAATAAGGGAAACTCCGAAAAAAAGGGGGGGGGGACGACAGCAGCACTGCAACATGATTTTGTAATGTAAAAGATTGTTATCTGGTAGCCCAGATGTTGAAGCATAATTTACACGTACATGACTTGGTAACCAGGAACAGTTGCGCAAGATTTTTTTTTTTTTGTTTCGGGGGGGGGGGGGGGTACAGCAGGGCGCACATAAAATTCACACAGCAGATGATGTGCCTGTGCGCATTTCATGTTCTTCCCCGTCTCCTTAAAATAATAAACATGCGAGACGTTCCTATATCGTGCGTAACCGTCAATCCCGCCACTATATATACTTTGGTAACCAGCGCGAATAACATCGGTACTCTTCTGTGCCTTCAGAGTGTGAGTTACCCTTTTATTTAGCTTTTAATTGCCCATCCAGGTGGCTAACTAAGGTACTACTAGAATGCGCTTTTGAAAGTGGACAGCTTTAAATGTGACGTAAAAGAAGTGAAGTAAGTGGCAGCAAACAGCTGGAAAATCTCTTGTGAGACGTTCAAACTGGCACATTGCCGTCAGCAGATGTTTCAAGTACAACTGCAGCCTGCCACGCACTCCCACGCGTTTCATCCTTCTCGCATGCTGGCACATTTTAGGCTTTGGAAGCTTGTGGAACAATTTTGGGCTTTTTCTCTTGTCCACTAGTTAAAGCTCGGAATGAAAGGGCACTTTGTCACTAGCAGGTTTGCTTATCTTTTGTGACGCTTCAGTGTTTTTTTTTCTCTCTCCCATTTTGCAATGCATACGTGGTCAAAATACCTTCAGAAAACACGGGACGCGGAGCATTGATGGAGCTGCAGGTGCACGAAACCACGCGGCCGCACCTTTATTTCAGCGGCACTGCCTGCCGGCCAGAGTTGGAAGGCATCACCCACTCTGCCACGTCCTCCCATTGCAAGCCCCCTCCGCTGAGCACACTAGCCAGTATATTGTAGGCACTATATTTCCTGGAAGGACTGTATGTTCGTGGGAGACGCCACGTTGCCCGTTCCGCTGCACATGAACGACCACGGCTCCATCTGCCTGGTGATCTCTGCGAGCAATGGAGTGCAGCAGACAAACAAAGGCGAGTGGCTATGTCGGCTCTCCTGCAGTTTGCGAAGAAAAAGCCATGAGTTCCACAGACAAGCAGGCTGATGTCACGATACAGCAGGCCACAGTGTGATCTCGGCCAAGGAAAAGTGTGCCGGCGACACCAAGACGGAGAAGTCGCCATAGAAGCGGGCTTCATCTGACGTGTCGGAAGATGATGACGTGAAGAAGGTCCAAAAGACGCACCACAAAGACAATAAAGAAAATGGGGAGTCCAAGGACAGGTACGAGGAAGGCGCCGGTGAAGACGATGGCGGTGATGACGACGATGCTGATGCAGTTCCGGATGGTGAGGACTACAACAAGGAAGGGGACGACCCTGACGGAGATGACGGTCTTGAGGACGATGATGAAGATGATGGCGTAAAGTAGCTAGTAGTCGGATGACTGCAAGGCCGACGACGGTCCGGAGAGCTGGGCTGGGCCCACATCAGGGGGTTTTTTACTTGTGGGTGGCACCTTCAACGTCTTGATGCGACTTCTGACACCCTCCCACTTGTTGATCTGTGATGGCTGGCCAGGCGACTGCAATCGACTCCACGAGTGAGCGACTACACCCACCGGCTGCCAGCTGGGTGCACTACTGTTAGAGAAGTTCGCGATGACGATCGGTCGTACTACAGCGCCCAGGTTCGGTTTAAGTCCCGCGTCTTCCTGCAAGACCTTCAGAGGTTTAGGACCGCGGGATGCTGCAAGACCTTATGCCTGGCGCTGTGCTACCTTGCCTCGTTCTCTATCTCACTCGGTGCCCCAGCTTTCGAGGTTCTACCGCTGGTGGGGGCGTTGACCATTGTGCGGGCTGTTGTAGACTGGTGTGGGGATTGCCAACCGTCCTGGTACGGCACGCGCCGAGGGTGGTGACGATTCCTGGAGGTGATGCTGGCGCTGGGGGCGTCTCCTACATAGTTGATGAGCACGCGACGAGCATGGTTGATGAGCGTGATCAGGAAAAGGAGAGAGCATTGCCAAGCAGATTCTAGACCCTCCCTCGTGCTGCATCACGTCTGTGGTGATTGATTGGCGTTACTGAGTGACTGCGCCCACTGGATATCGGCTGGGTGCACTATTCAGAATGAGGTCGGCTAGAGTGACCACTTGTGCATCTGAATCCGGGCTCTGTTTAGCACCCGCTGGTTTGGAAGACCTATGAAGGTTTAGGGCCGCGGGATGCTGGAAGACCTCATGCCTGGAGCTGCACTGCTTCGTCCCTCGCTTCCTAGTTCAGTGCCCCAACTCTTACAGCCTACACCTCTGGTGAGGGCGTCACATCTTCGTGCAGGCCGCCACAGACCACGTATGGGGATCGCCACCAGAGGGACGCAGAGAGAGGATGATGATGATGTGATCGGGTGGTGCGTGGCGCGCGCTAGTGCTAGCCGGGGCCGGAACTCGGCTGGACGCCGGCGGACGCTGCTGGGCGCGACGGTCCTGATCTGGCCAGCTGGCCGGAACTGGGTGTTGTGGGCCGAGATGCAGCCATCTCCCACAATGTATAGAAATATAATTACCTGGGTATTTGCTCGATTCTACCGCGCCCTCGATTCTAATGCGCACCCGTCTCCTGCGACGAAAAAACAAAAAGTGAAACATTGATTGTAACGCGCACCCATTTTTCGTGACACGGAAAGAAAAAAGTCCTTAGTAATCAACCTTCTCACATTCATAAAACCAAATGCCGTACTCGTGTAATGAACACACCGCTAACTTTGAACCCCTGCAGTCCCACTTCACTTGATCTGCGTTGTCTCGAAGACGTTCGGCGCGCCGATTCATAAGCCCTGTGTCCCGATAAAACTGCTGCAGGTTGCTGGGCGTAGCCTCGTGCAAGCGGCGATAACATCATTGACTCTCAGTGCTGCATTCCTTCGTGCTATCGCAGTTCCCTCACGCCCGCTGCCGCATGCTGCCATGCGTGCCGCACAGGGTGGCGCAGCTAAGCCTAAGCACGGTCAGGGCGTGGTTGCATGGTCTCCGTGATTGCCGCGATGCAGTCTCGGACGTCAAGCTGCGCGCATGACTGAGAGGCTCAGGCTCAGCATGGATATGAGGGAGAAGTGCGATGATGAGCCATTTTGCTTGCGGTGATGGGAAACATCTATCTTCCCGTTGCGGCCACCCTTGAATGCTATCGAAAGCTCGTGCGGCTGGGTGTCTCGGAGATTGTCGGCAATGTAGCAACTTTGGTTGGCCGCAAGATGGCCAAGCCGGCGCAGCGAGTATCATCGGCCTACGCATCATGTGTGTCGTGGCGTCATTACGCGGGGGACCGGCGGCGACATAGAAACTACAGAAACTATGGACTCCAAAGAGCACTGCGCCGCTAGCTCGTTTTTTCGGCAGTGACCGTTCGACAGCCCCCGAAGCGCATTAGGAGGCAGCTATTTTGGTGCCGATAGCGATATGGTAACGATGTCGTTTGTTTGCACTCGATTCTAACGCGCATACGATTTTTAGACCCATTTTGTCTTTAAAAAAAAGTGCGCGTTAGATTCGTGCAAATACGGTAACTTTAAAAAATTAAACACCATATTATGGTGGTGGGCGTTGACCACATTGCTATTGGGATAAAATGAAAAATACTTGTGCACCGTGGCTTGGGTCAGTTTCTGGAACCCAAGAAGATACTTGGTTCAGTTGTAGACCAAATGGGTAGGATGTATAAGATGAATTATGACCAGTGTACAACATATAGTGGAAGGAAATGTTAGCATAACTGGCCACTTCTGTTCTCTTTGCTGTGTCTTGGTGAAGCTTTACCCTTGACGTGCATTTTTGTACTTTTTTTTTCTTACAGATTGTAATTTCAAGTGCCACAACAAGTGCCTGAACAGCATCACAAGGAAATGTGCTTATGTACGGGTATGTCTCGTGCTTGCAATTTAATGGCAGCAAAGATTAAGGTTTCGAAATGTGAGATGAAGTTTTGCGACAGTCCTTTGACCTGTTGTGTTGAGAAAATAAAGATTGAAGGAACTAATGCTTGATGTGAAAGTCTTAAGTCATCGCTTCACTTGCTCTACATTGACCTTTTTCAAGCAGGTATTAAGTATACTACTCGAAGACATGGTTCGAGAGATATCATTCTCCTTCATTTCTGTGGCTTGATTGCTAGCCTGAACGGTTAAATGCCAACGTTGTTTGAAATAAGCACTGATCTCATGAGCGACAGAGAAAGAATAGAGCAAAAGCACTTTATTTTTTTTTTTCTCATTTAGTGTACTTTTCTTTGAAAAACTTACTGATGCAGCTTTTGCAGTCAGGTTAATCACTTTTACAACAGGAGGAGATGCATGATGCTTGGCATTTATGCCATAGAACTTGGTGATGCAGCTGGTTATGTGTTTATGCACTTTGAATGTAGCCATAGTTGTGTACATTTTGTGAGAAACAGTCTACTTTTCATACCAAACTGAAAGTGTATTGGTCTGAAGGTACCCACTTTTGTCCCTTGTCAATGTGCGCTTTCCTACAGATCACATTTGTTACATTTCCAGCATGCTGTGTTATTTCAAGTGATTCTTACTGCCAGTTTAATCATCCAGAGTGCCTGTTCCTATTATTGCAAAGCATGGTCACATAGTCAGTCCCATATGTAACCTACTGTACTTCGTGATTTCTCATTTGTCCCTGCAAGACAAGCCCACAAACAAGTGAATATGGAAAATTTTTTTTGTTAGAGCAGTTTTGACTCTAGTGTTCAATCATTTCCAATTGTCATTAATCCAGGTCGAAGTTACTGTAGCATTTTAAGTTTTTTTACCATGGTATGATTGGGCTTGGTCTTTCATTCACTTCTCAGAAAATTATTCTTTTTTAACTTGCAGTGGTACCATACATCACTGCCTAAATGTAAATGAGTGCTCAAGACATTCTTAATTTACATTGCCCTTTGCTTTGTGCTGTGCACATAATACACTGGTTTATGTCATGCCTTCATGGCAAATTACTGGACAAAATCTAAAGGCACATGCCATTGACTACAACACTAATCTTGGATTTCCGAAGCTGGATGGACATTTTATGTCAGATTAATTGCAATGCTTAAAGGATTTGAAGCCTTGTGATGAGCTTAAAGTATGGGAAAAGCATATGTTAGTTGTCTAGTCACGGTACCAGTGCCATCTAACATAAAAAAAATTGAGAATAAGCAAATAAAGACTAAGCACAGAAAAAAAAAGCAAGCAAAGTTGAAACTTGGAAGATTTCTAAAAAATTGAACCCATTGGCTCTAGGACAGAAAGCCCAGCACTGTAACTGTTATGCCATAAATGCAGGCATCCATGTTGTTATCACACCCATGAGAATTTTCCGCATGCAAGCCACCACATTGAGATGCGTGACATGTTTTCATTTCCCTGGGGATGTACTGGCTCCACCAACTGAATGTCGTGTCTCCATCTTGTGCTGGAATGATTCGTACACTGCTTCCTCAGTTGATGGCACGAACAGTGCAATCAGAATTAAGCATTGCGCAGAGGCATTCCATGTTACTTCACCAATGAAAAACTTACCTTTAAGTGTACTGATTGCATTTGATTTTAGAGGGCCTTAATTGTTCCTGTGAAAATTAAAATTGTTTTGGTACAGACAGTTTTACTGCTAACTGCTACAAGAATGACCCTTTGGGAATGAAGTGCATGTTCATAAAATTTTTTAAAGTTATTTGCATAGAAGACAAACTGAGTCTGACTGGCACTAAATTTAGCAAGCATGCATGGCAGTGGTATGTCATCTGTGGAGGTAGTGATAAAGACGTAAATTAATTGTGAAAGTTACAAGATAAGATCACTTTCACCAACGACGGATAATATCCATCAGTGTGTTTGAAACGGTAGCTCGTAAGATAGGTAATGCTTTAAAGCAATGGAGTGAGTATTTCATGTAACATGCTGGAGAAACTGCACACATGTAGGATTAATGGGGGAGCTGCAAGGAATGATTGATTGCACCAGTTACAGTGTGATGTGCAGACTGTTGAAAGAACACCTGTGTAGCCGTATCGAAATGAAAAGTCTGCGAGAATGTGGGGCTACATGTTCGAGGAAGGTTTTATGAAGGTGGATTTATTAGAGGATGAACAATAAAAAAAAACCCAAACACTGCAGCACCTGCTAAGATGCCTTTAAAACTTGAAGTGAAGTGTTGCATGTTCCATAATGTTTATGAAATAAAGCCATGTTATCTACCATTCTAACACTTTCTGTTATTATCCAGTTGCATGCTGCATCTGATATTGTTTCGTAGCAGTTTTAAAAAAGACAGCTATACATATATGGTTGGTGGTCTACACAGGCACCACAAACAAAATATCACATGGAATTTTGAACAAATGTGACTTGCAGACATGTGCAAGCGTAGCTTCTGTTAGTACTTGAACATGCAGTGCTGTGGCTGCTTTAATGCTGCAGAGGAAATCAATTTTCCAGATGCAGGAGAAGAGTGAATTTGTGTTAGAGATCTGTCCCGAGCAGGGGTTATCGGCTCAAGGCTATCGATGTGCCGAGTGTGGCCAGAATGTTTTTCCTCGTAAGTAGTATGCAATCATATATTTTTGCATGCCACCCAGCGTGTTCACACTGCTTTTGGCTGTGAGTGCACTTGTATGAAGATTGCTTCTTAATAGTCAGAAATGGCACAGATCTTTCTTAACAAACATTATATGAAATGCTGTGCGCACAGCGATCTTTCCTTTGTGTGTGTGTCTCATTTGTCTTGTATTTGCTTTGCATGGTCTTCGCAGCTGCTGTATTTTGTAGGACTAAACACAGGCAGTGCAGCTTTGAAGGGCGTAAATACTTAATATGTGTACTATACTCTGCTTAAGCAGATGATTGAGTATGAGAGGGTTTGTTTCTGTTTTTCCATTTAACAATATGTGTGAATAAGCTTAGAGTGCAGACACCGAAATCTGGGGCGTGATTTTGTTTTCTTGGATGATACGTACCTTTTTGGGGATCGCAATAATGGACGATATGTGCATAGTAGTTTCTCCGGTAATTCAATACCAGACATTTCCTGCAATGCAGTTCGGAGTTTCAATATTTCGGAGAAGCATTGTATGTAGACAGGGTTATTCATTTCCAGGTAAAACCAAATTTTACCAGGTTTTTACACCCAAAACATGTTTAGGGGGAGTCCGGTTAAACTATCTTCTCCTGAATTCCAAAACCACATACAAACTTTTTTTATGCAAAGTTTACAGTGCACATGCGCTAGCTACCTTGCTTAAGGCAACAAAATTACATGTTTTAAAAGAACAGAATTTTGGGCTAGTTTGTGATGCACACCAGGTAAAGTTAAGCGCTAATGATGGCACAAAAATGTAGGTGTAAAGCGTAGAGAAATGAGCACTAAAGGCAGTTGACCTGACGAAGACAAGTCCACTTGTCGAAACGCTGGCTGCAGCAGCGTTGTGTTTGTTTCCAACTACAAGAATTTTATAAAGCTCGTACTTATTTTTTATATAAAACTTCTAGCCCAAGTGATTCATTTCAAAATATTGCTTTAAGAAGAATAGTTTGCACAAATGTGCCAGACCTTTGCTATATTATAGTGGCCTAAAGTTTCCTCTAGAGCTACGTGTGATGGCGTGTAGCTTTGAGGCACATGGTGAAGCCTTTTCTCTCAATGTGACATTAAACATAAAATAAGGTTTCATCAAGGCTTTCCACAAAGAAAAACATCGCTGAATTTTCAACAAATTTACAGCAGTTCTTATGGCGCACCTCTATGAAGAAACTAGATGTGCAAATTTTGTAGCAACAAAGAAATAATGACATAGTTCCGAAAAAAAAAAAGTACTTGCACACATAAAAGCTTTTTTTTTTGTTTGCTTTACCTGTTCAGTTACTGCAAAATTGCAAGTGTTTATGTGAAAGTTTCAAGGTTAGTTTCGCTTGCTCACTTTTGTCTAAAACTCCCCTCCAAGAAAAGTAACTGCCAGCCTAGGTGTGGCTAAATACCAACATAAGTGTTGTCGGGGTTACTTTTACTAATACTTACTGCTAGCAGCGGCATCGCCGCTAGCAACCCCCTGCAGTGGGTTCGAGCACTCAACGAGCAGAGAATGTGGTAGTCGCGCTCGCGCGCTAGCTATCTCAGCCGTGCATGCCGCGTTGCCGCGCGCTTCGGCCCGCGGCCCGACTCGAGGCAGGGCCGCACGAACCGTCGCACGTGGCGAAGGAGGAGAACATTAGGCGCAACTCTCCCAGCATGGTAATTAATAAACACACGTTAAATGAAACAAATAATACAAGGCCGAATCAAGATCTAATATAAACGAAGGTTAACAATAACGAATAACAACACGCAAACACAAACAAGGACACAAACAAAGGACATTAATAATGAGCAACACGCGAACACAGAATAACACACAAAAATACACAAAGACCATGCAGGGAAGGAGAGCCTAACCCCGGCCAGCGCACCCGCGACCACGCCCCAAGAAAAGGAAAATAGAAGAAGAAAGGAACATACGTAGATGGGCGCAGATCGCCGGCCGCTGCCGTGGGTCGCTGGAGCCCGAGACGACGCGCGGTCCGGGCAACGAGGCCTCGCCGTCCGGAGAGCCACAAAAGCACGTACGCATCGCCTTGAGACCCAGCGTGTTCTCCCGAGGCATCTCCAAAACCAGAAACGCCAGAACGCGCAAACATTCTGGGAATTTCTCGCTGCCCAATGGCAGCCTATGTTAAAACCACATGGGCGAAGCGGGCGGCCGCCGCTCCGTCCAGCAGGGAAAGGGGGATGCGTGGCATTCCTACGAAAAACATGGCGTCGCGCGGGACCCGGCCCCACATCCCTCCCTCCTTAAAAGCCCCCCCTAAAAAAACAATACCAACGGTGCCGACACACATTAAAATCCGCGAGCTACCCCCAAACCAAAACAAAAACAAGGAAACAAACGCGACAATACAACCGAGCAAAGTCCTTCAATTGTCCGATGAAGCCAGCGCGCGCCACGGCATCTTCACACGAACCCTGGACGCCGGCCGCGGCAGGTCTCACGTGCCGTCGACCCTGTCGACTTCCTGGCCGCACCAAATGCCGCGACCACGGCTCCGTCCGCAGCCTCGCCGTCGACGCCGCCCCGCTCCGGACACGCAGACTCCAGCCGCCAAATCAGCACGGCAGAAAAACAACAAACAAAACAACAAAAGAACAAAAACAGTCGCGCAGCACAAAAACCAAAATCAAGTTTAACTAACGAACAAGAAAAACAACGCAGGGCTAGAAATTATTCTCAAGGTAGCGAAAACAAAAACCGAAAAAGAAACACTACGTAAAAACAGGAAAGGAACACTTAGAACAGCGAAGAGAAGCTAGCAAAAGGGTAGAGAGAGAAAAGAGAAAGACGTCTCTGTCAGGTTATCTCTCCGTCTGGAATCAGTCGGACAGTAACCAAAGTAAACGTGGTCTTCACTAGTGCGATGCCGCATGACCTTACACTAGCGGATAATCCTTCCGCGAACGCACACTGCCCATCCATGACACCAAACGAAACGGGAGATCCACAACGGGTTGCCTACGGAATGAACAGACGCGGAAGGGACGGCGACAGCTGAGCATTCACACTGCACTGTGCCAAATCGCAGAGCACAGTAACTTCAACTAAAGCCTTCCGCTCTGACGACTGGCTAGAACTATCGCAGGGGCGCGCAATCGCTCTCCTCTGCTGTCGCGGGGGTGCCACTGTCGACGCCCGTAAACACGGCGCTAACCGCGAAGGTGGCATGATACTGTGGCCAAGCTCGTACAGACCGTGCAGAGTGAACCCCTTTCTCTCCCAGGCCACGGCTACAGAAGCCGCTTCGGGCCCAAAACCCGCGCTCGTCGCAAAACCAGACAACGATACCGCGCGCGCGCCATGTGCAGTACCAGCACATTCAGGCGCCTCGCCTCCCGGAGGCGAAAAACAACACCGCGAAGGAAACTATTTACATTATGTACACATGGGTCACTCTGCCGTCAACTACGTCGCTCTTCGGGCCAAACGAAAAAAAAAACAAAAGAACAACAAACAAGAAAAAAAAAACAGATTCCGGAAGAGAGCCCAGTGAGGATGGGACCCTCTCTTTCATCCTTTCCCCCCGACCGGCCGGCTGATTATCGCCACAATGGCTTCCTTCTCTCCCGTCGCGGGGACGCTGGAACGCTCTCCCCTTCTGCGCGCGCGAAGACACAGGTGCCCAAAGGGCTATCCAAGGAAGAAGGTGTTGGAAAATAAAGAAAACGAAGGGGCGGCTAACGCGAGCAGGGGCCACGGGCGGGCTCGCGCTTAGTTTCCGCCTTTCGTTCGAACAGGCCAGACGGTCGGGTCCGGTTCTCCGTATTTTTCGTTACATTCTTTCTGGTGCCGAAACCCGCCCGGTCGTCTGGCCCTTCGCCTTTCGGAGATGGATCAACTGCGAACAAAGCGCACCTTAGTCCGCACTGTCATTACCGACACCATCTCGACCCTCAGCACCCTGCTCGAGGATCCCGCAACCCCGACTGGGACGCTCGGGAACCACCTCGCCTTCCTCGAGCAGAAGTATTCGGAGCTCACAGCCTTCGACAACAAGATCCAGGCCACACTCTTTGACACCGACCTGGAAGCCGACATGGCAGCGGCGTTTGGATACCAACAAAAGGTGATTTTCGCCATATCCGATGTTCGCCGCGCCACTCAGTCGCGTCTGCCAACCCTATCCGTCTCCACCGCCAACACCACGAGACCATTCGTCGCACCACTCGCGTCGCCGCCGCAACACGTCCCGATTCGCGCATCGCCATGCCTTTCGACCCAAGCGCCAACCTTCTCCTGTGTGGGCCAACGCACTGAGCCTTCGCTTGCAGGCGTGACCTCCCACGTGTCTGACGCAGTCTCGAAGAAGTTGAAGCCCGCGCAGCTCTGTGAAGTGCCAGTCAACGGCACCACGTTCGCACAGCCTGCCAGTCTGTGCATCAACGATGATGCAGCGCCCTCAAACACGTCCGTGACGTCGACAGTGCAGGAGCCAACGCCTGCTGTTAGATCTTTATTACCTACGCCGGTTGCAGTGACGACCGCCGTGCCGCCATCGCCTACGTCTTTGGCTGAAGTAGCACCTCGTTCTATTTCTTCATTCGCGTCCTGCGCACAAAGATCGGAGCTGACCTTCACTGGTTTGCCCTCGAAGATCATGAAGGACGGCGAGAGGGAGAGCCGTGCAGTGCCAGGTCTCACTCGTCGAAATGCAAGGGACCTACTTCGGTATCGCGGTATGACCAGATGGGCTCAACCACTTCGCATCGGGAGCAGCGAGGCAAGAAGGCCAGACGCTACAGAGACTCTAATTCGGATGTTTCGAAGCTGCCCACAAATAGCAGGCAAAGACACAAGCGCACTGAACGTTCGATCAAGAAGCGGACGATTTCAAGCAGCGTGGAGGCCTGCTCTTCGGAACGCAGCTTGCAGCTAGAAGCACCTGCCCCTCAAGACAAGCCTCCTCCCGCAGCTACACCGCCAGTGGCAACAACTTCCATCGCAGCCGAGCTAGCGCCTCACAAAGTTGTCGGCTCCCACAAGCGCATCTTGCGCCTACAATCCACTCATAAGACGGCAACAGGCTTCACGACGACTTCGAGTTAAAGACGACGCCCGGGAGTGGGAGGACTCTTGTGATCTGAAGTTGTGTCGCGTGACGGAACTCCTCTCTGATCACATCTGAGAAAGGTGTCCCGTCTCAAGGTTCGCGCTCTAGAAGCACGCAGCCCTTCGCAAATTCGTCGGTGGCGGGAGTGTGTTGGAAAATAAAGAAAACGAAGGGGCGGCTAACGCGAGCAGGGGCCACGGGCGGGCTCGCGCTTAGTTTCCGCCTTTCGTTCGAACAGGCCAGACGGTCGAGTCCGGTTCTCCTTCGTATTTTTCGTTACAGAAGGGTCTCCTTCTACTTCTTTGTTCGCCTCAGCGGCCTTTCCGCCATCTTTGCCTCCCTCGGTGCAAGTCGGCTACGTGCACCGAACCGCGCCGTCAACTTTTAAAGAAAAGAGACTTTCGGCGGCCCGGGCAAGAAATAGTGCGTCAGCTATCCTTTCACTGGTTCTGAATTTTACTGAGGAAAGACGCGCACGATGCGAAGTCTAAAGAAAACCGTTGGACTCACCGACTTGAACGTCGCACGGGAGACAAGATGGTCAATCTCCCAGCCATGGCATGATAGAAGCCTTGGTCAATCCAACGAGTTTCCGCCAAGAACGAACTGCTGCATCTCGGTGGCAACTTGCATCACGCCTTTCCTCGTCCACGCTTCGCCTCACACAACTTCGAAGCGGGTTACCAATCCGTTTGAGAAGTGACATTTGCCTCTCCTCACACCACGATACAATGACAGAGAAAAAGGATGGACAGAAAAAGAAAGAGATACGGGCGATACACGGCAGAAACGGCCAACCTCAACCAAAGCGCAATTGACGCTGGGAACCGAACGCAACTTCCCCACTCTGCCAACACCTGCTCGTCGTTCGGGCGACCAAGGGCAAGGCCCCTGGCCCCACTTAGTTGGGCGCCAAAATGTCGGGGTTGACTTCTACTAATTACTACTGCTAGCACTCTCCCAGCATGGTAATTTAATGAACGCTTAAATGAAACAAATAATACAAGGCCGAATCAAGATCGAATTAAATATAAGCTAAAGGACAATAACGATTAACAGCACGAGAACACACACGAACACAAACAAAGGACAGTAACACTGAGCAACACGCGAACACAGAATAACACACAAAAATACACAGAGACAACCATGCAGGGAAGAAGAGCCTAACCCCGGCCAGCGCACCCGCGACCGCGCCCCAAGAAAAGGAAAATAGAAAGAAAGGAACATACGTAGATGGACGCAGATCGCCGGCCGCTGCCGTGGGTCGCTGGAGCCCGAGACGACGCGCGGTCCGGGCAACGAGGCCTCGCTGCCCGGAGAGCCGCAAAAGCACGTACGCATCGCCTCGAGACCCAGCGTGTTCTCCCGAGGCATCTCCAAAACCAGAAACGCCAGAACGCGCAAACATTCTGGGAATTTCTCGCTGCCCAATGGCAGCCTATGTTAAAACCACATGGGCGAAGCGGGCAGGCCGCCGCTCCGTCCAGCAGGGAAAGGGGGATGCGTGGCATTCCTACGAAAAACATGGCGTCGCGCGTGACCCGGCCCCACAGTGTTCACTGCTATGCAGAAGCAACCTAAGTGGCTAACTGGATTAGGGGGCCAAGGAGGAGATGCGCAAAAGAACCAATTGTTCCCAATTTATGTGTGCATTGTACATTGTGAAGTTATCACAAGTGCAGAGGTGTCGTTACTATTGTAATTGATCTATATGCACTTACATATGTTTTGTGTGGATACATAAGTGTGTGTAATGTGCTGCTGGCCACAGCAGCCATGTTCCCAGCTCTACTGGCATGCATGCAACCATACAACATTGGTCTCCAGGAATACCATTACATTTTATTTGCAACATCACTTCAGATGCTCTAGGTTTCTTTTTTTTTTTTTTCTGGAAATGTGGCATTGGGGATAATTGGAATACAAAGCAACTAGTAGTAACGTGACACTGCACATTACCAAAAAACGTTAACGTATGGTACCCATAAGGAGTTCCAATATGGTAATGAGTATGTTACTAAAAGACTTTAAAACAGTAAAGAGTTACCGTTAATGCCAATACTTGTGACACATTACTGCCATCATCGAGGATCAGATCACTAAAAACGATTTAGAACAGTGAATGTCACATGAGCCAACGTTTCAACAAGTGGACTTGTCTTCGTCAGGATGGCGACTGACGAAGACAAGTCCACTTGTCGAAACAATGGCTCCTGTGACGTTTCCTGTTCTAAATCATTTTTAGCGATCTGTTCATTGATTCAAGCCTTCATCTTCCCCTGAGCTTCTCTTCTAGTTTGGATTACTGCCAACAGTTTTACAGATGGACTGGAGCTATTGTTGACATTTTTTTCCTTTAATTTACACATTGAAATTGCTCTAATAGTAGATGTATTCCAGCAAATTATCTTACCTTTTTTTTGTGTGTGTGTGTGTGTGCAGTTTCACCTGGGGCCTTAACACGATGCATGTTCACCATGCTCACTATTGTACTGCATCCTGTCTGCTACGTCTAGGTAGATTTTTTATTAGGAAGTAGTTATGACAGAAATTTAAGGATCTTCCCAAGCTACCATTGCTAAGCACATACACCACATGGCTAAATACAGTTCTTGGTTTCTCATGACTGCATCAACAAGCTCAGGTTAGGCAAAAATTTAGGTAAGGCTAATACTTTTTCAGAAGCAAAAAGTAACCATGACTGGAATAAATGGGATCCATCTGATAAAATTGACGTAACATTACTTAGCATGTGCAGCTTTTCTGAAAGTTTTGGAGCTGCTGCAAATGTTACTATACACATTTTGCTGGAGTGTATGATATAAATCTTATGCTGTGTGGAATACACTGGGATCGGGATATAGTTTTATCACTTTCCTGACCTTGGAGCAGACAGTATGCTACAAGGTCCCTCTCAAAAGGCCAACTCTGGTGATTTTGCAAGGTCAGTGGATCTCAATGATATGAGCTGGGTGTGTTCCTTTACACACTTCCATCATATATGCAAAAATACAGGCTTATGCACAGAATGCTTACAAATGAATTTTGTTGATTACCTTGAATCTGCCAACTGGTTCCCAACAATTACTGGCCATGTTGTGTGTTACATCATTGTGGACAAAGTGACGGAAGCAAGGTGTTAGGGGATACAACCATACAGCTTCCAAATGTGTCTGAATTGCAGCGTTGATTAGAGGCAGCGTTGATTAGAGGGTTCTGGCAGTGTCAGTTTGTCATATAGTAAGTGGGGAAATCTTTCCCTTGAGCTTAGTCTCTAAAAACATGGGAACAAAAGACAGGAAAGACAGAACAAGTACTCCTAACTGGTTTTAGTATTCAGAAGTTCCAAGCTTATTATAAGCAAACAGGTCAGTGCATAACATATCTTGTAGAGCATCAGTAGATACCACAAAACACTTGAAATGACAGAAAAAATCAAGAACATGTCAATAGCAGCATCATCTCTTTACCAGACTAGGCAGTGTAAAAATGACTTACACATGCATCATTGTGATGCAAGATAAAAAACACTTATGCTATTTTCCTAGATGTCTGATTACTGTATTTGAAAAGAATGACTGTGTTCTCAAAGCAGGGAGTGCACTATCACGTGTTACAATGAAGGGCCAGATGTATGAAGGATCTTCGTTTTAAGCTAGACTTGTGTTATTTTAACCTTGTGTTGACACACTTGCCGGTTTGTCCAACATGCATGTGGCCGCATGTCATGGGAATTTTATACACCAGCTTGCTAACACAATCAACAAAAATTTTTCCTGTGCCCTAAATTTAAGATAAACTGATCCTAGCTAGGTCAGCTAGCAGTTTAGGTTCAGTGTGGAAATACCGTACAGGCTGAAGACTGCACATGCACTTATTTTACCATGTCGAAAGGCTTTCTGCGCAGCATACAAGGCCTGCCCGTATGCAGTGTGCTGTGCACCATGCAAATATTTCTTGCACTTGGTGCTTATTAAATATTTTAGATTACAGCATTGTCACATTCAATGCCACTGTCGTCTCAGCGGATTCTTCCAAAAACAATATCAGGAAGTTTTAGATGTTCCGCAAATATCTGAGTGTTAGGTTTTGCCCGTTTACCCAAGCCACAAGTGCAGGCGACCTGGATGAGTGGCGCTATCTGGTGTTGGAGAAATCAACCAGACAAGTACAGAACTCTTATGACAGCAAACAGATGTATTCTACTTCATTGCTCTTGTAAATTTTTGGCAGTGGCATGATTCTGAATGCATTGGTACTCATTAAAACATTCTAGAACGGGATTTTAATACACATAGCTCATTTTAGCTTGCAGGACCTGTTTATGTGTTAGCTACTATCATCATCACAGTACCATATGCATTGAGCAGCTCTCGCAACAAAAATGTTTTTGGATTGCAGTATGTTAATACAAAAAGATAGTACCATAGCCTAAATTACATGGCATTATGTGCACTGCTAAAGCTCGATTGTCTGACAGCTCTGACAAGCTTCGGCACGAGTCACTGTCAGTAACAAACATCAGTAAGGACGGTGCAGTGTGGTCAACTTTGTGCTGAAGTGCCTGCATTGCGGTGTTCATTCTTCATGCGGGCACGACTGGCATGCCTTGCTGACTTCCCGTTTTTGACTCATTTGATATCATGTGAATACAGTATTGCTCAATTGGATTTTGGTTTCAGTTTCACACTCTTTTGCCCAATAAAAATTATCTTAGAATTTGCAGGGCATTTGTACTCTCGGGTGCCAGGTAGGAGCGTGTCAGGAACGTAGAATCACCACTGCCTTGACATGTTGGGGGGACTGGAGTTGGCTTTTATTAAGCACCACAACAGATTGTCACTTACAAAGTAATTTTTCAATACTCTTTGCAGACTGCACAGGTTGGATACAGCAGTTGAAGGGTTAGGCAATTTATTTTAGTAGTTGAAATAGGAAGTTGAAAGAACAGTAAGAGTGTCATGTGGGCCCTCCCAATGGTGAAATAAAATGAACACTTATCAAGAGGGAAGGTGTATTAAAGTAATTGACATTTCGGAACCCATATAGGTGCCAAAGTGTGGGTTTTTAAAACAAATTTTACCTCATGGCGAGTGTTCTCTTTATTTCACTATGTTTATTCCTTGCCAGACGTGCTTCCATTGAACTCTGGCTTGTGTGTTCTCCCCATGCACGTTCATTTTGACTATATTTTTTATGCATAGCCCCATTAAGCAATAGTACAATAGATTAAATCTCCCAAGCATGTGGCATGACACCAGCCTAAAGCTGTCCCGTTTGCTTGCAGACTTCTATACCCATATGTGCTTGCTGCATCTTGATGAATGTCTGCTACAGTATGCATGCCTGCTTTGCTTGTCTCATCTATGTGGTTGTGTCTTGTCCTGACTGAGTGTCCCTCTCTGGCCGCTGGGTGGCAGGGTTTGTGGTGCTGGGTGAGGCCGCAAGTGCACTCATGCCTGCTGCCCTTCGCTCCCTGGCAGAGCAAGGGCAACCACGGCGCTGCGAGTATACGGGCCGTTATTACTGCTCACTCTGCCACTGGAACAGCTCCTCCGTGGTGCCTGCGCGTGTTCTCCACAACTGGGACTTCGAACCACGCAAGGTGAACACGTTCAACATATGTGTACACAAAGAAGCCTCTTATTTTTGTAAAAACATGCAGCCGTATTCACCATCACTTTTGGTATTGAAAAAAATTTTGGTTAAGAGGCTTGGGAGCATGTGCATCTGACAGGCAAGCGTCTATAAGGGCTCCCGTACAGTAAGACATTCCATGGTGCTCTCATGCACACATTCCTGAACAGTTATTCTTGTCAAGACTCAATATTTTCATGTGTTCACCTCACCCACTCGAACTATCCTAGGGCACACTCACATATGACTATAGCAGGGTTCGCACAGCCCCTTGAAATCCTTAAATATCCTTGATTTTAAGAATACAAGTTCAAGGGCCCTTGAAACTCCTTGAATACCCGTGAGCTCCTTTTAATCCTTGAAAATGCCGTGGTATTTGCTCCGCAAGAGGAAATCAACGACGTACCTCTGTAAGTCACTGCTGATTTTAAAGGCATTTTCGCTTATGAATGACCGTGAAAACAAGCTGTGTGGGCTAAAGGGCATCAGGAAGTTTCGGTTTTCAATTACATAGCCTTACGTCGTCTGGCAACTAATATTGATTGGGAATCCAGTCCAAGGCATATCGCTCGGTCGGGCTACGGTCCCTTGCTATTCCACCTCTGCCGTCTCTGTGCCATTAATGCATGCGCAGGCGGCGCTGCTATCTATCAGAGCGGGTACTGCGGATGCAAAGCGTCTGGAATTGGAGGTGCATCTTTTTGTTTTAATTTTGTCTCCCGCATGATTGACTCATTTCCGTACTGTTCGTGCGGGCAGCGACTGAAACATGCAGGAGTGCGATCCCTGCCATGACCTGGCCAGACCGGAGGGGAGACGCGCGTTGTGTCTCGCCTAACTGCGTGTACAGTCTGTACGTGCAGTTAGGTGCGCAGCGGCTGGCAACGGCAGGCATTAGTCTTCGTGCCGGTGCGACACCCATGATACTACCCTCACTCGGCGCAATAGTAAATTTTTTGTCCGTTGACCTCGTGAGCGCCATTTCTCCCAATGCGTTGTATGTTTACTTTGACAAGATGCCAGGCGGGAAGTGCAGATTTCAGTCTGCGTGGTTGCAATATACGGGATATCGTAACTGGGTGCGACCGCAACCAAGCGATCCCTATCGAGCTAAGTGTGCAATATGTCAGAAGACGGTCGACATTGCAACGATGGGGGAGTCTGCCTTAAAGAGCCATCAGAAAGGCGCAGAGCATCAATCCAAAGCGGCAGCAGGTGAGGGCTGCTCATCCGTCGCTAGTTTTATGCCAGCGGCAAACCTGATGTCCGAGGCGACTTGTCAACGTCAAAGCACGGCAACTTCCTCTCGGACTGCGACTCTTCACTAAGACCGCAGAAAGCATGATTCCGTGATCGAAACAGATTTTGTGGATGATGAAAGTTGTGTCGTTGCACTACTCCTATTGCTCCAGTGGATCCATTTCGCAACTATTCCAGAAGATGTTTCCAGACAGTGAAATTGCACGTAGCTTCACTTGCTCTGAGAAAAAATGCACCTGTGTCGCATGCCATGGTCTGCGCCCATTTTTTCACTTTGCAAGTACGACAAATGATGGAAAAGTCTGAGCATTTTGTAGTACTTTTTGACGAAACCTTGAATGAACACCCGCAAATGAAACAACTTGATGTTCACGTCAGATTGTGGAACAACTGTGAGGTGACAACCAAATATCTGACTTCGACATTCTTGGGTCACAGCACTGCGGACGACCTCTTGCAGAAGTTGACGGAAACACTCGCGTCTTTTCCCCTCAGCAGGATCGTGCAGCTCTCAGTGGACGGCCCGAATGTCATCTGGAGTCTTTTCAACAAGTTGCAGCAGCACATGAAGAATGACTTTCAAGTTTATTGCTTGGATATTGGTTCATGTGGCTTGCACACAGTGCATAATGCTTATAAAGCAGGAGTGCATGCAATGAGCTGGCCAGTCGATACCTATCTGTCCAGCTTATTCTCACTCTTCCACGATGCACCGGCCCATCGTGAAGATTTTGTTGAAGAGACAGGTAGTAAGCTATTTCCACTTCCATTCGTATCCCACCGTAGGGTCGAGAATGTGCCAGTACTGGAGAGAGCCCTGGTCATGTGGGAGCATTTGAAGTACTACACCGAAGCAGTGGGGGACCGCAGGCTACCTGTGCCGAAATGTAGAGCATATGAGAACGTCAGTGCTTTTCTAAAGGACCAGCTTGAGCTTGCAAAACTGAGCTTTTCCCTAAACGTTGCAATGGTTGTGCAGCCTTTCTTGACTGTGTTTCAGAATGATTCTCCCAAGATGTTTCTTTTTAGCAAAAGAGCTTGAAAGTGTCTTGAGGAGCCTCCTTGCAAGGTTCGTGAAGCGCTCAGTATTGACAGAAGCCACAAGCATCATGGAACTCCTGCGAATTGATGTTGGTGATGCTGCAAATTACATGTTGCTTGAGAAGGCGGACGTTGGACGGACAGCTGAGAAGATCCTAAAGAATGGGAAAGCGAGTGCAAAGTATGTCTTTGAATTTAGAAGCGAGTGTCGGAAGTTCATTGTGAACATGATCCTGAAAATTGTGAATAGAAGTCCTCTTAGGTACCCTGTCGTTCGAGGGTTGTCATATTTTCGACCCCAGAGAGGTGAAGAAGACAGAAATGAGCCTTGAGAAGCTGAAAGTTGTTCTTAACAGTTTAATTGACAACAAGCTTCTTTCTGAGCACAAGATAGATATTGTGTGTGCACAATATATTCAGTTCTGTGAAGAAAAACATGAACTGCAAAACTATGAAAGAGACCATGAACGCCTTGACATTCTCTTCGTGCACCTTATGAAGCATGACCCATCGTACTTGATCTTGTGGGAAGTGCTGAAGGTCCTTCTCTTGCTTAGCCATGGACAGGCTTCAGTAGAAAGAGGTTTCAGTGTGAACAAGCAAATCGCGGTCGAAAATATGGCAGAGCTGTCATATATCTCTCAACGAGTCATCTTTGAGGCCGTCAAAAACCCACGGTGGGCTGCTTAATGTTCCACTGTCAAAAGAACTGAAATCATCAGTGCGCCAAGCCAGGCATAGATATGCGTTATACTTGGATGAATAGAAGAAGCAAGCTGTGGCACAGCAGGTAACCTCAAAAACAGATCGAGCTAGAGCTACAGAGCATGCAAGAGAAGAAGACAAAGCTCCAAAAAACTCTGAAGTGCTTGCTGGAGTCAGTGGATCGCTTTTCAAAAGATGCCGAAGCAAAAAATGACATGACTTGTCTTGTCGAAGCCAACAGTTTCCATCGAACAGCTAAAGAAAAAGAGGTAGAGATAGCTGCTCTTGAAAAAGAAATTAGTGCGAAAGTAGAGCTTGTTTCTTAAGTCATGTGCAGGAATAAAATTACGTTAACACTCCTTGAATTTTTCCTTTTTGCATCCTTTAAATCCTTGAAACGTCCTTTAATTTTCAGCAAAATATTGTGTACGAACCCTGCTATAGTCTTTGCAGATCTGTTGAGACAGTGCGTAAGGACTTTAGTAGTAGTAGTAGTAGTAGTAGTAGTAGTAGTGCTTTATTTTTCTTCGCAAAAACACACTTCTTCGCACTTTGTAGTGGTATATCTATTTTCAGTTTCTTTATTTTCTTTCCTTTTTTTTTTTCAGTGCAGGAAAATTTCTTTCAAGTTTGGTGAAACAGTGCAGGGGGTGTCTGGTGGTATTTCTTCTATTAGGTGGTGTGAGAGGGTGGTGGAACCATTTTGGGGCCCATTGTATTGTTAAATGCGTGTCAGGCTAGCACCATAGTCCCTCAATACCTTTTACTGGTCACGAAACTTCGGGCCAAGTTTGGTATAGTGACGGAACCTCCCGCCAGGGGCGCCACAGCAGTCAAGAAGGCCAAGTAGGATTTCATCGCAGCCGCTTAAACGGCGCGTTTTATTGCGATAGCAATTATATGGACAGTCTTGGCTGGTTTTTGCCATCCCCGTCGCCGCCGTCATGACCCGTATATGTATAAATATGTATATATATATAAAAGTCCCAAAGAAAAATAATTCAGATAAATGCTTCCGGAGCGCGGAATCGAACCAGGGACCCCTCGCTCCGCAGCGCGTGGCGCTAACCACTACGCCACGAAGAGCAGATCCTTCACGGAGCTAACGGCGAGCCTTATATACACACGCTTTACCGCTGGCAGTCAGAGACGCCAGGCGCTTGTAAGCGTTTCTCCATTACCGGCGAGATGGCGCGAGGAGCGCAAGGGAGCGTACGAAAGTCACTCGAGCTCAAGGGAAGCCGCTTGGGATGCCGCTCAAGGGACGCCGCTCAAGGGACGCCGCTCAAGGGACGCCGCGGTCTATATCTGTGCGTTCGTTTCGTGCGTGCTCCACTTGATAGTTCGCGCTCATCTTCTGTTTGTTCATTTAGCCGTCTCCCCTAGCTTTGTATGTGTAGCTTTGTGACACACAACGTATAAAGCCCTTCGTACCAGCACGCGCTGCCCACGGGAGGTGCTCACTTCGTATAGCATTACTTTCTTGCTATCGCATTCATTGCTTCGCCCTTGCGGCGAAACTGTGACTTTTTTGGTGCGTTACGAGGTTTCCCTGGCCGAGACTCGCTCTGGTGGCTTCACGGACGTCTTTCAGGGGTGTTTCATATCCTGGTATCCCTTTGCTCACAGGCAGCGTACTCGCACCTGCGCGTAGCGGCAGTGTTACATTGCTTTCGGTCGTGGCGAAATCGGCTTGCAGCCACGCGCGCTACACCGATCCAGCAAACACTGTTTGACACTGTTTGGCGATACCTTTTTTTGACGCTCTTAATTTTCTTCGAGACTGTTGCTGACGCAAGCGGAAGAGCTGGGACAGGGACAAACACTGCCAGCGCGCAGCCGTATGTAAACCGTCGGAGACGGGCGTGCTTCACGCCTCCTTTGCCGAGAAATGTATTGGCGCGCGCAACTTACGTGACGGTGCTTTCTCGTGACGATGTATCCATGCGTTGAAAAAAATACTTCGCCTAAATTGTTCACAATGTACATCAATGAGTTAAAAATTACTTTCCGGTACATTACCGTGTGGCGCCGACGCTCGGCATAGGAAATACTGCGTTAGAGGAAAAAAAATGTAGGTTGCCCGCGCGTCGCTGGCTTCTCTGTTTCGGGGCGACTGTATATACAAAACTATTAAGCAAATGTAACAAGATTGCTGTAGTAATACCTGCACACCAGCGAAAACACTGATGCTGGCCCGCCACGGTGGTCTAGCGGTTATGGCACTCGGCTGCAGATCCGAATGTCGCGGGATCGAATACGGGCCGCGGCGACTGCATTTCGATGGAGGCGAAATGTTGAGGCCCGTGTACTTAAAGCTAGGTGCACGTGAAAGAACCCCAGGTGGTCGAAGTTACCCCGGTGCCCTCCACTACGGCGCGACCGTCTCATATAATCACAGCTACTTTGGAACGTAAAACCCCATCAGGCAATCCCTACTCGCCCCGTTAGCTTAGAAGGTAAACTGTACTGCTAAACATACCTGGCCACAACGCTCGCATTTCGAAGGGAACGAAGCGCAAAAACACTTGTGTACTCAGGTTAACGGGCGCGTTGAAGAACCACACGTGGTTATTTTATTTATTTTCTTTTTGCGAAATGTCTGTGAAGTGCCAAGAGATTGTTCAAGGCATTTCACACTCATGCTGTACAACAGCTCCTTTCACTTGGACGAATGTCAAAGAAATGTATTGTGCGGCTGAATGATCTACGAACCATTAAAACGTTTTAGAACTGCAGTAAAAACCAGTAGGCTCCAAATACTTTATATTTTCATAACAAACAACTCGTTGTAGGCTGAAAGCATTTTATTTTCAAAACGGTAACTGAAGAAGGTATACATACAGGTGCAGAAATATAAATGAATATGCATGATTACATGCTCACAACACATTTTAGAAACAGGGAAGAGCAATTATCGCAGTACTAAAAATTGATAAGGTACAGATAAATAGATGCCCTGTATAACCTGCTCGTCTTTACGAATGGTGTCCTCCTTATCGAAATATTTTTCGCAGAAGTGAACGTTCGGTGCACTAAACGAGAACGTACCCGTTTCCTGACGTGGTAACGCACTTCTCTCGGCTTTGGGGGTCACTGGGCAACGCGAACGACACTTTTTCGACCGTTCCTCGGTAGCCGGAGCGTCAATTCGGCACACAGCACGTCGTTGGCATTGTTTGCCGAGCTACTGCTAACTATTCATAATATTCTAAAACAGTAAAGGCACAGACAGCGCTGCACATTCGCGATCACACACGACGCCAACGGAGCCAACACACCACGCCGTCACCTCGAAGGCCTCGACGAGCGCCTTCTTAGCACCGGTGGCGCCGTCCCGCGGTCAAATTTGGCAGCACACAAAGCTCTCCCATAGAGTGACGGAGAAGTTTCGTAACCAGTAAAAAGTATTGAGAGACTATGCTAGCACTTAGCTGAGAGGGCAGGGAGAAATCGAAGACTTAAATGAATGCAAAAATGCATCAGTTCTCTGGTGTGTGAATTTATGAAGTTTCCATAATATGAAAATGTTACACTGCATTTTTCAGGTGAACATGCTTCGCAACAGATTTTTGTGTGGCTGTGCCCATTCTAATCGGCAGTGCCAGATAAATATTATTAGCCTTTGGGATAACTTGCGTGATGAACATAAGTTTCTTAAAACTGAAATCCCGATTAAAATTTGTTCGTACATCTTGCTCAATTTTCATTATAGTATGCAAATGTCATTCTGTGGTGATGAACCTGTAGTTTTACAACCTGTTTATTGCAACAGTGCATAATTTAACATAATGCTCACAGTGATTTGCATGTTTCATTTTCTTGGCTGCTGGTGAATCCATACGACACGTGTATTCTACTGCACACAAACTTGTCTAGATCAATTTATAGGTACATCCCGTCACCACAACAAGGTAATTAGTGAGCATGTCCACGCATATGAAATATTCTGACATGGAGAAGTGTAGAACAGGTGTCACTATAATTGCATGCCAGATATTTTTAAATACTCAGCAACTCTGCTGAGTTGCCACTCAGCAACTGTCATGCATTTGCCGAGTGGCAGTGGCATTGCTGCTACTGAAGGCTTGATGCCAATCGTGGCAGCTGCGGTCCTATGGAAAAATGCAAAAATGCTTGTGTACTTAGATTTAGGTGCATGTTAAAGAACCTTTTGTCATTAAAAGGGTTATTTATGTGCACATTATGGTGCGCCTCACAAAGGGATCCATCATAAGCATTCAAGAGCATTAGCAAATGACAGTGCCATATGCACATGCATTTGTTCTGTCTTTTGGCACTATTGCTTATAAATTCTTTTAGAATAAACAGCGGAAGATATTAAAAAATACAAGAAGCTGAACAAAACTACCTAGAGTACTTTCAAGCATTACAGTCTCCATGTCATAAATTACTGCAGCAATTGTGCAGTTAAGGCCCGTGCACACTGGCGGAAAAACGCGCACGGCGCACCGCCGGCGGAGAAACGCTTCGGCGGCAAGACTGCCACACTGCTCGCGGCGAACCGTGGCGGCAGCACCACGAAATCCCGCCTCTTTCGGGCGAACGAGCGCGAGAGGCAAGCGTATTCTAGCCACCATAGCAAGCGAGCCACCGCACGGGTACGAAACGAGCCTCCGGGCGGGTCTGCATGACTCTGCGATGGAGCGCATACGTCACGGACGAGGACGCTCTGATTGGTCTCCTCCCCGGCGGCACGAGAATCCTGCCGTGAGGCAGCCTCGGAGGCTCGAGTTTTTCCGCCGGTGGCACGCCACGCGCATTTTTCCGCTAGTGTGCATGCGCCTTTATACAGGTTCTGCAGCACAGAGCTCAACCGCTCTTCTTAACCAGTTAACAGCACAAACAAAAGCATTACAAGAAGTAGAATAAGTGTTTGTGATCCATCTACCACTAATTGTACCAAATCAATGCTATGAAACACCAGAAACTTTTTTATGTGGCTGATACATTATGCCGCATGTTTCACAGTAAACTTTCTTTTCTGTGCTTCCATTCTTGCATGAGACGCCTTCAGCATCAGATAATTCTTGTCAGGTGCTTGCATAGAACCTTGTGTTATCAGATTATGTACAACTCACACAGTGAGTTTCATAACTGTTGTGATGATTGCTCTCCTACTCTGTGATGATTGCTCTCCTACATGCTTTTCTTTTAAGCATGTGCACAAGCTAACTTGGCACTCCTTTTGACAAGTGGCACATGTTCTGAACCAGGTACCAAAGCAGAGTGGCATTGGTGGGCAGTGAGCTTCTGTTGGAGGCTAATATGAGCATGAACTTTGGCCTTATAGGTGTCTTTTCTATTCAGCTTGAATTATGATCCCACTTCAGAACTACACGAATTAATGTTTGTTTTTATTTTTTTTTTTTTCACATTGAAAGATGTATCATCTTTAGAATAGGTGGTGCCAGTAATATAATCACCTGTTACTTCTCTAAAGATTCAAAATTTAGCTGCTGGTGAAAAATCTACTATACAGCTTTTTTTTTTTACTTTATTGTACAGTAAAACCTCGTTATAACGAAGTTGAAGGGGGAGCTGTAATTACTTGGTTATCACCATTAGTTCGTTATAGCCAATATCCATGTCATCTATGGGAATTTCAAGGGGAATTGCGATTGCTTCGTTACATCCAATAGTTTGTTATATCGAGGTTCTACTGTAAATGCTTTCCTACTCGAAGTATCAAGCTAACAAATGTCATCTTTCTGTTAGGTCTGTCGAGCATCGCTGCAGTTTCTTCGACTCATGGTCAAAAAGCCAGTTCTCAACATTGACAAACTGAACCCTATGCTGTTCAAATTTGTTGAAGATCTTCGACATGTGAAGGTGTGCTTGCTCTTACATTTCAACACTGCCTGATGTCATCTTTGATGGGCACTTCAAGGGCATTGACAATGTTCCACTTGCATTTTACTTAAAAAGATTGTTTAGAAAGTAAGTTACTTCACAAACATGTTGCTATGTTAGTCATACAGTCTCAGTGAATTTCATTTGAGGTGGCAAATACTTTGGTTTTGTTTCTCGCATCATGTTTCTTTGATTTTACATTTTTGCTGTGATAATTCCATTTAGCATCTTGCAGTAGTTAAAGTATGCTAATTTTGTCGGTATCCTAGCTTCTTTGATGGCCATTTGGGAGCAAAAAGGTGACAGTGGCTACATATTTGTGTGGTTGACTTCCAGAAACTGCGTGAGGACATTTTGCGGATGAAGCAGTACTTGACACTGTGCCATGCAGCACAGCAGCAAAAGTTGCTGCTGCTGTTGCACAAGCGACAACACTTTGTTGAAGGAAGCGAGTTATATTCCCTGCAAGATCTCATTGACCTTCACGATGGCAACTTGTTGGGCTATCTAACCCAGGTGCACCAGGTCTTCCTTGACCACATCACAAAGACCTGTGAAGTGAGCTAGCTTTTCTTGTTATAACTGCACTTTAAGCTGAGTATGAGTTCATAAAACAGTGCTATAGCAGTCATGCTACTGGTGTTGCAGCTGTTTTACATTACCCTTACATTGCAGGTACCATTTATTTACTGTATTGTCTGAACATTGTAAACGAAAGCCACTGCACGGCACAGCTTGTGATGATTGCTTTGGTACAGCTGTACTGACCTTAACAGGAAATATTTTGATGTGGTTGCATTGTGCCATAACCACAGCCCAGCTCAATTACTGAGCACATATGATTAACTTTCACCCCGAGCATAGTTTGCATGTGCTTGCATGACAAATGGTCGTAATTAAAGGGCAGTGCTTGAACTCGAAAAAAAAAAAAAAAACAGTACAACAAAATAACCTTGTTTTATCAATATTTGCTTTGCAATAGGAAAGCACCGAAGATTGTGTAAGTGACGTTAGTGTGTTGGATGTGCAGCCATTAACATTACTTTTTTTTTTCAGGTAGCTTAACGTTTTACTTGCCAATGCTCCAAAATAGGAACATGCGAAAACTGATTTTTTATTAGCTTAGTGAATGCACCATGCATTTTAGTTTCCATTCTCATGCACTCACTCCTCGTAATGGAAGACATAGTAGCCATAATTTAGAAACATCAAATAATGTTTGCAAATAGGCATAACTTTGGTTCTTTCACTACCAAATATCTTTTGCATCTTCTGACTTGAAAAAAGAAAAAAGAAATTAAATTTTTGCAATGAACAAAGCGGAACTGAAAAGTGTGCAGATGGTCGATAACTAGATGCTAAGAAAGCCTAGACTTCTGCACCTTGCAGCTTTGAAAGCTTTATACAAATAATCCTTTTTTGGGGGGAATGTACAAAGAGAGACATGCTTAGTCTTTGTAGCTGTAGCTGTATTTTTTTATGAAGAATTTAGAAGACCTCCATGAAAGTCGGCATCACTTTCACCTTTCTGATGACTGACTCATGGTGCAGTGTTTAAAAAGGTTAAGTATTTAAACTATTGAAAACTATTTAATTTCTTTTGTGTTGTTGGTTCATTGAAAGATAGCTGATCTACCCGTCAGGTGACAGGTCAAAACACATCACTTATAGTGACCAGTGTGCTTTAACGCTGGGTTTAGTAACAAATTTTAACTGTGGCACCACATGCACTTTGGCGTACCATGTGCAGTATTGATGTGGATGATCCTTAGTAGCATTTTATCCCAGCATAAAGCACAAATGAGCAGCTTTTAAAATTGTGTATAAATGCAGATTTATCTTTCTTTCCACAATGCTTTAAAGTTTATGCTCTTCTTGTGTAGATAAACTGTGATAGTATTTGAAATTTTGGGAAGACAGAAGGGGTGTCCCAATTGAATATGCATACGAAAAGACATGCACTATTCTATTCGAGTGCCGAATCGAATGGAACCTATTCGATTCATTATTCAAAATTTTTAAATAGTAAAGTATAAATTTTCAAGACAGTCCAAAAATCCCAAGCAATTTTATTCAGAAGAAATATTCATGCATATTGACAAAGGAAGATTATGATTACGTTTAACCGACAAAACAAAGTAGTGAAAAGTGAGGTAGGATTGCTTGCAGCAGTGACTAAAGCCTTTGAGATATTAGGTAACCGTGCGTGGCTCTTGGCCGTGCCTTAATCTACTATCGCGTGCCCATCACGTGACCGAGGTCTATTTGATGTAATTCTTTCCTTTAAATTTTTCATGACTAGGCTTCAAGATTGAGATGAGACACCCTGTCCTAGCTTTATTCTTCCCTCCATGCCAAGAGCTCAGTGAACAAAGCTACTGATATCATGACCATGACCCTAGATTAATGACACTTTTGCTTCTGCGGCACTGCAATTTTAAGGGGGGCGTGGCAATGGGAATGCTCAATTTGGTCAAAATTTTCCATTTTCCGATTTATTTTTTTTCATGATTCTCAGACCTTCTTTTACGTTGTGGTAGAATATTATAATGAAATACGTAGTAGTAGTCGAGAAAATGTCACTTTATCTATGTGTTGTCATCCAAAACCGCAAGGAAGTCGGGCTTCCAAAGGTGCCGCCATCTTGGCATCACCGTAAAAAGGAGAGATCGAACCTGAGGATAGCCACAGCACATTGTTTCTCCAACAAAAAAATAAAACCAGCAAGAGCGAGCAGAAGGTTAGCTGCTCAAAGTTAATATTTAACTGTTTTCATGAAAGAAAACTTTGAGGTCCGTTTTCTCAGCTTCCATTTTTTGAGCAGTTGCTGTCAGTCATCCCAGTGTCATTTCATAACTAATGAAGCTAAGTTCATTCTGTTTTTTTCACTTAGATCCTGAAACGTTATTGAGTGCCGCAAAGCTATTCATTTATACCTGAACCTTACACAAACTTTTATAATTGGATTTTTGCAAAAGTTCTTAGTAAGAAAATATGTAGAGGACATTTCAAAATTTTTTTTCTGTACTTATTTGGACATACAAAAAAATCAACGAACAGCTTTACGGCACACAGTGGGCCTTAGTGTATGTGCTTAAGAAAAAATGGTACTAAAATTTTGTCTAATTAACTGATTAATTAGGGGGTGACTGTAAGGGTCTATAAAGTGGTGTAACTCAAAAACTATAATGCGTAGCTTAAAAACAGTTTCATTTAAGATATCAGCATAACAATCTACATCAGTGTGCCAAATTTTATCAGTTTATACCCATAAATAACAGAGATAGTTTTCATTGCCACGTCCCCCCTTAAGCAAAAAAGTATTGATCTGGTGGGCAGTGTAGCCTCCGTAGTCCCTTAAAAGATTGCACAACATGCGTTGTGGTAGTCCAATAATGAAAAATGACCCATCACTACTCCGTTTCCTTCCCTTGTAGTTTTCTCATCAGTGCTAAGTATTCGACAACTATTCAAATAATATTCAGTATTTCTAATATGTACTATTCGATTTGTTATTGAAAATTTTTGACTGCTCGCATACCCCTAGACAGCACCTAGGAGACTTCATGTAGTTTTTTCCAGCTAGTTTTTTCCAGCAGTCAGCTTGTGAGTACAAGAGAGCATTTTCAAACAAGTGTTCTTGGTTACAGGGATGTCGTGGAAGGGGCTATTTGTGCAAGCTGTGTGACAGTGAGGAAGTTATTTTTCCACTTGGAGGTGACACCTACACCTGTCCTGACTGTGGTTCTGTTTATCACAGGTGAGTTCCTTAGTTGTTTGTTATATTCTGTTGCAACTGCTAAGTTCGTGCTCTGACTTCTAGGGAATGCCGTGAGAAATCCCAGGATCCTTGCCCGTGGTGTGAATGGAGAGCCCGACAACAACACAAGGCAGTCGGGAACACACCTGAGCTTCCAGGCTCTTGATTCCACTAAGCGTGGATGGAGAAAGCGTCACTAGAGCATCGATATGTACACTAGAAAGCCAAGAGATTCATATTTATTTCCAGGAACTCATAATTGGCATATGTTGCTTAACATTGTTTTACACACGTTATTGCTCGCAAGGCATTCTGCTTCTGGATAACAATACATTGCCCTGCAAGTGCTCTGCATGAACATAGCATGCACCTGATTGCCATTGACTGTTAATAAAATTAAAAAAAACATGCAGCTAGGAAAGAAAAACACAATAAATGCCAAATGTTTTTAGTAGTGGTTGTCCAAGTTACTTGTCTCGGAGGTGGCATCATTTGCCCTTCTTGAACTTTCCACCTTTTCCAGCAGCTGCCTTTGCTTTCTTTTTGGTGGCTTCATTTGCTGTCTCGTTCTGAAAGCAGCAATGCAGCATTTTAATTCAACCAATATTTACTGTGCCATACACAAACTAAATTATATTGTATGTAGCAGTAAGTAGTAGTACAGGACATCTCATTAATAAAGTTCGAAGTTATCAAATGTACTCTGTGGCGTCCACGGGATATGTGCCAAGGAAAAACTAGCACATGAGGAAGGTGCCTTGCTGGGTGAGTTCGTATTCCTTCTCTGCAGAAGACAGTGCAAAAACAATGACAAGAAAACTTGTGGTCCTTTCTTGTCTTAGTTTTCTGCACTGCCTTCTACGATGACAAACTAGCATGCATCTTGAATTTTGGGTGCATGCAGTATGAACAAATTTAAGAAACATGCTGGGCACCGTAGTATCTGCAATTCTTCAAGATTATTTAAATATACAAACATTTCAGAAAATGTTACACAATCCACTGCACGCATCCTCACTTTTACCCGTTTCTAGTGTCCATTTCTATTCTGGCATTTAAAAGGAATTTAAAAGGTAGGTGGCCACAAACTGTAGTGCTACCAGCAATTAGTATATATGCTAAAGCACATGATGTGTATGTGCCATTAATAGACAAGGTGCATGACTCGAAAGAAAAAGAATATCTGGTTTCACAAGCAGCAGATACTGGCTTGTATTTGTACTATCGTGAGGACTGAAAGGGAACATGGGAACGCGTGGAAAACATGCTCGAAATTGACTCTGAGCGAGACACGAATGGCGCTGTGAAAAACGAAGTGGAAAGTAGGGCGCTCTTCCACTAACTGTTCGTACTCCCACCACGCTGGCATTTCTATAAAGCAGCAACTCTACCGATAACACTATCGTCTGATATTCATAAGACTCAGTAATTGTCGCAGTAACATGCAGCAATTCGTTTCTTTTTCTTCACACAAGCGCACCTGCACTTTGTGCACACAAACGCACGGCAGGAGTGCCAACAGTTGGAACAGCCTTCCTCTCCCCACTATGTTTCTGACGGCTGCCACCACGTATCACCAATACCTGGGTTTCAGGCTGTTTGCCATGCGTTCCTGTGTTCCCTTTCATATTGCTCACGATAGTACATATAACTAGGTACACAGGTACTTTTGTCAAGCCCTTACACTTCTATATAAGAATTTAGTTGGCAATTGTTTCAGCTGTTAAATAGCAAATGTACCTCACAATTACACACTGATGAGGTGATGATGCACAGGTTACATTTCATGTGACAACTGTTTAATATTGATCACAATAGTGAAGTCAGTGGTGGCGTAAAAAAAAAAAAAAAAAATTCCTGCGTGTATGTAAGAAAAGAGTGACAGGAGGCTTGATCAGTGGTGTGTGAGCGGCCTAAGCCTAGTGACAGTAATTTATTTATACAGAAAGCGCTGGTAAAGAATGGGGCAAAAGAAAAAAAAAAAGTACACGGGCATTGTGTACCCTCTTCACGTGTCCAGTCTTTCAGCTTAGCACTGGCTTCTATGATAATGAACCGGCCACCAACTTTTTCTTGCAATTTTCATTACCTCTTCAATGAGCTAATGAAAAATTAACTCATTATTGTCATTTATGCACTGGCGATAGCTTGTTGCATGAACATTAAGAAATGCACAAAGACCATAGTAGCTCATTAGCTTCCCTGAGACATCTGGCCAGACAGCTCTTTGCACTGTGAGCCTCTGGCAGCTTGGAAAACAGCTGTACAGCTACAGCTCAAACCCACTATGACCCTTGTAGTGGTTTTGAGGTAGTGGTGATGTGCAAAATTACATTATCTCATTCGTACTATTATGACTCACTATGAGAAGCCTCTATAGCATTGCTCATGTTGTAAAGAGGTATGGAATGCCCTCTAGAAGTGTACTACTATATCAGTGCTCAACATGTACACTGGTTTGCTCACTGCATGCTTCAAACTACCCTCCTCTGTGGTTCTCAGTTATATTACAGCTTGTTCTGAGCATTAGAACATTATGTAAAGAGCCCCAACATAAAAGATTCAAGGCGCTGCAAGCAACATGCAAAAATGAGAGCAATGCTTTCAGTACAACATATGTACATTCCATCTGCAGAAACATAGCAAGAACAGGCATTACAGCTGCAATATTCATGGCCTGTGGCAAATGCGAAATAATTGTGGCTAACAGAAGTTGAGAAAGATTTGCTCAAATACACGTTTTCCCATTCAAAGGCAAGAGTATGTGTGTTGACTGGTTAAATCAGTTACAGATGTCCTCAAATTGTGTTCGTAAACTCAGAATTCATTGTTTTTGTTGTAGCTAGTTGGCTATCAGGAGACCAGTATGTGAATGTTGAACATATCTTGAGGCGCACCAGCACAGAGGCAAAAGGTAAAAGGAAGCAGGCAGGACAGTATTCTTTGAGTACTGTCCCGTCTGCCTTTCTTTTTTTTAAATCCATTAAATGGACAGTTCAGCATGTGGTCCCTTAACAGAATCTCCCATAGCTTTTCTCTCTTAACTTTGTCTGTGCACACCTTTCAAGACCAGACATTTGGTTCTACATAGTCAAAAAAAGCAGCCGAGTCTGTACACGTGGAAGAGTTTGTGTACTGCTTCTTTTTTTTTTTCTGGGGTGAGGCGGGGATTTTTAGGTAACTGTGGACCCCATGAAGGGGCCATAAATGATGCAGCACCTGTCCTGCACCACCTGCAATCTGCCCAAATTGCACTTCTACTGCAGTACACCTTCAGACATGAAAAAGGAAGTTCATCACATTGCCGAAAGTGGAAGCTGCTGCAATGTGGTTGTTGTGAACAACCTAACAGCCATTTAGCTGAGTGCACTTGTAAGCCATACAATAACCATTACGTGGTCAAGAGCTGCAAACGGTTGGAATGCCCTTTGAATCGTTTGCATTGCTTGGAAAAGCAAAAGCACAAACTCTTCACTCTTGTCCCACTGAATGCTAAATGGACTCTGCTTTTGGCAATGCTGCAACAGGTACGCACTCGGCTGCATTAAAACTTTATCTAATTATTCACTAGACCCTTGAGGCCTTGAAGCTCCACAGCGTAACTCCTGTGTCAGTGGCTAAACAAAGAATTCAAAATGGGGCAAGATTTCCTGTCAGTACCCTCTCTCAAAATGCCAAACACATTATGGTGTACATTAGGGGTATCAAACTCGCTTCTGCGAGTGGGCCGCACTAACAAATTTTAGACCTGCAAGGGCCACGATGGTGAAGGAGGTTGGAGTGGGGCTAACAAAGTGTCTGCTAACGTTGCCATCTGAAAGAAGGCCTTTCCCATATGTCATGCGGGTATATGGATAATTTCTGAGTAGTATTTGGTGTTGGGATTTGAGAAACACATCAGTACCGATCTACAGAATAACCATAATCTGGATAACAATTCTGACAGGATGAAAAGTGTCATGCACAGGCCAGGCCACTAGGAAATGGTCTAAACGCCGCATGCTGCCCACAGGTCATGTGTCTGAGACCCCTGGTGTATACTATGCCAAGATCTGAATAAGGCCATCATTTCCAAGCACTATGCTGACCCTATAAACCAATTTTTCTTTTTTTTAAAGGTATGCCATCTGCATGTTACTGTACGTCTTGCAAGAATCAATGAAACCAACCAAAACGTCTATCACATAATCTTGCAAATTTAGCATCATGGAGCATCCTCTCTTGAAGCTAATTATTTATTAATACTATTATAATGTAACAGGCCCTGTGTAATTCTAACTGCTTCAAACAGCACCTGTCACTTAGAATGCTGAATGAGTGGACAGGTCTACCTTACACCTGCCTGTAATTTTCATACACAAAGATGTGTGCTGTGCGATGTCAGTGCACGTTAAAGAACCCCAGGTGGTCGAAATTTCCGGAGACCTCCACTACGGCGTCTCTCATAATCAGAACTGGTTTTGGGACATAAAACCCCACAAAACAACAAACAACAAGATGTCTTAATTACTTGCCTTGCGCTTGGCTGAAGAATCTGATGGAAGGACCTTGAAGAAGGTATCCAACCTTCCCTGGGTGGTGCTGTTTCGTCCCTTCAGCAGCTTCTTAGCACCATTTCTGATGCGCTCTTCACTGTAACCAAGTGAAATGCTTAATTCAAGTATGGTAACTGCTGGGAGTACAGGCTACTCATTAACATCTGTGACATTTTAAAGTTACTAGTTTGGCATATAAACCCCTCTGACATTTTCTGGTGGTCAGTTTTTCCCAGCTTATAAGTGTGACTCTAAAGTGGTGTTCCACTCAATACAATCCAGCACCCAATTAATGCAGCTTCTTTCAAGTAAAATAAAAGGTATAATTGCCTATTATTTCAATATAAGGTTTGGTGGAAACGCAAGACAACACATCACCTGATGTATGTTCAGTTTTTTCAAACTCTAGAGAGAAATGTTTTCTATTTTTTTATATGGCTATTTGCCCCCTCTAACAAAGCTAATGAATACAGTTGAACCTCTTTTTTGTACACGTACTAGGGAGCAGTTTCTGTCTCTTCTATCGGGGGTGTCTGATGAGCAGGGTGCCATGTTTTAACTTTCTGATGAACCCTTACTTCGATATGGGCACACTACAACTAAACTGACCATGAAAGAAGGCTACAGCCTGTTGCAGATGGTTTATTATACACCACTTGCCATAATTTTAGGTGATTTGCTTGGTGGAATCTGTCACTCAGAACAGAAGTAATGTTTTCTTCACCACAACTGCTCGCATTACTTGGTTATTACTTCCCTTTGTTTCCACAATTGATTAACTGCAGTTAGGAGCCAACAGTGCAGCATTTAAAGTTAAGATATCTGTTGCAAGCAGGACTGTTAGCCAAAATTTAAGGACATTTTGTCCTTTAATCCAATGGTCCTTAGGAGCGTGTCCGTTACAAAAGAGGTCCAACAAGTAGGTGAGATAGGGCAGCCAACCACATGAGTAAATGATGCCTTTTATACCCAGTTGTCTCTTGTACTATATCAGTGTCTCTTATAAAGGGGTTAAACTGCAATGACTTATTGTAGCCATACAACAGGAAAAACAATTCCTAGGAATATGCATCTGGATACGAAGACTATTCCTTGTCAAAGCAAGGACGAGGCAAGATTACCTGAAGCCATTCTCCTCGCAAAGGAATTTCACAAGGCCTTCTTCATCAGGATCACTCCACTTCAGCTGGACGGTTAATAGACAACAATAACAATTACATTAGCAACATTCCACGAAATATGCCTTGAGCTGTCTTACTTGGACATCATCAGCAGGAGTAACTTCAGGTTCCAAGAAAAGTTGACGGGCTTCTTTGTATGGCCAATCTTCTGGCACAGTATATTTCTAAGGAAAACGAGACGCTTTTTTTACTGATACAGGATAAGTAGTGAAAATAAGTGTACTTTTTAGAAACTGCACATGCAAAGCCGGCTTCCATGACAGCCAACTGCCAAAGAATCAACTACATACACACACAAAAAGAAAATGGTGATTCAAGTCATGGATCACAGTAAGACATGTCTCAGAATGCTGGAAGCCTACAACCATTACGCTCAATAAGTGTGCTTCATTCCTTGAGTCATCTATTTTATTGCAAAACAGGAAGAGGCATTCAAAAGTATTGGTGCACTATGTGTCCATCCATGTGAAGGGATCACAGGCAGCTTAAATTAAGTCCCTGTTGTAAGTTACATGACTTCTCCCAAGGGAAATATGCAAATACAACCAGTGAGCAAAATGTGATTTGTACTGTCGTATTCTAGGCCCCAATTACCACACAGACAAAAGAGAGAGAGAGAGAGAATAGCAGCAGCAGCAGCAGCAGGCATAAAGTTGTTCAAAAGTCACTGCAGCCCAATGTGCTTATGAAAGGCTCACGGCTGTCCACCATACCTTGGTGTCAATTGAGGAGATTATTTTTTCAATGCACTTGTGCTGCTTGATGAGCTCCACGGCTCGCTTTGGTCCAATTCCTCTAATACTTTCGCAGTAGTCGCACCCAAGTAGAATGCAAAGGTCTATAAACTCATCGCGATTCATCTGGAGCCCACTGAGTACTTTTTCAAGGTTGAACTCTTGATTGGCATTTTTCTGCAAACAAATGCAGAAAAAGAAAGATTAAAATCGAATGACCAACACTGCATTCTGAAATAGGGTAATGTTGGCAAGATAAAAAACGGGACCTACCGAGCTTCACTGTATGTCATGTGACGAAGCAGGACATTTGTGCCAAAAGTTAACCCGTCCATGTCTTCTGTTGCAGTTCCATAGACTTTGCCACCTTTAACAAGCTCTGCACACTGAGCTTCAGCTTCACACGGTGCCTGCAGTATATGTAAACAAAAGAGGCATGGCATGCACAGGAATTTCAATTGATAAATGTCTTCATGTTAAGGATAAGAATGAAACAGGGTAGTCAGCTTTGGCTGTTAACATTTGGTTACATGATCATGAGCAAAACATTGTATAAACCTACCTCAATGTACGGAACACCCATAAGAGCCAGAAGTTTCTTGCAATCTTCACCATGTTGCCTGGTCACTTTTACAAGTCGCTTGCTGAATTTATTGATTTCTTCTTGGTTTCCTAATGCAAACAATAATGGGTGAAATGAATGCTGTTGCTGCTGCCATGGCAATCTTCTAGTAAAGCCAACGCAAATAAAGCATATTTATCGTTCGCACATACGTTTACGATGCTGCCTAGGGCGCTGTGGTGCATAACGGCAATAACACCGCAGCTTCTAGATTCGAAGTATCGGGTCAAATACTGTGTACCTCGCGCGTCCTTGCTTCCGCTGTTCACAAAAATTGTCTCGCAAAGCGGCGTACGCCTATCAAATTATTCTGATCGCAGCGAACCGATGAAGAGATAAACCCTGATATCGTCGGCAACTACACGAAATAACGCGAACTGCCAGCTTGTTTGTATTGCAAATTGGGAGCATATTTAGCATATTCTTTTACTGACGTTATCTGTGCACAGAAATAATGAAAAGCAGCGTCGATTACAGAAACAAGTATACCGACCTGCCTCTTCTGCCTTCTCAAGTTCCTTCTCGGCTGCTTCTCTACGCTCTTGCCGTTTTTCAAGCTGCAAATAGGCGAACGCACATGTCACTCTTGTGCAGCAAACTTGACGCGCTAGATTGCCGAGACTAGTAGACGTACCTCCGACGATTTCATTCCCGGCGGCTTTCCATCAAAAACATACACAGGCTTGATGCCGTTCTCAATCATTCGGATTGTTCTGTAGAAGAAACCGACCAGGTGGCTGCAAATAAAGAAAAAGCAACACGTGTTCATGTTAGCCTGCGCTCAATTACACTTAATGCGCGCTCACCTTGTGGTCTCGCCTTCACTGTTGGTGAGCATGTTGTTTTCTTGACGCACTGCGATCAGGAATTGGTACAGACACATTGACGCATCTATTGCGATTTTCCTTCCTGTAAAGACAAGATGACTAAGGTCAACATCTGTTCAGTGTGATGGTTACTGTAACAATATACCAAACGAGTAAGACAGTGACATACCGAAGTAGCTCTTGATGTCGGACTCCTTAATAGCATCAGGCGCATTGTCAGCGATTACTTTCGATAAACCGGTGATTCCCATCGTCAGAGTACAAGTAAAAGGAACAATAAAACCGCAGAAGGATCTTTGAAGATACAAGTAAGCTTATCCTAAACTATGAAAAGGACAATTTATGAAACCTCTGCCACAACTACGCTGCGATCACACTGCATTTCACGCAACAAACACGCACACACGCTCCCGCCAAAACCAAACCAACCAAACGCTTGATACACCTGCAGGCTGATGATGATAATAACAAACCAATAGCATCGGCTTTGTCGCCTATATAATTAATCACTATTAAACAAAAATACAACTGATATAGGTACGATATATATGAAATATTATTTTTTATCCAATTTATGGATCCGAAGCGCACACTCCTCAGGGCGCTGCAGTCGTAACTTGACTAAGGTCCCCAGGAGTTCGTCTGCTACAAAAAGCGAGCGCGCGTTTCCCCGCGCCGTCCCTTTGACTTGTAAAAGGACTGCTGATCGAGAGATTCCATAAATTTCATCGTGAACGAGCTAAGATGTTTATAAACTGAACGGTGTCAATGTGTAGACACTGTCACACATATGTGCATAAAATAAAATGCTTGTCGCCTTCAAGCGATTTAATATCAACGTTTGCACACGTACAAAAAATTATTTGTGCGCAAGCACAGCCAGCTATTAACGGCAAGTAAATTTGACACCGGGATTATGTTACTCGACGGGCGACGTAGTTGTAGTCGCAGCAGTTACTGCCGGCTGCGCTTTTTCTACTACTAGGCGCGAGTCACAAGTGAGAACTCCGGGATTCGGATACACATGCGCTGATCCAAGCGACGAAGAAGCGCCGAGTTAAAAGATTGCTGTAGCTCAACCAAGACTTTTCGGCTCAGGAGTGGGCTTCATTTGCCTCTTTATCATTATCAATTTATCATTATTTTGAGGGAATTACGGACATTTGGCGGTAATGTGGGCACAAATGTTGCTGTGACGTTTATGGGTTCGTGTTTTCTGACTAATTATGGCGTTGTATGAAACGCTTACAAAGATTTTCCTGCTGCCTTAAAGAGGCCCTGTAACACTTTTTGTGCACGTTCAGAAAAAGATTGCCGATCAGTGGACGTCTCTTGTGAACATGCGAGAGAGGGAGAGAAACTTCATTAATATCCGGCGATTTGGTCGGGGTGGGGCCACAAGCACCTCATCCTAGGTGACGGCCCCAGGGATTTCCCCGGGAATTGAAATTAAGGGTGGAGGAGGTGCCTAATGTAAAGTTAGGGCGTGAAGCGGAGGATATTTTGAATAAATGGTTACGAATTTTTATAAACTAAAGGGGTACCTTTCGAATTATAAAAAGAAGTGTATGCCCCCCCCCCCCCCCCCCCCCCCCCGGCCTCTCACTGATGTCTACAGCCTTCAGAGAAACTTTACTCCGTCTAGTATTAAACATGATGTGATAGCTATGCAGGACTGTTAATTTATGTAGGGAGAATTATTTAGTTATTTCAGAGGCAGACAAGCTATAGGAACCGCGTTTTGTTGTTCTTCCTCAGGGCACCTTCTGTGAGAAAGCCTCTAAGGCTTTGGAGAAGAATTTTGTAGCTGTGAGATCGGATGCGAGGAATAAAAGCAACGTAATTAGGTTATACAAGAACTAAGACTTGACAAGCTTGCAAGAGGCGTAAATAACACGAGGAAGTACACGCTCAGTGTATATCTCTCGGATAAAACGCACAAGCTTGATACACCTTTTAGAACCATTGTTAGTGAATGAGGTATGTACTTGGCAACTTCACGTTAGTCAGTACCTGTTACATGTTCCTCATACCTTAAAAGTAGACGATCCTTTCAAGACGAGCAACTCGCATGAGGTGGTGCAATACCTACAGGATAACCTATGCTTCTCCGTTGATGTGGAAGATTTGTTTTACTCTATACCTCGCAATGAAATCTTTCGTGTTGTAAAGCCATGCATTGAAGAAAATGACACTATTCCCTTTTAAAATGCTGCTGGTGTTGAGGTGGAAGGTTTTTTTTTATCGCTTTACCTTAAGAGTGTCCCCACTCTTAAGGTAAAGCGATAAGTCGAATGCGAGCAATAATGCACGTGTGAGCTATGACAGGACTACAACCGTGCCGGGCCCAACGCGCCGACGATAATTTCGGTGAGCAGTTAAACAAACCTCTCCTCATAACAGATAGTAGGATCGGTCAGTTACTAACGCAGCTGCATGTTCTCACAATATTCCGCAAAAAAAAAAAAAAAAAAAAACCGATGCGGCGCTGGATATAACAACCGACGGACTCCGATAGCAGCAACTCATAAGAAACGAAGAAAATTAGATAGATAGATAGATAGATAGATAGATAGATAGATAGATAGATAGATAGATAGATAGATAGATAGATAGATAGATAGATAGATAGATAGATAGATGACAAAATAACATCACAAGCACAATGAGGATTATACATCACGCCTTGATTCCTCCTTGCCGTAAGACTCAAGCCGTACACTACTAACCTTCACTCAAATCTTTAGCTGGTCGATGTAAATTGGATGACGCATTAACAGTTTGAACCCACTTCCTATAAGAATGAACGCGACACTCTGCCTTCACCACCACAATAGATAGTTTGCGTGTGTCTGATGGGGTGTATGCTTGCGTGTTTGCTAGTTTATAGATATGTATGTATGTATCTGTGTGCCTGTTACCTCCCTGATGCCTGTCTATTTCCATTTCGTCTCCACACATCCATTCCGGCATACTAAATGGTAGATCTCATTACTCATTGCACATCATGCAACCGCGATTGGTTACAACCAGCAATTTGTTTGTTGTTCTTTTTTTCCTTCATATTCACGTACGTAGTAAAAACGATTTCTGTATGCGGGAGAACATGGAAGGTTTTCAAAAATTTCTTTTACCCCAACTTTGACTACGCTCGCCAAACGCGCAGAACTCTGCACGCGAAAACAGGTCTGCTTAGCTACAACCGACAAGTTAAAACGATTCGCTAAAACACGATTTTCCACGCGCGTCAGTCTACCTGTCAGAGCAGTTTTAAGAACCATGACGTTCTGGATGTCGCGATCAGCATAACTAGAAGATCGCGGACATTTTGAGATCAAATACTGTACGCAATATTAATTCGGATAGAAATTATCGCCCATGAAAGGCCTTGAAAGAATGTACGTTTAACGATGCGGAGGCGCCGAAACCGGGGCCGCCACGGGTCACAGGTTCGACGCCCCCCCCCCCCCCCCCCTTTTTTTTTTTTTGCGGTTTGTTATTATACTACTCGAAATCACGTCGGCAGGGGGCCTGGCGACGGTTGGGTACCTGAAATGCTGACAGTCGTTCAACTGCCGTTTACGACTCACTCCTACACCAGAACAGGAATTGGCCTCCCTGGTGAAGTACTTGGCCACCACCTCCCACACGATGTCTACAATTAAACCTTCGCCCTCAGTGTCCAGCAGCTGCAGAACATCTGTCCATGGCGGCGGTCAGCTCTGTGAAGCAGCAGAGGGCAGTAATAATCACTGGACCCGGACAGGCCGCCACTGGAAACTAAACATTGGAACGTTCAATGCAAGATCCCTCTCCAGCGAAGCTAGATTAGCGGAACTACTCGAGGAACTAGAAGGAGTTAGTTGGGACGTCATTGGCCTTAGCGAAGTTAGGAGACCAGGTGAAGCTTACATAGTCTTAAACAATGGACATGTCCTCTGCTATAGAGGATTACCCCAAACGAGAGAATATGGCGTCGGGTTCCTAATTCACAAAGATATAGCGGGTAATGTGGATGAATTCTACAGCATTAACGAAAGGGTAGCATGCGTCGTAGTAAAGCTAAATAAGCGGTATAAACTTAAGATAATCCAGGGATATGCGCCAACAACGAGCTACGACGACGAACAAGTGGAGCAGTTCTACGAGGATATCGAATTAGCAATAACGAAAGTACGCACGCAATACACTGTAGTCATGGGGGATTTCAACGCTAAAGTAGGGACAAAACAAAGTGGAGAGCAGGCGATTGGCAACTACGGAGTCGGCTGTAGAAATGACCGTGGGGATATGCTCGTGCAATTTGCCGAAAGAAACCGACTCCGAATAATGAACACGTTTTTCAAGAAACACAAGAATAGGAAGTGGACGTGGAGAAGCCCTAACGGGGAAACAAAGAATGAAATCGACTTTATAATGTGCGAACAACCAGGTATAATTCAAGACGCAGAAGTAGTGGGGAAGATAAAATGCAGCGATCACAGATTAGTAAGAGCAAAGATTGTACTCAACCTAAAGAAAACAAGAACTAAATTATTCACTAGAAAAAAATGTAATCTAGAGGTAATCAGATCGAAGAACGAAGAATTTAAAGTCGCCCTAAGCAACAAGTTCGAGGCCTTAGGCGAAAAAGGTGACGATGTAGAAGAAATGAACAAAACTCTAACGAAAACAATCCTTGAAACAGCGATAGAACTCGGCGGGGGCAAAACAGCAAAGCAAACAACAAATAAGCTGTCCCAATCTACCAAGGACTTAATAAAAAAACGTCAACAAATGAAAGTAACTTCGCCCAAAGATAAGATTGAATTCGCAGAACTATCAAAGTTGATCAGTAAAGCCAGGCAAAGAGATATAAGAAACTTTAACACGAGAGAAATAGAGAAAGCAGTAGAAAAAGGCACCAGCATTAAATCGGTCAAAAAGAAACTGCACTTAGGACAAAATAAAATGCATGCACTAAAAGATAAACAAGGTAACGTTATCAATAACTTCAACGAAATAGTAAAGGTAGCAGAAGATTTCTACTCGGAACTGTACAGCTCTCAGACAGACCATACAACCTTAAAAGAAATAGAATCAGAGGAAGATACTGAAATTCCATGTATAACCACTGACGAAGTAAAAAAAGCTGCTAAAGGCATGGCCCGCGGTAAAGCAGCCGGTGAAGATGGTATAACAGCCGACTTGATCAAAGACGGAGGAGATGTTGTACTTGAAAAACTTGCATCGCTCTTCACGAAATGTGTCAAGACATGTAGTATACCGCGCAGTTGGAAAAATGCTAATATAATCCATATCCACAAGAAAGGTGACATAAAGGAGTTAAAGAATTACAGACCAATTAGCCTACTCCCAGTAATATACAAGCTATTTACAAAAGTAATTTCTACAAGGATAAGAGAAACCCTCGACTTTAACCAACCGAGAGAACAAGCTGGTTTTAGGAAAGGTTACTCGACAATGGACCACAGCCACGCTATCAACCTAGTAATTGGGAAGTACGCCGAATATAACAAACCTCTTTATATGGCGTTTATCGACTACGAGAAAGCATTTGACTCCATAGAAATACAAGCAGTTATAGAAGCTCTACGACGACAAGGGGTACCTGGCGTATACGTGAAAATCATAAAGAACATATACAAAGATTGCACAGCCACACTACTCCTACACGAGAAAAGCAGAGAAATCCCGATCGAGAGAGGTGTGAGACAGGGAGATACGATATCCCCGATGCTATTCACTGCATGTTTAGAGGAAATCTTTAAACGTCTAGACTGGGAAGAAAAGGGCATTCGAATAGATGGAGAATATCTCAGCAATTTAAGATTTGCAGACGACATTGTACTCTTTAGCAATGATGGAGACGAACTACAAAACATGATTAATGACCTAAACAGGGAAAGTATTAAAATTGGGTTAAAAATGAATAGGCAAAAGACCAAAGTTATGCTCAATAGCCTAGCTAAGGAACAGGAATTTACAATCGACAATGAACCCTTACAATGTGTAAACGAATATGTATACCTGGGACAGTTAATAACAGGAACTCCCAACCACGAAAAAGAAATTCTCCGTAGAATAAGGATGGGCTAGGAGCGCATTCGGAAGGAATTACGAAATCATGACTGGAAACTTACCGCTCTCACTAAAGCGCAAAGTATTCAATCACTGTATCCTCCCAGTACTAACGTACGGTGCAGAAACGTGGAGGATAACTAAAAGACTAGAGATGAAACTAAGGAGCGCGCAACGTGCAATGGAAAGAAAAATGATAGGGGTAACGCTAAGAGATAAAAAACGAGCGGAATGGATCAGAGAACAGACAGGAGTAGCCGATATTATTATATCAATTAAAAGAAAGAAGTGGACCTGGGCAGGACATGTCATGAGGAGAACAGATAACAGATGGACAGTAAGAGCGACGGAATGGATACCAAGAGAGGGAAAACGCAACAGAGGCAGGCAAAGGGTTAGATGGAGCGATGAAATTAAAAAGTTTGCGGGCGTAAAGTGGAGCCAACTCGCTCAGGAGAGGGTGGAGTGGAAATCGATGGGAGAGGCCTTCGTCCTGCAGTGGACCTAAATAGGCTGATGATGATGATGACCTTAAGAGTACTTTTGTTCTTTTTATAAAAGAATAAACCCTTATAACACCGACTGGGATTTGCACGCGAGTCACGATTGACGGCAAGACTTATTCGGTGAGTTCTGTAGTCCTACAAGATCGCTCAAGGGACGTCATCGTATAGGAATCATAATGAGCAAACTGACAATGAAGCCCAGGAAAGCATAGGGGAAGTTAATTGTAGTATTGTAATTGTGGAGTAAGTAGAAATGGATTAAAGTGGACGAAAAGACAAACCTGCTTTCGGTGGGTTGGTCTTTTCGTCGCCCTTGACCCTTGACCTTGCCTTGCTCTTGACCTTGACCCTTGCCTCGTTGCGGCAGACTTATTGGTGCCTTTAGGTAGAATGCGAGGGCTTATTGGGCTGCAGCCATCTCATCGTAAGATCACGTTCTACGTGACGCCTTCTGGCAAGAAAGTGTGTTCCACACACGCCGCCGTGGCTACGAGTGTCGCTGCCTAACACTCCCAGGAGTGTTAGGCAGCGCCAAAAGAAAAAAAATGGGAAACATATCTCGAGAAAAAAGCCCTGGTACAGAGTTTAGTTGAAACCAAGATTAAAGGCCAAAGTGAACGGTGGATATCGGACATTCAAGAAAAGAAGGACGCATCTAGGCTTTTCTGGAACCACCTGAAATCGCTGGGTAAGAAAACTAACTGTGCAACGGCATATTGTGGATGAATAAGGAAATAAATTGGAGGGGTACGACGCACTGACTTATATTCGAAACGCAACAGCCGACTCCTTTAAGAAGAATGACGAGCCTCCCTTTCCGACGTTTAACAGTAGCAAGGAAGACCAAGTGGAAGATAGTTCTGGAAAATTTCAATTGGAAGAAGGCGGAGGAAAAGATTCCCAAACGCACAGCCATAGGATTGGTTAGCACTACTGTAATAAATGAGCTCGGAAGAAACAGCAAAGAAGCCCTGTTAAAAGCATTTGAAGAAGGCTTACAGGACAGGAGAATACAGGACAGTTGGCGTCAAAGTAGGATGAACCTCATTTATAAGGGCAAGGGAGAGAAAAATAACATTCGCTCACATAGACCACTGACCATTAAGTCAGTACTCTACAGGTTGGCGATGCAGGCAATTAAATTAAAAAATGCAGATATGAACAGGGCATAATGGCACTTTTGGCGAACTCCAAAATGGATTTCGAGTCGACAGGAGATTAGATGATAACCTTTTTGCGCTTACGCAGTGTATAGAAATAGCCGGAAAAGAGAACAGACCTTTACACTTGGCATTTTTGGATATTAAGGGTGCGTACGACAATGTAAATCAGAATATTTTATGGGACATAATGAAAGAGGCTGGTATAGGGGATGACTGTATAGAGCTCTTAAAGGAAATATACAGTGGAAATACAGTATGTGTGGAATGGGAAGGTATGGCGAGTAATGGTAGAATGGAGGTCGTCGATATAGGTAAAGGGTCGAGGCAGGGATGCCCGTTGTCCCCCCTATTATTCATGCTTTACATGAGGACAATGGAGAAAGCATTGGAGATGAGAAATATTGGTTTTAAGCTGTCACACAGACAGGCAGGTATAGTGGTAGAACAAAAGCTCCCCAGGTTGTTTTACGCAGACGATATTGCGCTATTCGCAGACAGTCGAACAGATTTGCAGGGTCTGGTTAATATATGTGGTCGGGAAAGTGAAGATTTAGGACTAAAATTTAATGTGACAGAATGCAGTTGGATGATATTCAATGACAGCAACAATCGCACCATATTATTACACGGCGAGGAGATACCCAGGGTACGAGAGTACAAATGCCTCGGGATATGGATAAATGATGGGAATAGATACATAGAAGTTCAAAAAAAAAAAGCTATGATAGTTAAAGGAAAGGGGAATTCCGCAATAATGAGGCATAGAGTGCTGTGGGGTTACAACAGGTACGAGGTAATTCGGGGTTTGTGGAGAGGTGTCATGGTGCAGTGGACTTACATTCGGAAACTCAGTGGTGTGCATGAGGTCAGAGGTACAATCAGGGCTGGACGTGAATCAGAGGACGGTCGGACGTCTCGCATTGGGCGCCCATGGGAAGACCACAAATGAGGCTGTTGAGGGGGATATGGGATGGTCTCACAATGGACTCACAATGGAGGAAGAGAACTAGGAGGCTTACCATTAAGTATACAGCCAGTAACGAAACGGATGGGAGGAAAAAGAGCGTTAAGAGCATGGTCAGAGCGGCGGAGAAGTCGGATTGGATAGCAGGAATGGAGAAGAAGCCGGCATTGAACTACAGAAAAGGGAAAGACGAAATCAAGAGAGAAGAATGTTACGATAATTCAAAGGGAAGCGCTTTACTATTTGAAGCAAGGTCCGGTTGCCTGAGAACCCGAAGTTACAGAGCGAAATTCAGTAAAGAAGGGGACACATGTACGTGCTGTGGAAAAGCTAGGGAAACGACAGAACATATTCTGATTAAATGTACAGATGTCCACCCAGGTGTAGTTGTGGACACTACCCTACAGGAGGCCATGGGTTTCAGGAGTAACACGGGAAAGCTGAACACGTCGGCGATAGAGATAAGTAAAAGGCAGAGTATTGGTGGCGCAAAGGTATGGAGCAAACAGAAGCGCAAGGTAGTTCGGGTAAGATTGTTACATCACAGCGGAACGATACTAGATAAAATAGGTAGGCGAGGAGAAAAATTAGTTGTGAAAATATGTGTGATTCGGGAAAAGAAACGTTTGTAGAGGAAAAAGAAATAAAGCTAGAGCTTGGTGGTCCGGTTACCGCCCCGTTATGAAGGGTACGCTCCTAATATTCATCCATCCATCCATCCATCCATCCATCCATCCATCCATCCATCCATCCATCCATCCATCCATCCATCCAGGATGATATGTACATAAATACCCAATAAAGTGGACGGGGGGACGACCGCCTTCGTAGATCAGCGGTAGAGCATTGATCGGACGCGTCATCCGAAGGTCGTGGGTTCGGTTCTTACCGAATGCAGCTTTGTCTTTTCGTCCACATTAATTCCTTTCTACTTATTCCCATAGGTCGGCAGTATGGGAGAACACTCACTCACACTCACTCACCATAATTTTTCCAGGACCGGCACTCACTCGCACTCGCACTCACTTCCACTCACACTCACTAGCACTCATTCGCACTCGCACTCACTTCCACTCACACTCACTAGCACTCATTCGCACTCGCACTCACTTCCACTCACACTCACTGGCACTCACTCGCACTCGCACTCACCTCCACTCACATCCATTGGCACTCACTCGCACTTGCACTCATCTGCACTCACACTCACTGGCACTCACTCGCACTCGCACTCACCTCCACTCACACTCACTGGCACTCACTCGCACTCGCACTCACCTCCACTCACACCCATTGGCACTCACTCGCACTCGCACTCACCTCCACTCACACTCATTGGCACTCACTCGCACTCACCTGCACTCACACTCACTGGCACTCAGTCGCACTCACCTCCACTCACACTCATTGGCACTCACTCGCACTCATCTCCGCTCACACTCACTGGCACTCACTGGCACTCACTCGCACTCATCTCCACTCACACTCACTCGCACTCACTTCCACTCACACTCACTGGCACTCACACTCACTCGCACTCACTTCCACTCACACTCATTAGCACTCACTCGCACTCACCTCCACTCACACTCACAGGCTCGCACTCGCACTCACCTCCACTCACACTCACTAGCACTCACACAAAGTCGCACTCACCTGCACTCACACTCGCTGGCACTCACTTCCACTGGCACTCTCTCATGAATGCGCCGACCTGCCAAAGCGCCACGGGGGAGCGTGAAGCTTTTCTGGGGAACTGCCGCACAGCGGTGTTGTCTTGATCTTTTAGTACCCGTGGGCTTTCTCCGCTGTAGAAGCTGCGCCAAAGCGGCGGGCGTCTGCTATGCTCTTGATATTTTGGCTGCTGTAAGCCAACATTGCGTTAATTTAGCTCCCCCTATAAAATACTACGTTACTGCAAGATAATACTGCAGTGACTCACCGCACAGAGAACGCGTTTGTGCTGTAAATACGGGGATTTTCTATATTTCTTTCCATGCTTGCAGATTTGTCACCGCAAGGGCCCGCACTTGCATGCCTGTTTCAGGCACGAATTCTGGTTGTGCTTCATCGTGAGCGGAGGTATTTTAATTTACTCAAGTGTGGCATGACGAGCGTAAACTTACTGCAAAATAGAATGAGCACGAGAAGGCGTACATAACCAAGAGAACGAAGCAGATATAAACGGCTTGCTCATACTAACGCTTCGCGCCCTTCATTTACTTTCCTTTATTTCGTGCGTTCGATTTTCTTTACAAGACTGCCTCTCGCGCTCTGCTGTTTCCTTGTGAACATGAAAGTAAATTTGGAAATTCATTCCGTATGCTCGCCGGTTCGCTGAACAATTAATACGCAATTAATTACACAATGAAATGAGACAACTTATTACAAGAACACAAACTTTTCCTGTTTTACTGCCATTGAAAGCAATAGGAGTATTGATATATAAAGTTATTAGAACTATTTATAGCGCATCAAAGGTCGTAATTTTCACGAAACCTACCTATATATGTCAACGTAATATGCAAACACACGTTTGCTAGTTTACGTAAAAATCATACGTTATGTGACAAATTATGCCTACAAATATCACACCGGTGGACCATTTGCATGCGATAGGATTAAACAAGTTGATAATTTAAGATAGGATTCACGAATGAGTAAACGGCTGGGTATCGGAGCAAGAATGCTTGAGGAGGGGACGCAGCGCTTGCTCGGGCGGCCCGGTAAGGTCACGCCGTAGAGCACTAGAGTTACTACATATGTTCGAGCATATACAGTAACTCCATAGAGCACGGCGCCGACGCGCCCTCTGTCTTGCGAGGCGGCTCGCGGCGAAAGAGGAACGCGCGCGTCGCGCTCTCCGCCAACCGGCGCCTATTCACCGTAATGGATGCGTTTCTTGCGCGTCCTCGGTGGCTGCAAATGAACTGATAGACTAACGAAAAGAAAGTGTCACATAGACAACAATTGCCAGCACAGTACATTTTATGGAATGCGAAATGTATAATTCTTTTATAAAGCGAGCTCGGTTGATTAGGTCGGCACCAGATAACTATCGGTACAGGGTCGTTTCTTTTCTTTCAACTACGCATACGCCGTTGTTTGCTTCCTTGTTCAAGGCAGTGGACTCGTGGCAAAGGGGCGTGAGAGGACGCACCATTGCAGGATTCTCCGAAAGTCCACGACTTTCGGAATTGGTTGTTTGACAAGAGACAGAATCGCTATTTAAGACCGCGGCGCCCTTATGTTAACAGGCCCTAGCCGACTCGGTAGTGCTGGCTGGCCCTGTAGTTTTGTTCTCCAAACGCTCGTGGTTTACCTTTCCGGCTGCTATGTGTAGGTAGCCCGCGCATAGCTACGTTGATCGAGACCCTCCCTGCCTGCTAACCACGTCACGTGACCTTGACTTCAAAACAGGGTGTAACTATAGCCTCCGTAGTGTAATATTTGCCGCTGCTCGTCTGCTTTGCCGAGCGGCCTCCTGCTTGAAAAATGCCATTGACGCTGAGGCCCACACACGGGAGCCATAACCGCATTTCAGAACCAATGCACTGAGCGGCATAGGTCGGCAGTGTGAGAGAGCACTCACTCACCCTAATTTTTCCAGGACCCGCACTCGCGCTCACTCGCACTCACCTCCACTCACACTCACAGGCACTCACTCGCACTCACTTCCACTCACACTCACTGACACTCACTCGCACTCGCACTCACCTCCACTCACACTCACTGGCACTCACTCGCACTCGCACTCACTTCCACTCACTGGCACTCACTCACGCTCGCACCCATCTCCACTCACACTCACTGGCACTCGCTCGCACTCGCACTCAATTCCACTCACACTCACTAGCACTCACTCGCACTCGCACTCACCTGCACTCACACTCACTGGCACTCACTCGCACTCATCTCCACTCACACTCACCGGCACTCACTCGCACTCGCACTCACATTCACTCAAACTCACTGGCACTCACTCGCACTCACCTGCACTCACACTCACTGGCACTCACTCTCACTCGCACTCACGTCTATGAAATGAGTGCGAGTGAGTGCGCTCATGAGTGAGTGCGCCGACCTATGCTTACTCCACAATTACAATACTACAATTAACTTCCCCTATGCTTTCCTAGGCTGCATTGTCTGTTTGCTCATTAAGTTGTTTCTAACAAATAAAAACGAGCCCTTGACCCCTTCCCTTTCGTTATCCTATTTGCAACTCCAGAAAAAGTGGTTCATCTGGCAACATTGCTCAGATAAACAAAGATGGCTTCTACATCCAGGGTCACGGCCGCGCTTTCGCTTGACTGCGGGGTCGAATCACGATGCTTCGTCGAAAGCGAAAGGGTTCTTGCTGCCGAACATCTGATATTAATCGGCCTAAAGGATTTGAGCGGCGAAACAACGGAAATAACTGCGCTATGCGCTCAAACGTCGCACTTGTTCGGAACCCACATCACATTTTTTTTAAGAATAAAGAGCCTTCCCAGCGAGCCTGAAGTTGAAGAAGGCAGATGTTCATGCGTAGCAGGCCTCTCTGAAGAATGCATGCAACTGATTTTGATACAACTGATTTGAGTACGAATGCGTCCCTGATAAACGTACGTGTTAAAAGGGTTCGTTGTTGTTGTTTTGTGGGGTTTAACGTCCCAAAACCAGTTCTGATTATGAGAGACGCCGTAGTGGAGGGCTCCGGAAATTTCGACCACCTGGGGTTCTTTAACGTGCACTGACATCGCACAGCACACGGGCCTCAACATTTCGCCTCCATCGAAACGCAGCCGCCGCGGCCGGGATGTGTTAAAGGGGTTCAGCTCTATGCGCAGCGCCGGAAAACAAACTTAGAGCCGCGGTGAACAGGTCGAGGGCTCAAAAGTTGGAACGAGCGCAATAAATCCTGAATTGCCACCATATGAACTCGAAATGCAAACGCGCTCGGGCAAGCGCTCGCTTTATATCTACTTATTACAATGCATGCGGGCAAAAGTACGTCAGCAATACGATTACCGAGGTTCAAGTTGAGCACTGACACGTTCAGAAAACGTTACCAGACATACACGCATAAACAATGTCGCTATTTTGTTCACGCGCTTGCCTAAACTAAATTTACTACACTCCGGCTCTTCGAAAAGCGCGCATGATATGAACGCGCCAACACACAAACAATCTGTGTACTTACTGGAGAGGAAGAAATAGTCGCGAGTGAGGTGCTTGGAACAAACAAGCATAGTTCCGTCACCTTCTTGCCGATGCGCAAGTTCCTAATCGATGTTGCCCTGCGCGAAGCGTCGTCTGCTTTTTTGGGGAACCGATGAAACGACGTGTTGCTGTCTTTGCATCGCGATGACACGCACTGAGGCACGCAACAAAAGTGTTTTGCTAAGGATTTTTTTCTTTTTCGGGCAGCTTCGAGGCGGCATGGCGTCGATTAAGGAATTATAGAGCTGTTTTACAGCGCGCGGTAATGCGATTACATGCCGCGTTTCGAGCTCGACCTTGGATCGGCTGGTTCCAGGATTGTCCGCTAGGTGGGGAGCATTTAGATGGAATCGCGAATAGGCATGGATTTTCTGGAGCAATGTGAGGCAGTCATCGACTTAAGGTCCCAGTCATAACACTTTCCACGGACAATGCGATCTCGCCGGATAACAGCGTCGTCTCCTGCCCCTGGATGTTACAGAAGAGCAGATCACCATTCCGCCACTCTCCAGCGCGTTATCATTTGCCCCTGCACCGAGGAACCTGCAGACTCACAAGACCTCGTCGAGGGCGACCAGCACTTGCTCGTAAACCGTCAGGCGTGCGTCGCAACAAGCGCAGCCATACTGCATAACAGCGAAGCGATGATAATTATGACAAACTTCAGCAACGAATACAGGCACCTGGACAGGGGCACGACGGTCGCGTACACAGATGAATTTGTGGATATGCCTTCGCCCTGTCGGATTCTCGGAGACCCGCAACGACGGCCGTAGCGTTCGAACAAGCTTTCGACGTCATTCAAGGTCTTTCTTGGCGAAAACAAGAGCAGCTAAAAGCTTTGCTCCAGCAATACAAGGACTGTTTTTCGTCGTCATCGACGCTTCGTCATACCCCTCTCGCCAAACACCGCATCATAACTGAAGAAAATGCCCGCCCTCTCCGTCAGAGCCGAGATTCGTCGTATACCGAGTTTCGGAAAGCGGAACGCGAGGCCATCAAGCAACAGGTCAACGAAATGCTACGCGACGAGATCAACCGGCCACCTACGAGCCCGCGTTCGTCACCCGTGGTGTTAGTGAAGAAGTGTGGAACTCCACGTTTCTGCGTCGATTATTGTCGACTAAAAAAAAATCGCGAAGAAAGACGTCTATCCCTTCTCACACACAGACGATGCCTTAGACTGACTCTCTACAACGCAAAGTATTTTAAATTTCGTCGATAGACCTCAGTACTGGCTACTGGAAAATCGAAGTCGACGAGCAAGACCGGCAGAAGGCTGCCTTGTTAACACCAGACGGCCTTACAGTCTGGTGTACGGGGGCAACGACGGCGGCATCGAAGAAAGATTGCAAGACGCGGTAAACAAGGTACAAGCGTTTCTACGGCAGGCTGGTCTCTCCCTATCGGCAGAGAAATCGGAGCTCCTACTTTACCGCCCCAAATACAAGGCGCGCAAAGACGCTTACTCAGAAATCAACCTCCTCACATCAGACGGCTCACCCATCCCCACGGTAGGGCAAGTACGCATCTTGGGCATGATTATAGAAGCCAATGGCAGTGATGCCGCCAGCATAACACGCATCTCAAAAAAAAGGCCGAAGCAATGGCAAAACTCATCAATAGAGTGGCTAATAAACGCGGGGGACTGTCTGAGGAGAATCTCCGCAGACTCTTCCACGCGTTTCTGATGAGTCACATCAACTACATAGCCTCCGCACATATGTGGCAGAAAGGGGACGAGAACCGTCTCGACGTAATCATTCGCCGGTGTGTTAAACAGGTCCTCGGGTTACCAGGCAATACCCGCACGGTAAAGATCAATGAGCTAGGCATACACAACACTTTCAACGAAATTGTTGAAGCACAGAAATTATCCCAACTTGTAAGGCTGTCTTCCACTGAGGCTGGGCGACGATTGTTGGTACACCTCGGGCTCAAATCTCCCGTTACGGAACAAAGACAGTGCCAGCTCCCCGAGGAGTTGCGCGCTACATTCACAGTGTCCCCGATACCCCGAAACGTGCACCCCACACATAATGTGGGGAGAAGGCAGGCACGGGCGCGAGCCCAGCTCAGTACCGCGGCCGCTATGGAGGATAACGTGGCCTTCGTAGACGCAGCACAGTACGATCGCTCGGATCACTTCGTATCAGTAGTCACCACACTTAAAGGCGACCATTTGTCGTCACTGACTTTATTACACGCGAACGCAGATCGCGCTGAACAGGTTGCGGTAGCACTCGCTCTTGCTACCACCAACTGTACAGCTGTTTACACAGACTCGCGAGCAGCCGCCCGAGCCTTCATGACGGGTTCGGTATGCCGGGAAGCCGCTCGAGTTCTCTCTGCTGCCAATTGGACAGACAAAAAGCACATCACCTGGTTCCCGGCACACGTTGGCCGACACGTACACGGAACCATCCTTAATTGGCACGAGTTGGCACACTCCCGGACGCGAGGTCTAACATTCCACGCCGGGGAGAACCACTCGGAGGCTGAGGACGCAAACTGGTACTACCGAGATCCCCTCCTAACCTTTCATGAAATTTGTAAGCACTATCAGTTGGAACGGCGGAAGTCCCCCCCCCTCCCGCATCCACATCTAAACAGAGCTCAGTCTATCACTTTACCTCTCTTACAGACGGAGGCATACGCTTCTCCTCTTATATGTTCTAAATACATGGATGGCATAGAGCCGGGCTGCCCTCGCTGTGGTATCCTGCGTTGCACTTTAAACACATGCTGTGGCAATGTCCTGCACTGCGCGAGAGCCCCGGGTCTCCCTCTACGGAGGAGGACTGGCGATATCTCCTCACTAGCAAAGAGGAAGAAGACCAGCTAAGGGCTATCCAGAGAGCCCATGACATGGCCGAGGAGATGCATCTCCCCGTCCCGTCGTGGGTGCGGCCCGCCGATGTCGCCCCCTAAGGGGGGAGTGAGCGTCGTCTCCGGATCAAAATAAAGTTCTTTGCCTGCCTGCCTGTTCAAGTATAAGTCATGCCCTTTGGTCAGTGCTCTGCGCCTGCGACGTCCCAACGCGTCATGGGTAAAGTGCTGGCAGGTTTGAAGTGGCGGATTTGCCTCGTCCACATGGACGACATCGTCGTATTTGCCTCCAGCTTTGACGAACACCTCCGGCGCCTTCCAGCTGTTCTTCAGGCAATCAAGACTTCCGGACTTACATTGAAGCCGGAAAAGTGCCGCTTCGCATACGAGGAGCTCTTGTTTCTGGGCCACGTTATAGCAAGTCTGGAGTACGCCCTGATCCGCAGAAAACAGCTGCGACCACAGACTTTTCTCCGGCTTCCGTCCACCTCCGTCTACCGATCTTTTGGACTGTGCGCCTTCTTACAGGAGCTTCGTCAAGAACTTTTCACGGATCGCCGACTCTCTGACGTACCTCACGAAAGCAGACGTCGAATACAAGTGGCAAAAGCCTCAAGTCGAAGCATTCGAAGAACTCATTAAGCGACACCTGCACTCGCCGCCAGTGCTTAAGCACTTCGACGAGCACGCCGATACCGAAATCCACACCAATGCAGGTAGCGTAGGACTCGGCGCCGTCCTTGTGTATGAAGACCGACAGACTTGAAAGGGTTATCAGTTACACTAGCCGGTCACTCTCGAGAACGGAAGCGAATTGTTCCACCACAGAACAGGAGTGCCTTGCCATCACCTGGGCTACAGCAAAGTTCCGCTCCTACCTGTACAGCAGGACCTTCAATGTTGTGAGTGACCACCACGCCCTGTGTTGGCTAGCTAGCCTGAAATATATATCAGGACGCCTTGCACGATGGAGTCCCAGGCTTCAAGAATTCAATGTCACCGTCGTCTACAAGAGCGGAGAGAGAGAGAGAGAAACAACTTTAATATAACTGCAGGAAATCTTTTGGTGCATTTGGGTGGAGCCCCTGTTCCAGAACCCCACTGGCTTTAGCGGCTCGCCGGGCCTGGTCGAGGGTCTCCAGTTGGCTTCCAAAGTCCAGTTCCGAGAGTCGCGTCTCCCACGACCAGTTTGTGAGTGAGTCTGTGTTTAAAGGCGACACAGCGTCTGCCAGGCACCTTGAGCACCCGCACGTGATGCCGTGGAGTGTTGGTGTGCCGTTACACCAGGGGCATTTGTCTTCGTATCTGCCGGGGTACATTCTGTACAACCTATGCAAATGTGGAAAAGTGTTTGTCTGTAGTAGGCGCCAGTCCCTTGCCTGCTCTCGGTTGAGCTTCGGATGGGGTGGAGCCATCGCTCGTCGTCCGAGTCGTTGTGCCTCAAGCATTTCTCGAGGCGTACTGGGTGTGGAGGGCTCCGTTTGGGCGGAGTGATCCGCGGCTCGGCCTGTCATGCCTCGAGCCACGCGGTCCGCCCGCTCGTTGCCGTCCACTCCGGCGTGTGCCGGACACCAATTGATGACATGATCCTGTGAGAGGCTTGGTCCCAAGATGCGCAGGACACAGGTCGGCATAACTCCTCGAAGGTACAATCGACATGCCTCTTGCGAGTCCGTTAATGCATAAGCCGATTGGCCCTTTGCTTCGGCGGCTCTGATGGCGAGAGCGATGGCCGCTGCTTCAGCCGTGGCGCTGGACGAGGTGCTCAAGGAAGCGGCCGCGACCGTTCTTGATCTGTTTGTTGCGACCGCCACGAAAGCCGAGGTCTGTGTTGTTGTGCGGGGGTAGAGACCAGCGTCTGTGAAATATGTATCCGGGTCGTTTTGCCTCTTTCGCATGGCTGTCGCCCTGGCTCGTCGTCGTTTTATGTGGAATGCCGGGTGCATGTTGAGTGGAATAGGACCCACGTACAGCTGTGATCGTAGTGTGTGTGGTATCAGCTGAGTCTCGTCCCCACAGAATTGTGGCGTCAGGGGCTAGTGCAGGCGTCTTAACAGAGAGCGTCCCTGGGGCGTCGCGTTGAGGCGCTCTCGCTGTGCGATCATCGTGGCTGCGGCAAGCTCTTCGAAAGTGTTAGTCAGCCCTAGGTCTCGGAGGCGATCCGTACTAGTGCTTTCCGGAATGCCGAGCGCCGCTTTGCAAGCAATTCGGATCAGTTTGTCCACCTGGTCGGTCTCAGTGCGGCGCGTAGCCTGAAAAGGTAGCGTGTAAGTGATGAGACTAATGACGAAGGCATGCACTAAACGCAGTGTGTCAGCCTCCGTCATTCCTTCTTTGCTGCGCGCGATTCTTCTAATCAGTCCCGTGATGCTCCGTACTGTACGCTGTTACGACCGGGCTTTCTGCGGAGAACGGCGCACGTGGCTTGTTTCGTTTGGCGTGCAAAACGATTCCGACGAGGAAGGTCGCCAGCTCTTTGGCCTGAGCTCCGCGTCCTCGCAGATTAAAAACATCTGCGTTCAGCCGAGGCGCCGCGGTGGTGCCGAGAAAGACTTCAGTTGCTGAGCTGAAAGGGTGGTAGTTTTGTTCGATACCCCACATGTACGTTTGGCCATCAGGCCGAAGAGGCGACCCCGCACGGCACATCTGGAATTGGTTCGCCTGGCATGCCAACCTTATCGGACCACACAAACTTTTACCAGGTAAAATGCGTCCGCACCTGCACGTGTGATGACGGTGATGTTGGCCGCGTGACGCGATCGGCTCCGGTATCGTCCCCCGGTACCTTCGGCGACTACAGCCATGGGCGGGTCAAGGACGTTTTGGACTACCTCCCATCCTCTCCCTCCTTCCTCGCCCAGGACCCAATGGAAGAATAGCCCGGGAAACAAAAAGCGCGGGAGCCCTCGGAAAAAGAGCGCTCTGGAGAAAACCCTCTGGCTAGTGGAGCCTCGCGGAAGCGAGCTCCCTGTAAATATGTAGAATAAACATCTTTTTAAGTTCTCTCTGCCCCGTCTCCCGTCGCCCTGAGACCCGGTACCTGCGGGTCGTTTTCGCCGCTCGCCATCACGCTACCCGCTGGCCGGCTCTTGTAGCAGGCCAGTCCTACCACGCTTGAGCTTGGAGAGCGCGACGGAGACGCTGCCCGTTTCTTGCACGTGCATCCCGAGAACTCGCATATTTGCCGCCCTCTTGATGGGCTCCCCATCGAGGTAGAGTTGAATGGCAGGTGCTCTCTTCGCTTGTGTATTCTTGGGTCCGATGTGTACGTATGTCGATTTAGCCGGGACGCATTTCATACCTGCTTGTCTCGTGAAGGTCTCGACCACGTCAATGGCTCTTTGTCGGGTGTCTTGCCTGTCGCCGTATGAGCCTCGGGTGGCCCATAGCGTGATGTCCGCGTATATGGCACATCCGAGATCTTGTTGTTCCTCCAGCTCTAGTGCCAGTTTGCGTAGGCCGACGTTAAAAAGGAGCGGTGACAGTATCGAGCCTTGAGGCGTGCCTTGTCCAGGTAGGTCGTATGGAAGCGAGCGTGTCGAACCTATTCCGATTTGGGAGGCGCGGTTGCTCAAGAAGTCTTGCACGTAGCAATATACTCTTTCTCCGCATCAACATCCTCAAGTCCCTTAAGAATCGTGGTGTGCGAAACAGTGTCGAACGCTTTTTGGATGTCGAGTGGAAGCAAAATCCTGTCCGGACTTCCTGGTGGGGGGTTCAGGACTTCGTCTTTCAGCAGAAGGAAGACGTCTTGGGCTGGTACTCCTCTCCGGCAAACATTGTATCCGGAAGCAGATCGTTTTGCTCGATGTGTCTCTCGATTCTGTTGAGGACGACTCTCTCGAAAAGCTTGCCCAGGCAAGAGGTGAGCGAGATGGGTAGTAGTTGTCCTAGCTCACGCGGTTTTCCCGGCTTCGGTATCAAAATTATGTTTGCCGTCTTCCATTCCGAGGGCAGTCGGCCGTTGGTTTTCCACACAGTGTCATTAAAGAATTCTGTTAGTTGGTGGAGTTCCGCATCGCTCAGGTTTCTCAGCATTGCGTTTGTAATCCGATCGGTGCCCGGTGCTGTGTTCTTCTTGAATGTCTGAGCAGCCGCGTAAGGTTCTTCGAAGGTGATGGGGGCATCTAGATCTTCGTTTTCTTGTCCGTTGTATATAGTGGATTGGGCTGGGTGACGGTGCCTGTGCTTCTCCTGTGTAGGTGTTCTTTGGATGAGCTCCTCTTCCGTACCTGAGTATTCTCCAACGAGTTTCCTCATGACGTTGTTCGTGTGCATATACGCGCGTTGGTTGGGTCCAGCATGCAACGGAGGATAGCCCAAGTCTTCTTAGTGTTCAATGTGCCTCGTAGAGATTCACAGGAATTTCACCAGTTGTTGTTATTGAGTTCTCTAGCGTAAGCGTTTGCCTCATCTGCTAATTGGTCTATCCGGCGCCAGAGTTTGCGGTTATGTCTTTGCCGCTTCCACCGCTTTGCTACACCTCTGCGTGACTCCCAGAGGTGTGCCAAGTGACTGTCGATCGCCGGTGTTTCTGGTGTGGTCCGGTACTCTTTGGTGGTGGCATTGTAGATGTCTTTAAGAAAAATGCTCCATTCTACTGCCGATTTTGGTGTGGAAAGAACTGTCTGCTGTTTCTCTCTGTACTTTTTCCAGTCTGTGAGTTTAGCCGTCCCCAGGCATTGTCTTACTTTTGCCGTGTTGCAGTTGACACTTAGAATATAATGGTCGCTGCCTAGCGCCTCGTCCAGGTTGCGGCACGTGACTACTCTCTCGTCATTAACAAAAGTAAAATCGGGCGTGGTATCGCGAGCCACGCTGTTGCCAACTCTTGTGGGGACCCCCGGCAGTGTGACCAGCAACAGTTCGTGTGTTTGCGTTGTTCTGAGAAGGTCGAAGCCTTTTGCAGTGTCTCTCTTGTATCCCCACTCTGAATGCCAAGCATTGAAGTCTCCGAGGAGAATTAGCCTGTCTCGTCACATGAGTAAGGTGGACACGTAGTTCAATAACGGTGAGAAGTCGGCTTTTTGATCCCTGGGTGGACTATAGACGTTGGTCACGACGCACTTGGGTCGTCCCTTCTTCACCGGCCATATTGTTAAAATTTGGTGTTGTATTTCTACTCCCGGTGCCGTTGCGCTTGTGATAGCAAGGTCTTTTCGAGCCAGCGTTGCAACTGTAGGTTGGTTCGGGTCCATATAGAGGAGTAACCTCTCATGGGTCTCGGTTGCTTCCCCACCTCTTGTAGACAGATCAGGTCAGGAGGGACCAGCGCTGTGTTAACGTATTGTGGAAGTGCCGCGTGTTTGTTATGTAGCGATCGGCAGTTCCACTGCCATACAGTAAGATTCTCTTGTTGCCTGGCTCTGCTGTTAGCCATGATGAGGGGCGTCGGAGGTTGCGGTGTCTTCGGTGTCCGTGACGACCATGCTACTACCAGCGCTCAGCTTGCCCGAGACGAGGCCGTGTTGTCGTTTGCGCGGTCGTTGAAGTTTCTGAATAGAGTCGTCTACGTATCTCTTTATAGTTCTAGGAATTCCACGAACATCTGCTGCATTCAGTTGCTCTTGCATTTGCTGAAATTGGTGTTGGATCTGTCGCTGCTGTAACGTGAACATATGTTCAACTTGATGCAGCGTTTCTTGCGTACCAGTTTCTTTTGTAGCGGGTTGTGTTTGTGCTGGCGCCCGCTGCGGAAGTAGTAGTGGCGTTGGTTTGAAATTTGTCGTTAGTGGTGGTGGTGGTGGCGGTGGTTGTTGCGACAGCGGCGATGGTGTGAGTGGTCTGGTTTTCAACGTCTCCACCTGTGCCGTAAGCTTAGCTACCTGTCGCTTGAGTGTTTCCACTTCTAGTGTTTTGCGGTCTAAGCTGCCTTTAAGTTCAAGGCTGTCTATGATGGCTCGCTTGTATTCCTCACTCTGCACAACGGGTTTTGTCGTGGAAGACGCGACTCCCTCCCAGCGTACCTATGTGGTTTTCTTTGAATTGGCCTGCCGGTTGTTGGGCCTTTCCGCACATGTCATCCTTGCCGGGGTCCGGGAGCGGCCTCTTTGTGCTTGGTTGTTTGTTGCCGAGGTGTAGGCGGTGGTGCGTTGCATGGAGCTGGAGCTGGAGCGGGATCTGCCCATGCTAGTGCCTCTGCTTCTCGGGCGTCTACCCGCCATGCAGTCCTCTTCCTCGTCCTCGGAAGAGAACCACCTTGGTGTCCTGTTGTCTTGCGGACATAGGGCCCGCGATGCACATGGTTTTTTTCGTGGCTTTAATCGCCTGTTGCAGCTTTTGTCCCCAGTGAGATGAGCCTCCCCGCACGAGGCACATTTCGGCTCGCATGGGTGTCCCTCACTAGGGTTTTCGAGCCCACACACTTTGCAAATTCGGCGCGTCGGGTTTGGGCACACATCGGTACGGTGTCCTTTGTCACGGCAGACAGTCGGGTTGCAGTCGGGTTCTGTACATCATGTAAAGGTGAGCACCTTAAATGACGCAGTAGCATCCTAAAAGGTGCGAAGTGCGAAGGTGATGCTGTAACATCATCATAGAAGGTGCGAAGGCGATGTAGTTGCATCATAAAAGGTGCGTATGATGCGAAGCAGAAGCAATTGCTTCGTAGCAGCAAAGGTGTCGCTACATTCCCGCTTCCACGACAATTTTGAATAAACAATCGACCACCCCGAATATGCATTTAGCTCCGTTACGCAGAGCCTCGGGTGCTTTAGTGATAACCTTCGTTTTGGCTTCCATGGGATATTCCGTCTGCACTCACCTTGCGACCCAAGTAACTCACGGCGCTTTGAAAAAAGCTGCATTTTTCCAGTTTGAAGATGACGTTATAATCCCTCAGCCTACATAGAAAAAGGTCAAGGATGTTGACGTCACATTATCCCTCAAGCGGTATACGCTCTCCAGTACAAGTTTTCGGGGCTACCTGGGATGGCTCACACTTGACATGTGGAAACGGCTTTTCCAGAATCCTCTCGGGAACTATCGTAACAACAGCTCCTGTGTCAATTTGTTGGGGAACGGTTTCTTTCCATTAGAACACATCTGCAAATGTCCCACCTTCGAACAGCAACGGAAACGGCATTCTTGAGGCAGCATTCGTTTGCAGAGTGCTCTTGTTTCTATTGATTTTCCTGGCCTCATAAGGCCAGGAACCATGCCGTTAGCTTTCGGCCTCGACCTCGTCGCATGCAGTGACGCGCCCTTATCAATGACTTGCCGTAAGGTTGTCTGCCTAAAAGCGTGTTCACGGTACAGCGTAATCTTGCATATTTTCTCGAAAGTAAAGTTTTCTTCTGCGAACAAGCCTGTCATAAGTCAGATAGAAGCCTGTAAAGAAGAGTCTCTGGCAAGAATGGTCCATAATTACCCTTCTTTGTAAGATATCTTAAGCCTACAATTAAGTGTTAAAGCTACAATGAGACGTAAATATTGCAAGCATTTCTTCAAGCAAGAAATCAAACAGATCGCATAAATCTGGTTTAATTCAAAATTATAAAACGTGTCATAAAAGTGCACTGTTCATTTTAGCGCCACATTGACCACTACTGATGAATGCAATTCGCCGCATGCGTTTCGGTAACGGTGGATGATGTCCAAGTTGATGGGGGCACATGTACTGCGCGTCAGCGTGCCGCCCTGATTCACTCTTCACAGATCGCGCCATAAGCCGCCATCTTCGACGCAACTGGTGACTTTGCAGCACCCGCCACTGTTCGAAGCAGCCACAAGGAGGAAGCATTCCAGGAGCTGCTTGAACGAATCCCTGCATATTGTTTGAATTTGTTAGCTGTGCTGTATGATCTGTGACTAAAGGTCGTCAGCAACTTGAATAACGATAGTCACCTGCTCGGTGGTGGTTTGTTATGGCACAGACCCACGACGCGTTAGCTCTTGAAGAAGCAGTGGCAGGAGGGGGCAGATGGTGTTGGCAGTGCCGACCTGCCATTCTGGCACTCCATTCACGTTGAAGTTTGACATCCAGCAAGACCTGGTGTTGGTCTCGATGTCCAGTGGCGGAGTGGCGACCTTGCAAAGAGATACCACCGATTCCTTGAACACGTTGGAAACAGTGTGTATGGCAGAGCAATGGTGTGACAGTAAACGAAATCATCATCAACCCGTCTAGCCCACTGCCGGGAAATGACACCCTTAAAATTCTCCAATTATCACTGTCCTGTGCTAAGTGCGACCACGTTAGCGCCACGAACGTTTTAGGGGCGAAGCTCCTTAAGGCGTGGGTCGTGCGTCCCTAGTAGTAGGTAGTTTGATGACATTTACTCAAGTGTTTCACATTTAATTGTGGGGCGAATTCCACGGAAGAGTTTCACGGTTTACCGATTATTCCTTCCGGAGCTTCGCCCCACTCATCATCATTCACCCCGTGAATATGCTGTGATTTTATCTCATAGGCTCGCCTAACTTTCAGCCGTTCCGTAGGTATGTACGGTTGCCTTCTCTAGGGATGCAGTTTGTTACCTTTAAGGACAGACGGTAACCCTTCCTTCTCGTTACATGTCCCGCCCACGCCCATTTCTTCTTGTTGACTCCTACTAAGACGTCATCAACAAACGTTTGTTCGCTGACTCACTCAGTGCTCTTCTTGTCTCTCGAAATTACAAACATTTACCGTTCCATTGCTCGCTGCGTCGTCCGTGGTTTAAGTTGGACCCTTTTAGCCGATGGCCTGTTAATACTCTGTCCCGTCTTTTCATGACGCACTGACAGGGCGCTGAAAATCGTGCATTCTTAGGGTACATAATTGCGGTGCTGCTCCAGCCTTCCTCTAACGTTCCCCGTGTCGTCTATGTAGTACACCTGGGAGCCTTGGCACGTAATTTTCTAGACGACGTCAGAGTACTTTTCTCTTTCCAGGCGATCTTTGACTTGCTTTCGATTAGTAACATTGAAAGCTACGCGATTCCTATTCTGTTAGCCAAGTTGGACACTTTTATAAGCTTTGAAGTTTCATAATAAAAATATTTTGTCTACTTGAAAAGCTTAGCATCCTGTCCAGCAGTCTTGCCTCCCATACTTCTACTGCGCAGTCCGTCATGCTGCATGTAGGATTATCCCTCACTTCCTGAAGGCTAAGGTCTGCCTCTCTCGGTTAGAGCTGAATGTATGTTCTGCAGCGCCTTCCCGAGTTGTTCTACTCTCCGTCTCGCTTCTACTTCTTCCGTACTACCTTATCCGGTGGCTAGTCTAGCCCAGCTCGATATCTTACATCCTGTGGTTACTACATTTCACCCTCCCTAGCACCTCGGCATCCAGTACGATGCCAGCCTCATGGCATATTATGAAGTCGATTGCATTTTTATGCTCGGGGAAATACTGGAGAGGCAAGATAGTTCTAGGTGCTTTCGGCACGTATTACGTATACTTAGGACACTGCGTGAGGGAAAGTTCATGACACAGGAAAACTCCCGACGGTCTGTTTTTCGCAACACCGGAAAAGAAATCTATCCACATTTCGCAATATATCTTATTGCTAGGCGATATGGTTCCTAGATGCAAGGTAAATGGGTGCTGGACAACTGTACAAGGACGCATAAAAGGTGCTCGTCCGTGTCCTTTTCCATTTAATGCACTCCATTTTCTTTGTAACATTCCGTATTTCATGGAGGCAAAGTTTTGTCAAAAGGCGACCCGCTATGAGTGTATGGGGCCAGCTTTCTATAGAACTTTCATAGCCAATGCGTGTTTTCCGTATCGATTTCATGTATGCAATTATTATTCCAGCGCAATGCGCAGTTCTTAAGACATCAAATGTCTCATGCGGCGCGCTATATTAGCAAGGCCTTTTCCCAAACTGCGGTAGTCACAAAGAAAGTGCAAACGACACTAGCATCTTTTTTCATGGTAATGATTTGGGTAAGCTAGTAGATACAGCCAATAACACTCTTAAGGACATTTTTAGATGGAGTACTGTAAATTCTTTAATGATCAACACAACAACATCCAAAGCTGTGTTGTTCGCACCAGTTCAGAAAACTATCTGTCGTGTTCTGGATATACACCTAGGGCCCGAAAAAATTGAGGTTGTTAATGAAGTTTCCTCTTTAGGAGTAATTTTTCATGAAAATCTTAACTGGGACCAACACGTTAATAAAGTAACTAAAAATATAGCGAGGACTTGTGGTATCCTCTGCAAATTTCGACAAATTCTTCCAGTGAAAATCAAACTTTTACTCTATAACGCATTATTTTCATCTCACATAAACTATTGTAGTTTAGTGTGGGGTGATACGTCTAAAGAAAATAGAAACAAAATATTTTTGTTGCAGAAAAAGGCGATTCGTCATATTGCAAGCGCAGGACACGACGCACATACAAGCGATTTATTCAGAGAATATAACATTTTACCGATCGATCAAATACACCGCTTTAATCTCATTATGAAATACAGGCAAAGCTTGCTATCAAACAACGCTTGTTTTTTAAAACTATGTAACCTTAGGAAAACTACACAATCTCATTATAACATTAGGCAAAGACCTTCTTGGTTTGTACCTTACTCGCGAACTAATCATGGTTTAAAAAGACTTGAACACTGTATCCCCGCTTGCTTTAACATGTTTGAAAGTAAAGGCATTGCTATCTTTAGTATGTCCAAAAAAGAACTTAGGCTTTTGATTCAGGATGTTAGCGTGTAGTTTAGTACACTTAAGTTTACGTTTGCTGGATATAATGTTGTGTACTTTTGTAAATATTTTTGTGGTATTTGGTAACTGTTTAGCAAGTGTATACTTTTCTTGATTGACTGTACACTGCTTTTTGTATTCCTTGTTCTTTGTTCTTTCTCCTTTTTTGTTGTTTATTCATTCTATGTCAACCTTAAACTCTGATGTACTGAACTGTAATTTTGCAGATCAATGTACAGTGTTTTCAAATCTGTGCTCTGCGGATTTTCCGATGCCAAGCAAAAAGGGTGGGAGCCTCGTCAAGCTGCTAACATAGCAGCTTTTTGCTCTCATCCTTGCATTTTCTTCCCGCAAGTTTTGTAAGAAAATGCTGAATAAATTTGAGTTTGAATTTGAATTTGAAAATACATATCAACATTATCCGGAATGTGAACTGCGTGCATAGAACCGTGTATATGAAACAAGAACGACTGCTCTGAGCCGACCTAAGCAGGAGTTTACATGTGTTGAACTTCCACATACCGAATGCCAGCTCGGTATGAAGATTACGTGAGGAAGTTGCTTTACAGAATAAATTGTGTTGGAATTCTTTTAGAACACACATTCAAGTTTACTTCTGTGTACAGCAGAATTCATTGCATAAGTTATCGTGAAACTTTGTTTGCTTTGGAACCCACTGAGCTGGAAGTACTACCTCCGAGAGATCATAAGAAATCTCTGACATATTTTAAAAGCTATACATATCGGACAAGAGGCATATATGCTGGCCATCTTTAAAGGAATGAGAGTGCGTTTTGTAAAATGAATTTAGAGGTATGAATGAAGAACTACAACAATAATTAAGGTTCTTCAAGATAATCTGCATGAACAACGATGCACACATAGTGACGCGGTTCCCACGCTGGAAAAGCTCCCTGGAAGTCATATGTCGTACAACCTACTTAGAGAGTTTATGAGACCTCTTGGTTGACGGAAAAAGCTTCGAAACGCAGTGACCCTTGAAGCTTCTGTTGAGTTTTGGGAGCTGGAAAAAGCCTGCCGGGCTCGTATCAAGGCCGCGTGGTAGCTGCGCACTGTTGCAGCAACCCCTAAACGCGTGCCCGAAGAAGGGCGTGCGCTTCAGAGCTGTCGTGTGCAGCTTTCAGCGATCATCAGTCTAAGGTCGTTTCCGTTTTGGGGCTTCACTAAAGGACCCAAGAACTTCACTGAGAAGCGGCGCGATCAAACCTCTCAAAGATCTTCAACAATTTTTCTCTACGCAAATAACGGTTAGAGACAAGAAGATAATTTACTTTGGCCTCATTTGCATTCAGGCCACCTATCCAGCTTGTGCAACTTCTTCAACGGTCTGCCGTCCGTTCTTGAACCTTCAGACCCACCGGAAAACCGTCGTATTTTTGAAGCTCCTTAACCAATGCCAGCGTCACGGAAGTGGTTCTGGCTAGGTGAAAGCAAAATTTAATCCCGTGTTGCTGCTCCAGTGCATGATCTACTTCCCTCATTTAGCCCCGTATAAAAAATTCAGAAGTAGCGTTTGCGCAAATTCATGTTCTCACTGTATCACAGCCTGGACGTAGCTACCGCCCTAACAAATCCCGCCTCCGAGGGGCCACGCTACACGCGAATTCATTGAAGGCTGGCAGACAGTCTCAATACCTTGCGGACAAACGCTGTAGATAATGAACCTGTATATAGTGAAGTTTGCCGTTTTCGTTCCTGAATTTGCTTCCATTGAGATACTACTTTTTCACTCTTTGTATAAGAAACACTTGCGATGCCGTTTCGAAGTAATAAATGTAACGCCGTAGCGCGTGTTAAAGGAATGCTGTATATTGTGCATTCGTTGTTGTGACCACCTCCAGATCAACGTACACTTTTCACAGCACACACCCACTACGCCATGATCCCTAAGTAAAGATATAATGGTTTACATGTGCACCCTTCACGAAAAGCATCGTCAGCTTAATTTCATACTGGCTAAGAGCACGTTACCTGTAGCAGCTGCTGCTGTATCAAGCGAAGCAGAGTGCACTTAGCGCTCATTTTCCCTAGTGTTGCTTCTCAGATATCTTGTGATGGTGTGTATGACCACAATTTAGTTAGTTAGTTAGGGTTTAGTGGCGCCAAAGCTACTGAGGCCAAGCTGCGCCAGCCACAAGGTAATAAAATGATGTATAGCATCTATACAGAGATGTGTTCAGTGAGAACGGCTTGGTGTACGTGTGGCTGTAAAAGGTCCTAAAAACCAGCGCATTAAAGGCGCATAGAAGAAAATATACCATAAAATTATGACCATGAAATTACCACGAGTGTACGCATGCAGAATATATTGGAGAAGGAAATTTTTATGTAACGTCGATAGAATTCGAGCAATTCGAAAACTAAACTTGTGTAGTACATAATTAGTGTCACAACGTAGTTCCTTCGCTAGAACTTCAGTTAGATTGAAGTTCAACTGCATGAAATCGCAATATGAAAGTAGACACCTTTATACACACATAAAAATGCAGACATTTTAATCCACAACGGTCATTGATATGTATGAGTTTCCCAGTTGTGCTGAGGAAGCTCGTTTTACTTCTGCCCTAATCTGACTAACATGTATTTCGTTACTTGATCTTCTTGTTTAAGAGAAGCATCGTATTCTTGCAATGTGGCAATTACTCTGTGTCTCTTGTACAGTACAGTGCCTCAAGTTGAGGTGGCAGGAACCTCTGTGAAGCCGTACCTACGGCTTATATATTCCAGCATCTCCGAAGGAAAATAATCTTTCATTTGATTCGATTTTATTTAGGATGTGAAGATATTGTCACGTGGTAGTGACGCACAGAGCACTCAAGGCGAAGCACGCAGGACTCAGGCGAACTGTTTATTGGGCGAACTTGTGCCCAGCAAAACAAAGCCAATGACAATGCACAGCAATAGCGGCGTGACCAGTCGTCGGTCGACGGAAAGACTGACAAGTGGCGTACTGCGCCGGCTTTTATACACGCGTCATAACGCGTTCTCGCATTATCTCTGCAGTTCCAGAAGTTACTGAAATGTGCGCGTCAAGCATGCAAAGTTTCAAGAATGGTCGACACGGTTCCAGAAGTGGCACGCAAGATAAACGCGGCCTGCGTTGCGCTTAACAGAAAATGATAACAGTGCTCCCCGCAAACAATCAAAACGAGCGCGCGTGTCACTGGGAAGTGATAACGGCTTTCCACATAAACCAAAACAACCGCACGTGTCAGTATGAGACGCATTTTGTCCCAAATGTTGTTTCTGAAGCATGATCTCCTTTCTAAAAAAATGCCGGGTTCAGAAATATTTTTTATCACTTAAGATGGCTTCCGAGGGTTCCTTCGTGCAACAAGACGAGTGGGCGTCAATTTCATTTGAATATTGAAATAGAATAATGTTTCACTGACCAGGAGAATTCGCTCTTTTCCGGACTTCATTTCACGGCTTCGATGTGACCTGTCTCGCCGCGCCAACACTGAATGCCTGAAGTTAATAGGGTAGCCTGAAAAGTCGCGGCGATGGCCTGGGCTTTCCTGGGTGGAGGTAGTGCCCCCTTTGAGAGCCGGACGTACTGCGCCATCTTCATGGTCCTGCACAAATAGGTTGGTCAGTGTGATGTATCAGCGGAGTATTGGCCAACAGTCCAAGATATGGGGGAGTATTGCCAACAAATGTAACCTTGCTCAAATGCCGAACAAATAGATATGCGAAACAAAATGCGAAACATGGTTTCATTCAACCTAAAGTCAACTTGTTTTGTAACACGGAATGCCGGAGCTTGTAACGGCAGCTGCTCGATAACCAACATAACAATATTCACCTTCTCGGCATTGATCTCTTGCGAGAGGCATCCATATCGCACAGGCTCCTGAAGCAGCAGTAGCCGAGGGAAGATGGATACGTTGGTAGTGGAGACATCGCTTTGGGGCGCCAAGTTCACGTTGACGTGCCTGTTCCGGCAAAGCCAGAAGTTTCCTTGAATGTTCCAAGGACAAGTAGCCACCTTAGGTGATAAGTGAAAAGAAAAATGGGAATATTCACTGCGTCTGTTGGGCTCACTGTGCAGTACAGGTTTCGTGACGCGGTTATTTAATGCTGTGCGCGCTGATGCGGAGCGTGCATTTGTGTTGAGCTTATATTTATATTTTCGCACCGCTGCAATATTTAGGCTTAGATATCGCGCCGGTCATAAACTCAGTATTATGCATTTTAAGCTCACGGAGTTCTCAAATGGATCTTCTACTCGGAATCGCAGCAAGCAATTTGGCAGACGCAATTTTTTCGCATTTATCTGTCTGGGACGTGGACCATGCATACGATACTAGTCCAGGAGTTAACGCTAAGGGCTATCGCACATAGCAGTGTGGGGTATATCTAGAAGCCCACAGGTGCATCATACGCCTCGCGTCACTGTGGCATAAAATGGTGCAGCCGCGAAAATACGTATATAAGTCAATGACGCTGGTGAATATCATGCAATATTCTAGTACCAATTGCATTCCTTTCACAAAAACGAAAAAAGGACTATTACAACGCATGACGCTATGGCAAGTCGTAGAAGCTATCAACGTCCTTTATTTGAACGTCGGCTCGGCATCGCAGGAAAAGCGAAGTCGTGCGTTGCGCGAGCATCACGTGTTGAGCGAGGCACATATTCTTGGTGGTTCATGATGTTACCCCAGGTGTGCCCCAAAAACTGACAGACAAAGATCACAAAGAGACGGGACATGACAGGGCTAGCTAAAGCTTTCCTTTGTTTTGCCTTCTCTTGGTAATTTCCTTATTTCTTTTTTTTTTTGAAGAATGGCACCAGATATTAATTAATTTCTAGGGTTTTACGTCTGAAATCCAAAATATACTTAAGAGCGACGCCGTAGTGGTAGGCTCCGAGACTATCGACCACATTTACTACAGCGCACAACACAAGGGCCTCAACATTTCGCCTCCATCGAAATGCAGCAGCCGCGGCCGGGATTCGATCCCGCGACCTTCGAATCTGCAGCCGAGTGCCATTAGCCACTAAACCACCTCGGCGGGAGCGGACGGCACCAACAAGCGAACGTTCACTGAATTTAAAGGTAAATATAAGTGGAGATAGCTGCGAGCTAACGTGAAATGTACATATCTTTTCCAAGGTATCGCCACTTACATGATCGCGCCAGTGAGGGGACCATCGCTGGCAGTATCATACAACACAGGCGAATCAGCGCCTTCTGACGCGTACAAAAAGAAAAGAGAAAAACACAAAACTCCTTGCTTTCTTCTTGTTAATATGCGTGCTCACAGAGTGGGCTTCTTTTCCTAAACGATATCACGATGAATAAGAACTCACCCAATTTCGAACATTATCTGGCTGGCACTATTCTTTGTAGGACAAGAGATTTTAGTCGTCTAGGAGCCTTATACGTAAGCAAAGAGGGCCGCGCATTGGTACATAGCCGTCGTGACCCTTCAGGCTCACCTGCGCGAAGTGATGCTTGCGCTCCGCTGAACGCGTGAGCTCCACCATCACCCGTCTCGTCTTGTTGCAGGCTACCTTGCCGAGGAGCATCCGCGATAGCACTAGTCTTTGCAGTGCTGGTACGAAAGAATGCGGGTCTCTACTGGTGCACGTTGCGGTGTGAGCAACACGGCTTAGGATGGGACAATGCGTCCGATCAGGACACGTCACATCTGAACCTGATGATGATGATGGTGATGACGAAGAAGAAGGAGAAGAAGAAGAAGAAGAAGAAGAAGAAGAAGAAGAACCTATTTTATGGCGCTTCATACACTGACGCTGATAGGCCAAGAATCGTGTGGCAGTAGTCAGTCAAACCATTCCTTTCCTCTACCCCTTCGGACGCTTAGCTGCACTCCTGGCTTGGACTACAGGCATTAGCGTTCTTTTCTTAATGAAACCACAATCATCATCATCATCATCATCATCATCATCATCATCATCATCGTTATCAGACTGGGTTGCGTCAAGAGTGACTGAGCCAAGAAGAACAAGGAAGAACTACAAGGACTAGAGAAATAAAGAAAACAAAAACTCCGCCTGCAGCGTGGTCGGAATGCTCGTGCTGAAAGGGCACGCGATCTTCATTGTCTTCGTTTGGCAGAGAGGACCTAGTGACGCGGACCAAACGGTAACGATGGAAATCCTTTTTGTAAGGTACCAAAGCCCCACTGCCTTTTCCATGGGTTGTTGGGGGCAAACGTTAACCTTTTATGTCACAGTCGAAGCAGAAACCGTGCTGCAGACTTTATAATCCACGGAGTTATAGAAAGGGCCACTGGAGTTTGTGTAAGGCATAACAAACCCTAGTGTGAGAGCGCATGCATGTGTTGGCCCTTTTTATGTCCACCTCGTCGGCAACACGAGAGATAAACTAATTTACCCTACGTAAAAGTACAGCATACTTGCCCCCGGTAAGTGTTACAAATGTGTAACACAAGCGGAGCGTGCTTGTATATTTCACATGAAGAACGTATGATTGAGACCGTTGCAGCCCCGCCATGGTGCTATATTGGCTATGGCACTCTGCTGTTGATACGATGGTCACGTGGGGTAGCGGCACGTAATGCGAACGCAAGATAACCATTGGTAGTTAAGGATAACAGACTGCATTCTTAGAGAAGGCAAGCAGGGCAAGGGGTGGTAGAAAGTTATGTGCGTAGATGAGATCACGAAGGTTGCGGGAATAACATGGCTGCAGCTCCCTCACGGCCGGGATAGCTGGAGGTAAAGCCCCTCCATCGCGTCTACTGCCCCTCCATCGCGTCTACTGCCGCTTTTTTAAGTAGCGCCAACCATTATTCCGCCGCCGCCGCCTAGTTCCGGTTCCGGAGCGTCCGGAAGGAAGTTATTGGGCCACCTCCTTCCGCTTTTTCCTTCCATCTTGTTTCTGCACACGCATGTGCACGCGAGAACGTGAATATTTCCTTCTCCCTTCCAGAAGTGTTGTCTTGAGTTTCGTCCTGAACTGACGCCGAGGGAATTTTCGCTCGGCGTTTCTGCATCGCGAGGAATGCCACCTCGCTGCTGCGCACCAGGCTGTCCGACTAGGTCGAACAGCGGTAAATCTCTCTTTTCTGTACCTCTTGGCAAGCACGATGGCAAGAGAACAGCTGTCTGGATGCATCGTATTGGACGACAAGGCATCCAGCCAAAGAAGTCGGACAAGCTGTGCGAGGTACGTCCTGCGTTGAAAATCTGCACGTATGCCGTCCTTTAAGTTAGTTACGTTACGCTGACGATTCACACAGTCGTCAAACCCCTTGCCGCCGCAACGATATCACCCATGAGGCAGTGTTTCTTCCCCGTGAATAGCTATTCCTCGCCGGTTCTAAAGCACTGTACTACAGTGACATTAGTCGACGTTTTAGCACAGATAAGTGCTTCTATCGTTGACGGCGTTCTTTAATCCTGTCATGACAAACGCCGGTTCCGTGACGGGACGTTTGACGAGGCCTGAATGTATGGCAGATCACAATATGCTACAAAAGGACTGAGGGTCGCTAGGTCGCAAATTTGAATTAGCAGAAATGAGAGAAGCGCCCAGTGCGACCACTTTAAAATGACTGCCAGTCGCCGTCGTATGGATACTACCCAGATACCTGCTGCTACGACTACAGCCGCGATATTGTAAAAAATAATAATAAATGCACAATTCACTTAACACGATTGCGAGCACTATCGCCTCAAACTGCATACGCGAGAATCTAATACTTGTAAGTGCGAGCGGTGCACAACATCGCGAAGTAGCATTTGCGTAGTATTCGTTTTTTGTGATGTACAATCTTAGCATGTTTTACTACGCGACCATATTTTCTTTCTTATCCACCCTGCCATCCGCTGTCCGGCGAACTGCATGCACGATCAGGGCTGAGTGCAAGTGTAAATGAGAGCACAGTCGCGGTATTTCATTTCACTTAAGAACGCAGTGAATATTTCATTGTTTTTTTCTGCATAGAAGTGCGAGGTTGTCCAAAGAAAAAGGCGTCCAAACGACTGCTTGACAAGCCTCACCTAAACCTCCAGATTTAGTCACAATTTGTTGAATTATTATGTATGATTATGTAGATAGTTAGCTGCAGCTTTTAGTGGCATCAGCATGCATATCTTTGACTCAGCGTCTGCATGTTTATCATAGGCCACAAAAGGACACACATTTAGGCTAGCTCGATGACAACTTCAGTAGAAACAGTGCACAGGTACAGGACATAAGTGATAAACAATGGTGTTTTCTTTGTTTGCTGTTATGACTTATGCTGTGTTTATTCATCATTCAGCAGGTGTGTGCACACTAGTCTACCATCATTCAGTGCAGATGAGTCATCTCTAAAACAGAAAAATGTTTTTGCCCCAATAGGACCATTTTACAATGGACCAGTTCGAGCCTGCAGTGCTTCAAAACTGCGGCATGAAGAAGCTTAAGCCCACAGCACTGCCTTCACTTTTTGGTACTCGATCTCTGAATCCAGGTAGGAAAGGACAAATGATCGGTAAAACTGTAAACAAAAAGACAATGTATCATAGCCTCTTGTGTTATACACCACTTTGGTTTTTTAATCACTTCCACGCAGGTACAGAGAGAAACAATGGGCATGGCACTGGAAAAGAAAATGAAGGTACTTTTTTAAAAAAAGCTGGTATTTCAAAACATATTTTTACAAAATAAATATCTTAAGATCACACAAATTCTTTCGCTGTATAAATTGCTCACATCACTACACTTTCAGATGAACTCATGGCCAGCATTATCCCAATGGTTACCACATCTTGTTCCAAAGAGTCGCATCCTCGGCACCCACTTGCTACAATCAACGCATCAGTGATAGGTATTTGATATTTTGCAGTCCTAGGTCAACTACAACGGATGCTGTTACGAAGCATGGTTTAAAACAGCAGTGCCAGAAGATGTTCATTTCACTGCCTCACCTAAACCTCCAGATTTAGTCACAATTTGTTGAATTATTATGTATGATTATGTAGATAGTTAGCTGCAGCTTTTAGTGGCATCAGCATGCATATCTTTGACTCAGCGTCTGCATGTTTATCATAGGCCACAAAAGGACACACATTTAGGCTAGCTCGATGACAACTTCAGTAGAAACAGTGCACAGGTACAGGACATAAGTGATAAACAATGGTGTTTTCTTTGTTTGCTGTTATGACTTATGCTGTGTTTATTCATCATTCAGCAGGTGTGTGCACACTAGTCTACCATCATTCAGTGCAGATGAGTCATCTCTAAAACAGAAAAATGTTTTTGCCCCAATAGGACCATTTTACAATGGACCAGTTCGAGCCTGCAGTGCTTCAAAACTGCGGCATGAAGAAGCTTAAGCCCACAGCACTGCCTTCACTTTTTGGTACTCGATCTCTGAATCCAGGTAGGAAAGGACAAATGATCGGTAAAACTGTAAACAAAAAGACAATGTATCATAGCCTCTTGTGTTATACACCACTTTGGTTTTTTAATCACTTCCACGCAGGTACAGAGAGAAACAATGGGCATGGCACTGGAAAAGAAAATGAAGGTACTTTTTTAAAAAAAGCTGGTATTTCAAAACATATTTTTACAAAATAAATATCTTAAGATCACACAAATTCTTTCGCTGTATAAATTGCTCACATCACTACACTTTCAGATGAACTCATGGCCAGCATTATCCCAATGGTTACCACATCTTGTTCCAAAGAGTCGCATCCTCGGCACCCACTTGCTACAATCAACGCATCAGTGATAGGTATTTGATATTTTGCAGTCCTAGGTCAACTACAACGGATGCTGTTACGAAGCATGGTTTAAAACAGCAGTGCCAGAAGATGTTCATTTCACTGCCTCATTTAATTTCCACGTCACTATAACAGCTTCACATGGCATGTTTTATCAAGCGTAATACAGGGTTACTTACTATTCATTTCGTACTGAGCGTGCATAGTGGCTGATTTCTAGCAGTATCATATGCCATTGTTGCGCAAATACAGTCAGAGGCATGAATGCAGGGTGCTGTCATGCAACATGAGATAGGGTACTTCAAGTTACTTTCCCGTGCATCATTTTCAGAGCTCGGCTCTCCTACTGCAGCTGTGCATATTCAACCTGAAGCCCGGGCGCAATCACAGAAGGCAGAGGCCAGTGCTACGGAACCTTTGCAACAAAACGACTGATTGGTGGTCCACGTATCTCAAGTATCAATGTGCATGGGCGACAACTTTCTTGCTATCAACACCTGAGCCCAACTGCTAAACCCAACTTCAGTCGCTACTGAAGCTTCAACTGATTGATGGGTTGACTGCATCCACCTAATTTGGTTTTTATGGTAATAAAGCAGTTGAAGCTACGTTGTGCTAGGCACGAGGTTATAGGTAATGAACCGTGCATTAGTGTAGTGTGCAGCATGAACATACTGATGCCAGTACATAGCCAAGTTGTACGCGCAAATCAGTAGCACTGTGGCATTACATGCATTTGGTCTGTTCATGTAACATGAGATGGGGCCTTCAATTTACTTTCCCCATGCACATTTTTCAGAGCCTCGCTCTCCGGCTGTAGCTGCAGGCACATCTATACTGAAGCCACGCCAGACATCAGAAGGCCAGAGGCTGCATGGTAAGGGAACCATTACTACAGCAAAATCACGAGATAGATGAATACTTGCAGTAGGTTACTTTGGTTGTGCACAGTAATACTAGTTTATCTAACGTGTCATTGTTGGTTCAATAACTCTTCTCGCATGTTCAACATTCAGCACCAACCACTACAGTCTCAACTGCCAGCCAGTCGCTTCGACCGATGATGGCGAATACAGCCATGGTGCAATATAAACATCAGGCGGCCGATGCCGGCACAGAGACAAGTGGTACGTACAAGTCAGTCACACTGCGCCATTAAATGTGGTTTCTATGCAACAGCAAAGTACCATGGCGATGAAAATTTTGAGCCAATTCTGCATTGTGCATGTACAGCACAAGGGAAATATTTTATTTGTATGTGCAACGCAGTGATGTTTATTTGGTTGCAAGTAACCTATCCATTTCGATGGTTGAAGCATTGTATGTAGCCTCAGATGGTATTTGTATGTCTTAACCAGAAAATTCTTGTACTTCACTTTCAGAACCGAACAGAGAGAGAGCCTTCGAGGTCAAGATAGCAGAGTTGAAAAGGAAGCTATCTCTGGCACACCACAAAGCAAACAAACTTGAGGAAGAAAATAAAAATCTGAAAGCAGGTATGCAGTTATCTCATCACAAATGATATTGTATTGACCTTTTGCTTTAAAGGGACACTAATGAGAAACATTGCCTTGGTTTAGATTGACTAACTAAACTCTGAGAAATCCAATGCCACATGTGTTTCACTATCATAAGTTCAATATTAGCGGAGAAAATGAAATTTCGCGCGGATACCTTCCCGCGTGACGTAAGAAACTTCAAAATGTATTTTTCCATTTTTCGCGACATTGGCTTGATAAAATTTTCTGAAACTTTGTATGCTAGGTCTGTGGCACCCACATATGACAATGCACTTCATTTTTATCAATTGAAGCTATGTAGGGCCCAGTAGACGCCTTCAAAATCTATGACATCACGGTGTTTGTTGCAAGAATATCAAGGTGGCGTCTCACCCACATTTTCTTTTCGCGCGTTTTCTCGCTTACCAAGCATTGTGTCACGGCAAGAGTGGTGTTTTCAGGATTGTGAAATTGTACTTTACTAATACGCAAAAAATCGTTTTGCTTTAGTGTCCCTTTAATGTGAAAACTAGGCTGTTTGCTTCATTTTGTTGCATTAAACATGCAGGCATCGCAAGCTACCTCAATAGTGACCAAGCTGATTGCCTAGGGAAGAACACAATGAGGGGTTCATCATGGAGCCATGAAACAATTATGAAAGCATTGAGGCTCAAAGTGTCCTGCCGGTCACAAGGCTACAATGTAGCTCGGGAGTTGGGTATGCCACTGCCATCACAACGTACCCTACAGCGAAAAATAGAGGGGTTCAAGTTTGCCCCTGGACTCCTGACGGAAGTTATGGATCTGCTTAAGATCAAGGTGTGTGTTATTTAAAAAAAAACAAAGAAATATGATACAGATGTTTTTATTGTTAATTTTCTTTTCCTCTTCAGGTTGGAGAGCTTTCACAGCAAGAACGTCATGCAATGTTGATGCTGGATGAAATGCAGATTACAAAAGGACTGGATTTTGATCCATCGACAGGCATGTTGCTGGGCAGACCCACTGTTCCGCTAGCAAATAACACATTGCCAGAGTCATGTTACGCGACACATGCTCTTGTGTTCATGTTGGGCGGAATATCGACGAGATGGAAACAGGCCATTGCATATGAGCTTACTGGCCACTCATTTCATGCTGAGACAGTGAAAGATAAGCTCAATGTTATCATCACCACATGCGAAAGTGTAGGCCTGAAAATCCATGGCATTGTCAGCGACATGGGTCCATGTAATCGAGCTCTGTGGAGGCTGTATGGCATTCAGGTGACGAAGACAAAGCGACAGTGTTATGCGCCACATCCCAATGATGCATCTAGAAATCTGTATTTTGTTGCTGATGCACCACACCTCCTCAAGAATTTGAGAGGGCATCTAACGAAAGGGCACAAGATACACCTCCCCGCAGATGTAGTGGCAAAAATGAAATTGCCAACAGATGTAGTATCTATTCAGCATGTGGAGCAATTGGTCGAACTTGAAGAAGACAGTGAGTTCCGCCTCGCCCCAAGACTGAAGAAATCTTGCCTAAGTTCAGGTCACTATGACAAAATGAAAGTAGGCCCTGCCTACTCACTCCTAAATCATGACACCGCAGCTGCCCTGCGCTACCATGCGAAGTTGGGAAACTTAGACAAGGAGGCGGAGACAACTGCTTGGTTTTTTGATAAGGTCCACGCATGGTTCACAATGGTGACATCCCGAACACGGAAACAGGCTGAGCGACATTTAGGTACTCAAGGAGACACATTTTTTCATGAGGTCATTAGTCTTTTTGAGAACATGAAGATTGTTGGAAACGATGGTAGTTGGAAACCTGTACAGACCGGAATCATTCTAACAACAATGTCAGTAATGCAGCTCCAAGAGCATCTGTTGGTGAAGGAAGGTTTTTTTTTCGTTCTTCTTTCTCGGTTTGGTCAGGATTCCTTAGAGAATTTTTTTTCAACATTAAGGATGAACAACCCTGTGCCATCACCTCGTGAGTTCAAATGTGCGCTGCGCAGTGCTTCACTTTCTCAATTTATGAGGCCAAATCCTAAAGGAAACTACGCATGCTCAGATGGAAAGGCATTAGTGGGAATAGGGGACAAGAGCCAGCACTCTTGGTCTGGCACTATATTTCACCCAACACCTCGTGGACTAGAAAACATGGTCCTTGAAGAAGGCTTCAAGTATGTCTGTGGATATGCAGTAAGCCAGGTGAAAAAGAACTTTCGAACATGTCGTGATTGTGCAGTGGCTATTACGGGCAGCACTCTCGACATTGAAGAAAATGACTGGCTGCGTGTAAAGTCCTACGTACCCCATAAGGTGGCACTTGTGTTGCCGTCAAAGGCAGCACTTGAGTTATTGCAGCTTTGCGAGGCCTACTTTCTTGGAAATGTGGAAAGCATCCTGCAGAGCAGGATTTCACTGATAGCCATCAAGAAGGATATTTTTGAAAACATGGTGACCAACATACCATCCTGCCACAATGTGCCACGCAAGCTGGTAAATGTTTTCCTGAGGACAAGGATGCATATTTTTCTTAGGAAGAAGAATGATGCCATTTCTAAAGAGGAGCCTCAACCAAAATGTGGAAGCCGCAGCATTGGAATGCGTGATGCAGCCAAAGGAATTAAATGAATGTTGAGAAGCATAAACTGCCGCTGAACAATAAAACCCAGTTTCTCGATTTGTGGGTGCATTTCTGTTGGAAATCTGGTCCAAGGAGCAAGAAGGTAGAGCTATCATTTGAGAGTATTCGTAAACGACTGATCTGTGCCTATCTCACTGGAATATTTGAATTTTACAGTGTGAGGTGTAAAGTGTTGCAAGCTTTGTAAATATGAAATCTCCTTCATCTGCATATTCGATCAGATCAGTTATGCCATATTGTCTGGCCACTTTTCCCTGGAACATGCCTTGGAGAGCCTTTTTAGTGTCATTGACAGTTACGCTTGGGACTGTGGCATCATGTTCAGCTTTGTTTTTACTCAATGTAAAGCGATTAATGTTTAAGCTGTACAGTTCAGATTAGAAGATTTCAGCCATGTTCACTATATCACTGAAATTGTTAACAGTATTGCCTCGACCTTTGACAGCGTGCCTCATGGTCTTTCCTATACAGAGTTCTCATTTCTCTTAGCTGGCTTGCGTATCATGTATTTTTCAGCTGTTTGTTATTTGTAAATTGTGATGAAAGGTTTTGTGGTATGCTGTTATAATTATATTTTGTATTCTGTTTCCATGTTCTATCATACAAATGTTAAACTGTGTCGACTTTGTATATGCACCCCGCTGCACTGCAGAATGCCACTATGGCATTGCAGGAAGTTTGTAAGTAAATAAAGTTTGTGCATCAAAGCAAAGAAGGAATAAATGAATTAGCTGGAACACAAAGCCGGTTTCGTGCAAGTTTTTCTGAAATAGAAGACACATGGACTACGATATTTACTCTAATTAAACATTTTTTTCCAGATACTGAAAATACTAAATTTAACTTGCCTAAAAAGTGCAACGCTACACAACATTCTGAGTTTAAATTTTTTAACGCAATGAAAAAATGTCGTCCCTCACGTTACAATCAAGTAAATATGGTAATTACAAGACGGCAAAGCCAACTTAATTCGTACTAAACAAAAATACATGCAGTGGTATTCATTTTGTGCATGCAGGAGGGACTGTTGGTGCTATGTCTTGGTGCAAAAAGTTTATGCCTAGAGGGGTTTGGACGTTTTGATAAAGGGCTATAAGGCACTACATTGCCTCGGATCGAACAGCATTATCTCGGAAGATGATTTAGGTTATAGAGATCATTAACACTATTCTAATGCACGAAAAAAAAAAAAAACTACAGCAAGTGGGCCGAACTGTTTACGTATTCATCGCGCTGATATGCACACTGAGCACCACGTAGCGCTTGATACGCATATGCAGAAGCAGCATTTGATACAAATGTACTAAGTGCCTCCACGCAAACATATCTTCCCGCGCAGCATAAATATTCCGCCCGTGTAGTCCACTGGTAATTTGTAGTGAACCAGTGGCGTGAGTAGCGGAACTGTCCATCCTGTCGACGACACACGCAAACCTCCTTTTCGAGGACAGGACTGTGTGCGTCGTAGATACGGCAGCAGACGCAAAGGAGGGGGCTTTCATCGACGCTGGACCGACGTCCCAAGAAGCAGCCGAGGAACAGAGATGTTCGAACTTTGCATTGCCTAACGGTAATATTAATCGATCACAATGCCCAGTCTATAGCATTCACACCAGTCTGACGTTGGAGGAAGGCGTTTGAGTCACTTGAGGCAGACCAAGCGAGCAATAACTTCACACCAAGCTCGCGTACTGGCATTCGCATTCATTCATTCGGCTCACTGGCTCGCCTTTTCGCCGCATCGACGTCGTAGCCGTATGATGAAGGCACGTTTTCGGTGGATCGCACGAAACTTCACACAGAACACATCAAGGAGGCCCTTCCATCGGGCTAAAGCCCCTCCATCGCGTCTACTGCCGCGCGATGGAGGGGCTTTACATCGGGCGAGACGCGCTCGTGCAGTTGCAATGCCCGCGCACGCATCACACACGCACAGCTGCCGTTCCCATTAATCCCCAAGACGCTTAGCTACATCACTCAGTGTGTGCGTTTAGCGAAATCGATCTTGAACAAAGCTCTATTAATCCTCCGACGGCAGGAAGGTAGCGGCGAAGGTCGAGCGGCCACAGCAGAGGAGCCGTTGGGCGGGTGGAAAGGCAGCAGAAACAACATGGTGGCACTTCCGCTTCCGCTGGGTGGGGACAGTTCTAGAGAGAGAGGGGGGGAGGACGAGTTGGCGCTACTTAACCTAGCCGGCGGAAAACGTATGGAGGGGCTTTAGCTGGAGGTTGTGGGGATCGCGGCATTCTGTCCCGTCTCCAGTGCACGGGCGGTGGGCGGTTGCCTCTTCCTCTCCCGCGCCAAACCGGTTCTTCACCGTTCTCTCCACTTTCTCTCCACTCGCGCGCGCGCCCCTCGGCGGATCGTGATGATGGCGCCGCGCGCCGAGTCTAGGAGGGCGCGGTGGAGAAACGGTCTTAACGGTCGCTCTCTCTGTGGCAGTCGAAGGGTAAGCACGCATATCGTTCCTGGTCCGCCGGCTCCTTTGTTTGAGCTCGTTCGGACGGAGTCCGCCGCGGTGCCTGTGCACCAACGGCGAACGCCTACCCTTACGTTGCCTTTCCGAACGCTACGCCGTAGATTGTGCCCGTGCTCGTGCGTGGTCTTACTACGCCGAGGGCACTAATCGAAAGCGCACGCGAACGGAGTTTGCCCATACTCGGACGATCGGGCCCATTGGTCTGCCATCGCACGAGTACGCAGCATAGTCGCAAGGGACCACTTTTCCCTTCGCGGCGTCTCTCCGCGAGCCATTGCCCGTGGTGACGTGCTTGCGGCGCCTTTGAGTGTACTTTGCCCTTGGCGAGGCGAAGCCTTTGCTTCTCCCGCCGCCTGTTCTTACAGGCGGTGCGCAGTGTATGAGTTGTCGCCATTGTGCAATAAAGTGTTGCGGTTTGTCTAAGAGCAGTACTGTGTCACTGCCACGCTGCGCTCGACGCCTTTGCGTCAGGAACGCACGTGTGCAACGGTGTGCGAGTTAGGCGACGGCCCACGTGGCCCTTTTAGCCGCGCTCGCCCGAACCCACGGTGGTGACCGTATTAGCGTTATATACGCACCACCCACACTGGCGCCCAAACGTGGTATCAAAAGCTCATTAAGCTTTTGACTGCTCTTAGCGAGACAGTACGCCTTTGCGTTTCCGTCTCGCCGCAACATGTCTGCTACTCGTCAGGGTTGTCCATTGTCGTTGTTGGCAGACGTCGCTCTGCACGAAAACGAGGCCATTGTCTCTGTCGAGCAACACGATCGTGAACACCCGAACGGTGCACGTGGGCAATGCCGCCAGCCAGCGAGGCCCTAGAGCCACGCTGCGCGTGGGGAGGACCATGCCCTCTCCTCAACGGCAACATTCCACCGGAGCTGCCTTTGCGGCTGCCAGCGGATGCACGTGGGAGCTCAGCGCTCGTGCGCTTGATCCCTACAGGCACGGGAGGCGGGCGGCCTGTGCTGCACCACAACCCGACACCCACGCGAAAGGACGCCTTCCGACCTAACGCAGTGCGGTAGGTGACGCTCGTCGTAACGTATCCTTTGATAACGCGGCGAGCCGAACCCGGCAGTTAGAGGCTGCTCCATCTCGGGAGAGAGACCGCAATGGAGTACGCTGTTTTCGCTGCCATGAATGAGGGCACGTGGCAAGGGAATACACCGGATCCAGGCTTCCTGTGAGGCAGGGAAATGGTGCGGCGGGTCGTTCGTGAATGTTCGGGCGGCCCATCCTCTGCTTCCCTCGGTGTGCAAGGCAGCCAGTTTGCTGCTGTGCACGCGCCGTTTATTCCGGTCATTATTGCCGGCCGTGAATTTTCGGCGTTGTGGGACACGGGCGCTAGCGCTTTGTTGTCCCGACCTGACCAGACCGGTTGTTGTCCACTGACGCAAGCGATTTGGGATTAGGAGCAGTTCTCCTACAGGAATACGATGACGTGTTGCAGCCGTTGGCCTTTGCCAGCCGCTCCTTGAGTCCCGCGGAGAAGAATTATTCCGTGACTGAGAGGGAGTGCCTCGCCATTGTGTTTGCACTACGGAAATTCGACGTCTACCTTGATGGGACGGAATTTGTGGTGCAAACGGATCACAGTGCGCTAAGCTGGCTGATGCGGCTCCGCGAGCCTGCGGGCAGGCTGGCGCGCTGGGCTCTCCTGATACAGCATTACGACTTTTCGGTGCAGTATCGGAAGGGGAGCACCAACGTGGTAGCTGACGCGCTATCCCGTGCCCCATTGTCTGCTGGGACCCTTGATCCCGTTGCGACAGCCGCTATCGGTGACTTTGCACATGAAAGCGTCGGGGGCGAAACGGCGGCCGTTCCACAGAACGGAGAGGAGGGTGAGTCCGCTTTCGAGCGAACCCTTTCCGCCATCCAGGTAAGCAGCGCGCCGCGAAGCAGGCGAGAGGGCGAGCACTCCGAAGGCCAAGATGCCGAGAGCGAACCCTCGACGCCGATGCGGGCGGCAGCGATCGCTGCGGTCCTGAGTGGGCTCGATACCAGGCTCCCCTTTGGGAGAATGGGAATCGTATTCAGCAGAGAAGAGCTACTGAAGGCCCAGCAAAATGATCCGTTTTGTCTTGTACTGAGCGAAGGTCTCAGGGAGGCGGAGCGTCGGGACGCTGCCGGATATGCAGCGGACGCGGAGGGGGGGCCGGAACCAGCGTGTGTCGCTGAGTCCCCCGCGGATTCATATTTGCTGGACCATGACGGGCTCCTGCTGAAGTATATAGCCACAGATGACGAGTCCATTGACCCGTTCAAGGTGGTTGTGCCCAAACGTCTGTGAGGCGCACTTTTGCGTTACTCTGATGACGAACCTGGCCGGTCATTTGAGCGGCTCCCAAGTTATCACAAAACTGAGCCAAACAGTGACCTGGCGCGGCATGAAGCGCGACATTTCCGCTATTGCCTGTTCTGCCATGTCTGTCCAATGGTGAAATCGAGGGGTGGCAAGCCGCCCGGCTTGATGAAACCGATTGTCAGTGAGCGTCCATGGCAGGTAGCCACCTGCGATCTAAAGGGACCTTTCCCCAGATGTAAACAGGGGGTTACCCATCTCTCCTGCCTTCCTAAATTTCGGAAGGGAGTTGGCAAATCCGCTGACCAGTGTCATTCGGTGCCGGCTCGAGGATGAGGAGACGCCCGCAGACTGTTCTGCTTACGCGTCAGCGCTTCGGGACAGGCTTTGTCGAGCTCTCTGTAGAGCGAGGCGAAGTTTGGCGTCGGCTAGAGCTCAGCAGAAAGCTCAGTACGATCGCAAGCATCGCCACCTTTCATTTAAGGTAGGTGATCTTGTCCTGAGGCGCAACCACGCTCTTAGTGACGCGAGTAAGGGGTTCTCAGCCTCGCTCGCTCCTAAGTGGCTTGGTCCGTACCGACTAGAGAAACTTTTATCTCCACTCGCGTACGTGCTGAAAGATCCCCAGTCGGGAAAATTCAGCCGTGCCCATATCGCAGACCTGAAAGCCTTTGCGTCACGGTCGGGCGAGCTTGCGCCAGTACCCTCTGGCACCACGCGCAAGCGACAGGGCACACTCGGGGCGTCGGACCGCATTCGGACCGCGCGCCGGTATAACTTGAGGAAGCGGTCACCTGTGTGATTTCGCGTCGGGGGCGGACTCTTTTCCGCAACCGAAGGCTCACATTTCTCCCTAGCCTCAGTTTCGCGAACTTCCTTGTGAGCCTGTGCTCCAAAGAGGTCGGCTGCTGCCACAGAACAGTGTGAACGGTGCGTGGTCATGTGACGGACGACTCGCTGGGTCATTGGTGCGGACTGTGCGGGACACGTGACTATGCTCGGTGCTATTGGTGCGTGGCTCCTCTCCATTCGTGGTGAGGAGGAGAGGCACCGGCCACGTCGTGGCTTCCGAGTCCTGAGCGCTCCACAGTCCTGCCGGCTCTTCCAACCGATCCTGACGCGACGATGGCACCGCGGGCAGGGCCAGCCACCGACCTGCTGACACCATCAGCGGAGCCATCGCCGACCGCGACCGAGGCTGGTGCGCGGGGCCCTGCAGACGCCGTCCGTGCCGACCACGTGCTGGACTGGAGCATTAACTTGTAGATATTTTGTTCATTATTTATTTATTTTCATTGTAACCGCGTTGTATATATATTCACTTGTATTATATGTTTTCTTTTTCCTTTTCTTTAATTATTATTTGTTTAGTATGGGCAGCAGCTTCTGAGCTAGGGAGGGGGGATTTGTTTTGCATCGGCGACTACCGGCTGCCTTTGCGGACTGGTAGAGGGCAGATTTAGGGGAGGAGAGTGTGGGGATCGCGGCATTCTGTCCCGTCTCCAGTGCACGGGCGGTGGGCGGTTGCCTCTTCCTCTCCCGCGCCAAACCGGTTCTTCACCGTTCTCTCCACTTTCTCTCCACTCGCGCGCGCGCCCCTCGGCGGATCGTGATGATGGCGCCGCGCGCCGAGTCTAGGAGGGCGCGGTGAAGAAACGGTCTCAACGGTCTCTCTCTCTGTGGCAGTCGAAGGGTAAGCACGCATATCGTTCCTGGTCCGCGGCTCCTTTGAGCTCGTTCGGACGGAGTCCGCCGCGGTGCCTGTGCACCAACGGCGAACGCCTACCCTTACGTTGCCTTTCCGAACGCTACGCCGTAGATTGTGCCCGTGCTCGTGCGTGGTCTTACTACGCCGAGGGCACTAATCGAAAGCGCACGCGAACGGAGTTTGCCCATACTCGGACGATCGGGCCCATTGGTCTGCCATCGCCCGAGTACGCAGCATAGTCGCAAGGGACCACTTTTCCCTTCGCGGCGTGTCTCCGCGAGCCATTGCCCGTGGTGACGTGCTTGCGGCGCCCTTTGAGTGTATTTTGCCCTTGGCGAGGCGAAGCCTTTGCTTCTCCTGCCGCCTGTTCTTACAGGCGGTGCGCAGTGTATGAGTTGTCGCCATTGTGCAATAAAGTGTTGCGGTTTGTCTAAGAGCAGTACTGTGTCACTGCCACGCTGCGCTCGACGCCTTTGCGTCAGGAACGCACGTGTGCAACGGTGTGCGAGTTAGGCGACGGCCCACGTGGCCCTTTTAGCCGCGCTCGCCCGAACCCACGGTGGTGACCGTATTAGCGTTATATACGCACCACCCACAAGGTCTATGGGAGAGGCCTTTGCCCTGCAGTGGTCATATACATTCTGATAATAATACGGCACAGACCAATTTGTACATATGTTGATGCATACAAATCAGTTCTCACATTTATCGTTGAGCCCCGTGGACCTATATGCAAACACGCGTTGTTTCTCTGTTCACAGTTAGGTTAGTCTACCTTCACCGACGCTGAGCCCTCAGAGATATCTCACAACAGACAACACTTGAAGGGCAACTCCGGCGATTTTTTCACCATGTTTTGATATCGACGTTTTCCATTAGTACTGATAGTCCTCTTGCAACCAGGATGTTCAGTTTGCTTAGAAACGCACTAATAAATTTAAATAACCGACTGAAAAGCGTGTTCAACAGAAACTCTAACGGGTAGACGCTTCTTGCAGCGTATGCGATGACGTCACAGCCTCGCCGCCTTAACAAATATGGAGGGGGTGCCAGAAAAATGACAGTGGCGAGGTCGTCCGACGATGTATTGAGTTATGCCATCTTTTCTGAACTTGACAGCGACGATTTGGGCACTGACGTGTCGTTGTTTACTTGTGAAGGCCCGCAGGCTGGGGAAGGTAGCATTGAAGGTGTTGACGTCAAACACATTGGGTGGCCCCCAGGGGAATCTGCTAAAGAAATTTTTAAATCAATTTTCAAGAAAACTAAATGATTGGCAACCGCCTGGTTTGGCATATATTATTACAGTACCTAGGAGAATACACATTCAAAATTTGATTAAGATCCGTGTGCACTAATAAATCGCCGGAGTTGCCCTTTAAGATAGGCTTTGACGGCAGAGTAGTGATTAATAAAGACCGATGACATGCAACAGTCTCGACTGAATGATTTATAGGGTTTTACGCCGCTGAACCACAATATGGTTGTCGTACTATAGTAACCTTATATTCACGTGCTCTGACATCGCACAGTACAGGGGCCTCAACTTTTCGGCTCCATCAAAATGCAGCCGCCACCGTTCGGGATTCGATCCCACGACCATCGAATCAACAGCCGAGTGCCATAGCCACTATACCACCATGGCGGGGCAGCAATGACTTCAATCATATGTCTTTCATGTGCAATATAACAGCACGCGCTCCAGTTGTATTACACATTTGTAACGCTAACCGGTGGCAAGCATGCTGAACTTTTACTATAGGGTAAATCAAGTTGTCTCATCTGTTGCCGACGAGGTCGACAAAAGAGGGCCAACACATGTGCTTTCACAGTACGGCTGGTTATGCCTTGCACAAACTCCAGTGGCCCTTTCTATAACTCCGTGGATTATAAAGTATATTCAGCAAGGTTTCCGCTTCAAGTGTGACATAGAACGTAACGTTTGCCGAGTTTTTAGTATCCCGCTTTTAGTATTGCAAATGATTGCACAACCGGATGACGCAAAGCCAACCAACACAAATACTGTTTTAGATCGCAACGTCAAATACTGTTTATTATTTTCACAAAACAATCCATGGAAACAGGCAGTATGACTTCTGCACCTTAAAAAAGCCTTTTCACCATTTCGATACATTCGGTCGGCGTCACTAGGTCGTCTCTGCCAAACGAAGAGAATGGAGAATAAGTGCCACTTCAGCACGCGCATTCCATCCACGCTGCAGGCGGAAATATGATGTGTCCTGATCGGACGCATTGTCCCATTCTGATCCGTGTTGTTCACAGCGCAACGGGCACCAGCAGAGCCACACACTCTTTCGTATCACCACTGAAGAGACTTGTGCCATCGCGGGTGCTTCTCCGCATGGTAGCCCGCAACAAGGCAAGACGGGTGGTGGTGGAGCTCGAGCGTTCCGCGGAGCGCAAGCATCACTTCGATCAGGTGAGCCTGGCGGTTCACAACGGCTCAACACAAATGGATGCTCCGCATCAGCGCGCACAGCATTGAATAACCGCGTCCCGAAACCTGTACTGCACACTGAGCCCCACAGATGCAATGAATATTCCTATTTTTCTTTTCACTTATTATGCAAGCTGGCTACTTGTCCTTGGAGCATTCAAGGAAACTTCGGGCTTTGCCGGAACAGGCACGTCAACGTCATCTTGGCTCCCCAAAGCGATGTCTCCACTACCAACGTATCCATCTTACCTCCGCCACTGCTGCATCAGGAGCCTTTGCGATATGGAGGCTTATCGCAACATATCAATGCTGAGAAGGTGAATATTGTTATGTAGGTTATCGAGTAGCTGCCGTTACAAGCTCCGACATTCCGAGAGACAAAACGAGTTGAGTTTAGGTTGAATGAAGCTCTATCGCATTTTTTTGTAGACGCTACTCTGAATTTGCAGCACGCATTGTAGCTAACGTATGCATGATACCAGTCTGCGTATTTTACATGCCGCGGAAATTCTTAGTGGTGGCAGGTGAGCACATCTAAGGAATGTCCTGGCGTGCCGTACTGAGTCGCATGCCATAAGCAGGGTATCAAACTGGATTACTTAGTTTTGTCTAACATACGCAATTCGCTGTACGTTAAACGTCAGCACTGTTTTCATACAATCTCAATTCAATGATTGTTCTATTGCGATAGCAATTATATGAAGAGTCTCTGCTGGTTTTTGCCGTCCCCGTCGCCGCCGCCGTCATGCACCGTATATATATATATATTTATCTGAATTATTTTTCTTTGGAACCTTTATATATATATATATATATATATATATATATATAAAGGTCGCGAAGAAAAATAATTCAGATAAATGCTTCCGAAACGCGGAATCGAACGCGCGACCTCTCTCTCCGCAGCGCGTGGCGCTAACCACTACGCTACAAAGAGCAGATCCTTCAGGGAACTAACGGCGAGCCTTATATACACACCCTTTACCGCTGGCAGGACTCAGAGACGTCAGGCGCTTATAAGCGTTTCTTCATTACCAGCGAAATGGCGCAACGGGCGCATTTAAAAGTCGTCGGCCAGGTCGCTCGCTTCTAATATTTGCGCAGGGAGAAAGAACCTTGCCCTTCCGCTGTCTGCTCGTGCAGTTGTCTCGTGGTGAGAGGAAGAGGGATATTTCGAGCTTTCACCGTGATGTCCGCGCTGATGTTACGGGAGCGTACGAAAGTCACTCGAGCTCAAGGGACGCCGCTAAACGAACAAACAGAAGATGAGCGCGAACTATCAAGTGTCAGAGCTCGACACTTGAAGCACGCTAGTTTCCTTCGCTGCTTCGGCCGCCTTTGCAACAGGAGCGCTGTTCAAACTGAGAGTATCCATTGTGACAGCTTATTCACGCTCGTTCGGTGTATATCTGTGCGTTCGTTTCGTGCGTGCTTCACTTGATAGTTCGCGCTCATCTTCTGTGTGTTCATTTAGCTGCGTCCTTTCAGCTCAAATAACGCGCTGGAAATTTCAAGCTGCCTCCACGCTCTTCGCGTTGCGTTTCCCTTTGTTGCTATTAGATTCATTGCTTAGCTGTCTGCAATGAAACTAAACGTCCAGCAGCTTAAACGAGTTGCGGACGCGCGGGGGTAACCGCCGCACTGGATGTGGTACCGACATACGGAGAGCCGCTGATAAGTCGCCTTTCGTGGCGGCGCCAACGCGCCTTCGTCACCGTCGTGGCATACAGTCATCGCACGGTAACCTTTAGTTTATTTTATAGGTACACAAAAATGTGAAAATATGCCCCTTTACTAAAGGTTAAAGCACTTGATCCTTTATAAAGGAGCATATTTTCACAATTTTGTGCACCTATAAAATAAACTAAAGGTTACCGTGCTAAGAGTGTGTGCTCCCCCTGCCCGCCTGGTCAGCCAGCGTTTCCAACTCTTACTAGCCACAGTAGTTGCTGCCGGGGACAGATGTTTCTGCAGCGTAACAGCGCCTCCATCACGGGCCGCTTCGCATTGTCATGTGCCTCACTTCGCATAGCATTACAGTTTCTTGGTATCGCAATCATTGCTTCGCCCTTGCGGCGAAACTGTGACTTTTTTTCTTTTATACGCAGCTTCGGAAACACGCAGGGCGACACGGCCATTTGCGGACCTTGACCAGTGAAAGTGTACACGCTGCACGAATACAAGCTCGGCACTGCAACGATCATCCACCCGCCGCCGTTGCTGCTGCTCCTTCTGTTCGAGGAGCCCGTGGGGCGTGGGCGCTCCTCAGAAGAAAGCACTGCGCAGCCGGTGAGCAGCGTTATGCAAGTTATTGATGAGCAGCAGTGAGAAGTCGTAGAGGAGGGTTAAGTAATGTAAAAAATTATGCAGGTCCTCCTGAGAAGCACCGTCGCATTCGTTCGCCGATGCTTCGATGGATGAGGGCCGGGTCCGGCAATGTGTCCGAGTGCACCGACATTGGTCCCGGCATATGATCCTCTTAGCCGTGGTGCGAGGCGAGACGCTGATGGAAAATCCGTGTACCCAGCAGCCTCATTGTCTCTGGACGTTAGATCAAATTTTATGGCGTGTTGTAATCGCCAGTGCTGCCTAATATAGCGAAAAAATGAATATGTTGAGTTAACAACAGGAGTAATTATTTTTAATAAAACAAGATTAATGCGCCGAACATGCGGTTTCCTGTCTCAAACGGCGTTTATTTCTTGAATATTGCTGATTATGATATCCTGTTGCGCAATGTGGAAACCTGCTGGAATCCATGCGCATGTGTATGATAGAATTAGAATTATGTGCAGCGATATTTTGTGGCACGCTAGTTGTGGATTCATTTGTGGGGTCTTACGTCCCAAAAACCACGTTATGATTATGAAAGACTCCGTACCGGAGGGCTCCGGAAATTTCGACCATGTGGGCTTGTTTAGCGTGCAGAGACATCGCCCAGTACACGGGCCTCAGCATTACCCATCCACAGAAATGCAGCCGACACGGCCGGGATAAGAGGGCCGGGTCCAGCAATTTGATACCGCTAGATCCGGATCAGTAGCCGTGTGCTGTGGCCACCAGAGCACCGTGGTGGGGCGAGACACTAATTGTGCAATGCAAACAAACCTAAATCGATCGACCTACCCTTGATGCAAGCTCCAAGCATTATGTCGTCGTGTTCAGAAAATGTTCTTGAACGCGAACTCCCTCTGCCATGCAGCGTCTTCCAAGGGTGCATGGACAATCACGTTCTCCACCCTTTACATTTTTTTCGTTGATATGATAATTCATTATGGCAGAATGAAAGAGAAAGCAGCCGTTATATTAGGGTGGTAGCAATAACTGCATAGTCTGTAGGTCTGCCTGTAAGGTCGGTGAGAGAAAAGTCGGACTCCCCGATTGGAGGGAGTTGAACCGATCATCATTGGCGAATTCAGAGGGAATTTTTGCGCGAATGTCGAAATCGCCTGTCCTTCGAAATGGCGACAAGAGGATATAGACGTCGGAATAACGGTGCACGCGTCGTGGATACTAGACAAGTCCTAATCTTTGCATCGCCCTCCTCCTCGTCAACCGTGATGTAGTCACCTTTCGAGTCGTTCACTTGTTCACACTGTACAACGGCAGCGTGGTTCCGAATATATAGAACGTCGTTTGCTTTAAATTCCGTGAAACAAAACCTCTACTAGTACTTCATCCACCAGTCAGCGTTTTCTTCTTTTTTTTTTAGGGGCGAAGCTCCTCTTAGTCTAACCTTGTCACGCGTCAGGCGTCAGTCGTCAGGAGTAACCCGCGTGCTTCCCGGCGCGTGCCTCTCTCTCTCTCTCTCCCGGCGCGTGCCTCTGCTGTCTTGTGAGAGGGAGAGAGAGAGCGAAAGGCGCGCGTTGGCTATGGATACGCTCTTTCTTAGAGGAACGCTGTACCAGCTCGCAAAGAAGAACGCGCCCTCACCCGCGAGAGACAATGTTGGCGCAGGCAGCGTCTCCTAGCGAGTTTCTTGATTGAGAAATACCGACTGCTCGCGTTGGAGAAGCGTTCACCGGCAACCCATATATATATATATATATATATATATATATATATATATATATATATATATATATATATATATATATATATATATATGCACTGGATCTTGACTTGCAATGAAGTGCCGGAGGGAGATTTCACTTGTGCATAGTTGAACCATGATGATTCGTAGCGTGCGCGTTAACTAAATTAATCCGGAACTCGGCACGATCTACGATGAACCTCCCGAGCTTCGCCCACTCATCATCATTCACTCCGTGGATATGCTGTAATTTTTTTCGTTTTAACGAATCGGCGTGTTCTGGCCTTTGTCTTACGGGAAGGCGCACACCTACCCAAGGGGGGGGGGGGGGTTCCCAAAAACCAGGTAGTTTATTACGAATCTTTAACATGTAAGCTACCATCGCTCAATGCAGCCAGCTATGACAAAGTATAAAGAGCGTTTCCCGCGTCGATAAAGTGCGAGCCAAGACATCTTTCGTTGTGTTCATTCGCTCGGTTGTGGTGTGCGCAGACGCACGACTCGCAAAGCGTGGACGGTCACGTAAGAGCTTTAATTTAAGAAACTGTAAACTTGATCTTTTTTTTAATATAATTTCATGTTTAGCATCTTTTCTTTATGGAGACAGCCCCCATCTAAAGGTGATCCAGAAGTGCTGAGGAAGAAACATAATGTAGCTGGATGGTAGCGCTTGAATGCACAGCTTTCACACGAAGGGTGCCGCGGGAACCTCGATGAGTATGTCGGCAAAGACGAAAGCGATGAGGAAACGTTTGCCCTGTTCTACGTGGACAGCGGCGGCAAAGGGCGCCAATAGAGGTCACAGTGTGGTATAGAATATTATTGGCGCTATCACGGCGATGGTTCGAATCTGTCAAGCCAACAGAGGCCACGCCATACGCGCGACCGCAGTACACGTATACCCTTGAGCCCAGAGCTGCATGCCCTGCTACGGGCCATCAGACGCGCTGTGGCCACGATCCACGCCCTCACAGCCATCTTCCAGCAGAAAACGGACAATGTTTCGAAGTCAAGTTGTTTATTCCTGCTTCTTTGTATCGTGTGCAACATAACTTCTGTACCAGTGTCACATGGCACGTAAGCTCTCATGCGAGCTCCGACTGATACCTTGTATAAAACAAACTATGTCGATTACCAAAAGTATTGGAACTCTCTCAACTCGCGCAATAAAGGAATATTTCAAAAATTAAAAGCTTACTGATCTACTTAAAATCTGGTTTGGTTAAGGCCCTAATTGAAATACACGAGTTAGTTTCACATAAGTCAAATCTCAAGGCACATGACGTGATATACGAAGCCATACATTGTCAGGTGAACACGAGCAAGAAAGGAAAAGTGGACACTTACTTTGGTGCTACGTGGCAGTGGGAGTGGTAATGGTACTGCTATACACCAGAGCCGTGCATCCCCTTCAGGAGAGTTTGGCGAAGGGGCGGAGCCGAAAGGCAGCCGAGTTTAGCGGCGGCGCATTCTGCTATCTTGTTTTTTTTTTTTTGCCAAGGCGCCCGAAGCTCGCCTTGGCGATAGCCCTAGCTTTTACCGTAAAGAATAGCTGCAGATAACGTGCATATTTGATTGAGAACACGGAAAGGGGGTTTTAGAGAAGCCGAGCTTAGCAGGAGTCTTAGGTAGAACTGCACTGGCGAGTGTATGGGTAACGCACATTGAGGTTCCAAATCGCAATTATGAGGACACAATCAAAAGCCTTATACCCCTGTCACACGAGACAACTTAAGTGCACTTTGAGAGAGTGCATATCGCCGCTAGTGCCATTCGCACGCTGTGACAGGGGAACGTTGAGTGAGACTCGCTGCCAAGCGCACTTGCAGACGAGTGCGTTCGCCGAACTCGCCTCGCGGCAACGAAGTGTGTAGCCTCGGTAGCAGTGGCTTGCCAGCAAATGCTCTAATGCATAACGCTGCGCTCGTAGCATTTTTAAAACATTGTTTTGGTTATTAGAAATGTTGCTGTGAGTAAAAGAAATATTTCAAGAAAAAGACCTCGCTATTCGCACCCTCGAGCAGCCACGTCCTCTAGGGGAATGCACATTTCCAAAGCACACTTTTCTTTCTCGTGTAGGAGCGCGTGAGAGTAAATGCACTCTGGGAGCGTAAGTTCACTCCCTCCAAGTGCACTTAAGTTGTCTTGAGTTGCAGGGGTATTAGTCTAATCGAGAAACACTGCGTCCACTTGAAAGCCTGCATCAACTGCTGAAAATAAATCGTGAGTAAATCCGGCGAGTTGAGTATCACATGAATAACCCTGCGAAAACCGTGCTGATATTTAAAAATGATATCATGCTCTTCTAGGTAACTTATTACTTGAGCATGTATGACGTGCTCGACAAGGTTACATATGTTACTTGTTAATGAGATACGATAATAGTTAAGTGGAACAGAGCGGTCACGTGATTTGAAAATAGGAATTACTCCAGCTATTCGCCAATCGTCGCTTTAGCTATTCGCCACTATATCCATGGCAATGAGTGCTGGTCACTAATCGCAATATATAAAAAATATCCTCCCAGATTTACCTCTCCGCGCATGCCTACTCAAAACCATTTAGCATCCATATGGGCGTAAATTTTACTCTGGTACGGTAATGTTCTCGCTCACAACTTCATTATGAAATATTGCGAAGTTAATCAGGGCTAAACAGGCGCCGTAATAAATTGTCACTTTTAAGTTTGGTGGTCTTACGAAGGCTCATTTTGTATCGGGACATTTACACAATAAGTAGAGTATATATGATTTATCCATGGGGTGAATATTTCTCTCATATTGAAAGACAGAGAAAAAAAATTAGGACGTGTGTAGCATCGAATGCTTTGTGCTAAATCATTATTTTGTACATGTATACAATGGATTTGACATTACAGTCGCAAATCGTTGCGCACCTATTCTGTTAGAAAAGACGCGTTTAATGCTTTAGCGTTAATTTTAAAGCAAATGTAGTGCATTATGCTAACATGGCTCTTCATACCACTCTTCTTTTTTATATATAAGTATCAGTGTTGTACGGAACGTCGTTCCAAGGAACGACGTTCCTGGAACGAGTTCCTTTTGGGGGGAACGAAGGAACGCCACCGTTCCATTTAGGATTGGTGGAACTGTAACGGTAACGCGTTACATTTACGAAGGAACGGCAAAGGGAACGGCGTTCCTTCCATACACGTTCCACTTTACGACGATTGCACGTACGCAGCACATAATGCAGGGCGGATAAGCTGGGCTAAAAGCCCTCCCTGGAGTCCCCGGTTTCCTGCCGCCACTATCGCTCCCTCATAGAAATCATGCAGGAAAACGCCATTCTATTGCGGTTTCGATGATTCGACGAAGGCGATGCTTCCCCTTTACTGCGGCCCCACGATGTCAGTTTATCCCGCTACTACTTGGCGGTGGCCGCTTACTATGGCCGCTGGACAAGTATTTTCCGGCTGTCAGCCAGCCCTCTACGGGTGCACGGCAACGGGGGAGGAACTGCATGCAACAGCGAAGTTCCTTTCGTCCCTTATGATCCCGCCGCCAGGGCTCCCTCCGAAAGAAAACACTGTCAACGCGTGTTTTACTATTCCGCCTCTCTCCGCATTGGTTCTGAGAATGCGATTACGACCATGATTGTCTGTACTTGTAAGACACTCTCTGTGTTAATCTCTTCAAGTTATTTTAGTTGAACTGAACTGGCCACGCCTTAATTTGGCGTGAACAGCCCTATGCCCTCGGCAAAAAGCACAAACGAAAGGCTTTTAGAAAGGATATGTACAATGCTAACGCGAACGTGTGCTGAACATGCTTAGTTGAGTGCGTGCTTGTTTGTAATGCTGATCGAAGTTAACATCGCTCTAACCCGGACCTGGTGAACTATGTTCGGTGATGCCCAGTTTGATTCTGATAAAAACTACAGTTTCATTGCTATCATTAGTACGCGACCAAAGGGTTAGCTACACAGGAATAACCAAACATTTTAACGCACCGCACCACGTACACTTTACTGTACAGCCTCATTTGCTGTATACCAATGCCCTGTCAATTATCAATTATTCCAATTATGCTTGTCAATTATGCTTGTGTGGTGTGGGTCATTTTCTGTTGGCATCCGATCAAATTATGCATGTGAGGCTATTTCTTTCTTATTTTGTTTACTGCACCGTAACAGCATTTCACCCTTGCCTCAATATCGGTGCGCCTACGAAGCGAACACATAAATAATGCTTATTCCTTATGCCACAAAGAAAAGAATAAAACTGTCCCACGTTATTTAATTCGGCGGGAAACGCACAAGGTTGCGACATTAAAACTCCTCACACCGGCGTACATTTAACGTAGTTATAATTAACAACATAAGTAGAGTGTATCACGAATACTTTAAAGTGATGAGAACTAATTAGCAAAAACAATATATTCAGAACTGCCAATTAGTCTATTAAAATACTACAAGGGCTACCAATTTTGTGCAAAATCGTTTATACGATCGATAATGCTGACGGCTTGGGGAATCTTGCGCGCAATGCCATGGGCCAGGCACAAACCTGAAACCTGAAAAGGTGTATTACATAGCTTTTAGTGTCAATCTCACCGCTGTTACACGCATTGGTACATGTAAGTAACTACCTATTTCCACATTGGAGGCACAGTTATCCTGGCTACGCATCTGAAGACTGAAGTGGAAAGTGTCATATGTGTCGCACTTGTAATAGTCTAGCGCCAAAGTTGCAGCGGAGTTGTCCGTAATATGTTCGGTGCTCCTCGAAGATATTTGCCTAGCAGCGTTTGTTTGGATATTTCTTTGTCTCCAGATACTATGCCGCCGGCGACGTTGAAATTCATGAAATATACATAGGTCGATGCGGTATTTAATATTCACTTTAATTTGCCTCTGGATTAATTTTAAATTTTATAAATCAAATGTAACGTTAATGTAACGAAACGTTCCAATTTTCTAAATGTAACTGGAACGCGTTCCTTTTCCATTAAAGGAACTTGTAACGGGAACTCGTTACAAAATTGTGAAGGAACGAGTTTTCATTCCTGTTTTGGAGGAACGTGTACAACACTGATAAGTATACACGAATGAATGAAACGGAACAGTACAAGACATTTCAAGTCGTTGTAATGGTATTTATTTAACAACAAGCGAATAAAAGAGTTGGAATGGGAAGAGTTATTATGCGCGCATAAGCACGTAATTATTCGACGTGCGTACTGCTACGAACTACTGCGTGAACAGCGCGCACGATTCGTCCGAATACACAGATAAACATAGCGGCCAGTTTTTACTGGACGCTGGCCGATGCACCGCGCAGCCGACTGGTCCGACGTTACTTGTTCTCCACGCCGAGCGGACTGTCTATGGCCGGCTCGTAGGCGATTACGGTGTCGGCGAAGGGCGTCAGGCTGTTTGGAACGCAGAGTGCGACGGCGAACGGGCCGGTATTGGTGGGACTCGGGAGGTTCTCCTGGCTGATGTATACGTGAGGCCTGACAAGATGAAGCCGACGGTGGACAGCACGCCGTGCACCCGGTAAAAGATGGAGCACCGAACGTCGTTGCGGCCCATCACGGTCGACATGAAGTTCACCAGGCTCGACAGGAAGAAGCTGGAACACACCATGTTCATGAGGAAAGCGTGCGGTCGTATCGTCGGGTAGTTCGAGTTCAGGTCGTAGTCCACCACGGTCAGCAGCACGATCGAAGGGATGGCAGCGATCACCTGGAAGATCTTGAGCGAGCCCGTGAAGCTGCCAATGTAGTAGACGTGCGACGTCATGGTGACTCGAACTGCGGCGTCGAGCCGTCGTCGGTGCTCTGCACTGTCCCCGACAGGGCACGGGCGGGGTGCACAAATGACAACGTGTCCTCGCCACTGCCGTCACTTCTGCCTCCTCTTTGTCGCTGCGCGCATTCGCGGCCACGGGTGAATCAAAAATGGTTGATGATGTTTCCTTCGAACACGGCAAGTACATTCGCGACGGTTGTTTGCTCGCACAACGACAAAAAAGAAAACCTGGCCGATTTGAGCTCGACCGCTGCTTCTGCTGCGATGACTATGATGAGTCTCCACCGTCAATAATTTCCACAACAGAGGATACCGCGGCTACAAGAAGCGCGATAATCGACGGCATCCAGCACAAGTGAGCGAGGAAAGCGCAAGAAAAGTAAAGACTTGAAAATACGGAATGGTGTGCGAAAGGAACTATTAGACCAGGTCAGCAGAGACCATACATTTGCACGAAGATAAGCTTCACCCAAGGATATGTAGGCATGAAAATTTCGGAGGAAGTTAATGAAAATAGAGAAGAAAATGAGGACAATGTTTGTAGGAAATCATTGCACACATTGTGTCAAAAACACCCCGCCTGTTGCTAAATAACATACAACAAAAGCCCGAAGGAAGAATCTACAGGGTAATGGAAAACAGTGTGGGTAGTCTAATAATTCAGTTTCCCTACGAAAACACGGCACAGACCTGCACTTTGCTATCACATTTATGCGTTGATATGTTCGTCGCGGCTATTACATTTACACTTATCAGTCGTAGAAACCCGATCTGCGTAAATAGTTCGGGTTTGGAAACGTTTGAAACTGTCGGGGAGATGCACGTTGACTTTTTATTCTCACGACTTCGAAGGAAGGGATCGAGCCTGTGCTGCTCGGATGCTTTGTAGCTTTTGCGAGAAATAGCTTGACCAATGGTTATAAACATGAAGATGTTGGCAGCCGAATAGAGCCGTTATTTAGAATTTTATGGAATAACTGCACGTCGTTCGCCGGAAATAAGTCCAGAGACCTGTTTCCTTTAGCCAATCTTTGTGTCTGCTTTCACAAATATTGAGAAACACTTCTGAAAAATATTGAACAAGAAATTATTTGAGCGAATTGTTCATGCCTCTTATGTGTATCCAACAACCTGCATATATATATATATATATATATATATATATATATATATATATATATATATATATATATATATATATATATATAAGCAGTGTTTCCGAAAGTTCTTTACACCACGTGAGGAGCTTTACAACTGCAGGAAATCCCGAAAAACAGGGCGTGGTAAAACATTTTGAGAAATTTGGCCGCTTTTCCCGTGCTTTTTTGCAATGCTCGAATATAGATATTTTATTATGAAATAGTTCACAGAGTGCCCTTATTTTCTTCGCTGCTTCGGAGGAATGTGAAAATGTGGGGAATTTTAGAGTCTTGGCGAACTTCTTTTTTCACACACACAAAAAAGGAAACAATGGTCTCGCAAGAAAACCGCCAAAAATTTTAATAATCCATAGAAAGTGCTTTAATATAAGGGATTTGTTCTTGCCTTTTCTTATTCTCAGTTTTATGCGTAGAGGCTCTAAAATAAAAGGCTGAGCTTGACAGAGGCCTGAACTTGAGGCACTCGACAACACGGCCAGAATATCTGTCGTGCCGCTTATTCGTTCTGCGATCGCAGTAAAAGACAGCATGTGTTGCAAATTCTGTCGCGTGTGTATGAACGCACTATTTCGCAAACTATAATGCGTTTCCAAACTCCGTATGATATAGCTGGTCGTGTACTCCACAGGGAATAAATTGGAAAAGAAGTTCCCCATTTCATCTTCTAACGCTCTGTTTATGCTTTTAGTGAAGTGCGTTTCATAATGGGCTATGCAAGCATACAAACTTCACCGTGTTGCACTGCGAGCACCGAGATATGATTGCCTTTTGATATTGATGTATGGCAATGAGTGGAGATTTATTTTTCCTACTATAGAAATAATTTTTTAGTCAATTTACTTCGCCCAAATTAAATTCGTATTCGATTGCATTTCAAAAACACTCCTAGGCACACCCCCACTTCGACAACCATTTAGCATCCTTATTGGCGTAAATCTTACTATTGTACAGTGTTGTACACGTTCCTCCAAAACAGGAACGAAAACTCTTTCCTCATTCCTTCGCAGTTTTGTAACGAGTTCCCGTTACAAGCTCCTTTATTAGAAAAGCAACGCATTCCAGTTACATTTCGAAAATTGGAATGTGTCGTTACTTTCACGTTACATTTGATTTCTAAAATTGAAGATTAATCCCGAGGCAGAATAAAGTGAACATATTAAATCTCGCACCGACCTATATATGTATCACGCATTTCCATGTCACCGGCGGCATATTATCTGGAAGCAGAGAAATATCCAAAGAAACGCTCCCAAGCAAATATTTTCAAGGAGCACCGAAGATACTACGGACAACACCACTGCAACTTTGGCGCTAGTCTATTACAAGTGCGGCACATATGGTACTTTCCACTTCAGTTCCAATGCGCTTCCACTGGGATTCCAATGTGCAAACAGGTAGTTACTCGCACGCACTAATGCATGTAACAGCGGTGCATCTGACACTAAAGCTAGTAATAGACCTTTTGATTTAGGATAGTATATAAAAGCATTGCGCGAAAATACTGGAAGAAGATTCCTCGATGTCGTCAGCATTCCCGATCCTAAATGATTTTGGTCAAAATTAGTAGCCCTTGTAGCATTTTAATAAACTTGTTGGCAGTTTTGGATATATTGCTTTTACCTAGTTCTCATCACTTTAATGTATTCGTGATATATTGTACTTTTGTTTTTAATTATGGCTGCGTTGAATGCATGTTGATGTGAGGAACTTTAATATTGCTATGTTGTGCGTTTACCGCCGAATTAAATAACCCGGCACTGTTTCCTTCTTCTCTTCATGGCGTTAAAAATAAACATTATTTTGTTGTTGAATTCGTAGGCATACCGACGTTAAGGAAAGGGTGAAATGCTGTTGCGGTGCAGGAAATAAATAAGGTAATAAATAGCCTCACATGCATAATTTGAAGGGTCGCCAACCGAAAATGACCACACCACACAAGCATAATTGACAGGACATTGCTGTGCAGCAAATAAGGCTGTACGGTAAAGTGAACGGGATGCGGTGTCTTAAAATGTTTGATTATTCCTGTGTAGCTAACCTGTTGGTCGCTTACTAATGACAGCAATAAAAATTATATTTTTTATTAGAAATAAACTGGGCATCACCGAACATTGGTAACCAGGTCCGGGTTAGATCGATGTTAACTTCGCTCAGCATTACAAACACGCATGCACGCACGCATGCATGTTCAGCACACGTTCGCATTAGCACGTGTATATATCCTTTGGAAAAGCCTTTCGTTTCTGGGCTCGTATTCACAAAAACAACTTACGACAAAAATGCTGGTAAGAGAAAATTTCAGCCAATCCTGATGCTGGACATATCATTACAGAAGCCCGCTGACCAATGGCAAAAAGCACTTACGAAAGAGAAGTTTTCTGAATTCGGCCCCTGCTTTTTGCCGAGGGCACGGCCCATTCAGCTCAACTAAAATACCTTGAAGAGATTGACGCACATAGTCTCTTAAAGTATGGACAACCGTGGCCGTAACAGCGTTCTCAGAACCAATGCGGGGAGAGGGGATATAGTAAAGCACGCATTGACAGTGTTTTAGTTGGGAGGGAGCTCTGGCGGCGGGATCATAAGGGACGAAATGAACTTCGCTGATGCATGCAGTTCCTCCCCCGTTGCCGTACATCCATACAGGGCTGGTTGACTGCCGGATACTACTTGTCCAGCGGCCATGGGCCACCACCATGGAGTAGCGGGATACCCCGACGTCGTGTGACCACACTGAACGGGAAGTGCCCCCTCGTCAAATCATCGAAACCGCAATGGAATGACGTTTTCGTGCGCGATTTTCTATGAGGGAGCGATATAGTGGCGGCAGGAAAACGGGGACTCCCAGCCCAGCCTGTCCGCCCTGCATGATATGCTGCGTAAGTGTGATCGTCAAGGAGTGGAACGTGTATGGAAGGAACGCCGTTTCCTTTGACTTTCTTTCGTAAATGTAAGGCGTTCCCGTTACAGTTTCACCGATCCTGAATGGAACGATGGTGTTCCTCCGTTCCTCACAACATAAACCCGTTCCAGGAACGTCGTTCCTTGGAACCACTCTATTGTACGGTGATGTTCTAGCTGACAACTTCATTATGAAACGTTGCGAAGTTAATGAGGGCTAAACAATGTCATAATACATTAACACATTTAAGGGTGGTGGTGTTGCCAACGTTCATTTTGTATCGGGACATTTACACTGCAAGCGCAGTATAAGACTTATCCATGTGGTGATTATTTCTCTCACACTGAAAGACAGCACAAAAAAAATTAAGACGAATGTATCATGGAATGCTTTATACTAAATATTTAATTTGCACATACAATATATTTATAGTTAGTCTACATATGTACTGCAGTCCTACTTCGTTGACAACCTATTCTGTTAAAAAAGGCGTGTTTAATGCTTTAGTGTTTATATTAAAGGAAATGTAGTGCATTATGCTAACATGGCTCTCTATACCGCTCTTCTTTCGTATACATAACGATCCCGAATGAAATAAATGGAACAGTACACATAATTTCAACTTGTTGTAATGATATTTATTTGAAAATGTTCGAATCGAAGGAATGGAATACGAAGCGCTGTTACGTGTGCATTACCGCGGAATCATTCGACGTGCGTACTGCTCCGAACTACAGCGTGAACAGAGCGCACGATTCGTCCAAACGTACTGATAAACATGGCGGCCAGTTTTTGGTGAATGCTGGCCGATACATCGCGCAGCTGACTGGTCCGACGTCACTTGCTCTCCACGCCGAGCGGACTGCCTACGGGTCGTTCGTACGCGATCACGGTGTCGGCGAAGGACGTCAGGCTGTTTGGAACGCAGAGCGCAGCGGCGAACAGGCCGGTACTGGCGGGACACGGGTGGTTCTCCTGGCTGATGTATACGTGAGGCCGGACACGATGAAGCCGACGGTGGCCAGCACGCCGTGCATCCGGTAGAAGATGAAGCACGGCACGTCCTTGCGGCCCATCACGGTCGACATGAAGTTCACCAGCCTCGACAGGAAGAAGCTGGAACACACCATGTTCATGAGCAAAGCGTGAGGCCGCATCGTCGGGTGGTTCAAGTTCAGGTCTTAGTGCCCCACGGTCAGCAGCACGATCGAAGTGGTGGCGGCGATCACCTGGAAGATCTTGAGGGAGCGCGTGAAGTTGCCAATGCAGTAGACGTGCCACGTCATGGTGACTCGAGCTTCGGTGTCGAGCTCTCGTCGGTGCTTTGCAGTGCATGTCCCCGACAGAACGCTGGCGGCGTGCCCAAGTGACAACGCGCGCCACTGCCGACACTTCTTCCTCCTCTTGGTCGGTGCGCGCGTTCGCGGTCACGGGTGAACCAAAACTGGTTGATGATGATTCCTCCGAACACGGCAAGTACACCCGCGAGGGTCGTTTGCTCCCACAAAGAGAAAAAAGAAAAGAAAAGAAAACGTGGTCGATTTCAGCTCGACCACGGCTTCTGCTGCGATGACTATGATGAGAATCGATCGTAAATCATTTCGACAACAGAGGATACCGCGGATGGAAGAAGCGCGATAATCGACAGTATGCAGCACAGCAAGTCAGTGAGAAAGGCGCAAGAATTGTGAGGACTAGAAAATAAGGAATGGTGCGCGTAAGCCAACTACTAGACGAGATGAACAGAATATAAAACATTCGAACAAAGGTAAGCTGCACTCAAAGATATGTAGGCCATGAAAATTTGGAGGGACGTTAGTAAACGTAGAGAGAAAAAAATGAAGTGACAACGAAAGCTTTTTTGTTTTTCGGAAAATTTTGCCCATACTGTATCAAACACATCCAGCCTATTTCTAAATATTATAGTGCAAACTACTATATCCAAGCCAATAACTTAAAGGGACGAGTGTGGGGAGCCTTGTTCTTTGATTTTAGGTATAGAGAGGATAATAGAAAAACAGTGTGAGCAGTCAATTAATTCACATTATCTAGGAAACATGGCACAGACCTCCGCCGTACTGTTACAATCATGTGTTCATGTGTTCATCCACACTGTTTAATTGCCGCATATCCAGTGAACCTACCATATCTGCGGTAATGTAATAGTGGGGATGGGGACGCTGTTCCTTTGCTTTGCAGAGTTTGCGAGAAGTAGCTTGACCAAATGTTAGAAACATGGAGAAGCTGAAAGCCGAATAGCGACGTTATTGACGATTTGATGGTACAACTATACGTCCTACGGCAGAAAGGGGTCTAGACGCGTGCTGTTTCTTACAGCCAGTTTTCGATTCTCCTTTCACCAATAATTGGAAGCAGCCCGCTTGAGGCCGAAATGTAGGAAACAAGCAATTATTTGTGAGCATAGTTCATTCCTAATACTATTTAGAACACAGACACACACACACACACACACACACACACACACACACACACACACACACACACACACACACACACACACACACACACAGCTGTCTGCACACTGCGACTTCCCTAGCAAGTGGAATGCTGCTCGTGTTTTCGCAGTGTTTGAGTCTGGCTATAAAACGCACGTCTCGAACTATGGCCGGATTTCTCTACTCTCTGATCCGTCAAAGATTTTTAGGATGGCACTTTATAAAACATTGGCACCCAGCGTCAGAAATGCACTGATTACGAATAAATATGGGTTTATTTCTGGTTGCCAGACTGTCACAAATCTTGCTAATTTTATGACGCAGATTTCTACTCCAGTACTTCAGAGGGGGCAGGTTGACACCATTTACTGCGACCTCAGTAGTGCTTTCGATGTAGTCAGCCACTCAATCATTTTGGATAAACTTGGCCCCTTTGGCGTCGAGTCGTCATTTGTCGACCTCCTCCACAGCTATGCTTTTGATAGGTCGTGCTGTGTTGCCATTAATGAAGAAACGTGTTTTTTGTATGAGGCGAGAAGGGGGGTCACTCAAGGATGAGTATTAGGCCCACTCCTCTTTATCATTTTAGGTGCGGAGCACGTTAGCGTCTGGGCTTGTCGGCGTGTCCTGCTGCTGTCGTCACGGTGGGGCCATCCCGGAGGCAGTGCAGTCAGAAAGTGTATGTGTCAGGTTGTCGTGTCAGAAGCGATTCTAACGAGTTTCTGCTAATGTGCCGTGGCTGTGGGCGTCTAACGTCGTCGTCTTGGCCACGGTAAAGCAAGCCCATTAGCAGCGACCGACGTGTTCCTTTGGGAAACACCGAGGCATCACCGCATGCCTCGCAGCTTCCCACCAGGTTTCACGTCAGTGGAGCTGCATAGCGCCTCAGTTGTAGTTTGTGGGTCCTGCGGTTAATGGTATCGCGCGTTCATCGTACTAAGTTGATAACTAGCGGTTCGGTGAACGCGATAACATCGGCGTCCCCCTGTCGATCTAGGAAACAGCGGATTTTTTTGTGAACGACGGCTCTTCCGCCAAACGAAATTCTTCCTTCCTTCTTCATGGAGATGATATCAAGATATTTAAGTAAATTCATACTGTGAAGTACTGTCATATTCTGGATTCAGATTTGCTATCTATTTCAGAATGCATAGTGCAAGAACAATTACTTCTCATTAAGCAGCAATAAGACCAAAGTCATGACATTCTCTTGCAAAATTGTGTGGGTATCTTTTCCATACTCTGCTAATTCTGTAGTTCTACGTAAAGTGCGTGAGGTAAGTGAGCTAGGTATTCTCTTTGACACAAGTTTACACTTTTTCGCTCACGCTAAGTGAGTTGCTATGTGAGGTCAGCGATCCCTCGGCTCTGTTTGCAGGCTGTCAAGAGAATTCAACTCTCCGATACCCTTCTCTAAATTTGAGCACAACGATATGTATACCCCAACCTGAATATGCTTCTGCGATATGGAATGGAATCTCTGAATCCAGCAGTAACACCATCGACCGGGTCCAGAAAAAAATACTATGCATATACAACCATCGCTTTCCTAGAAAGGGCTATGGATACTGCATAAACAGTGTTGGGTTATTGTCAATGCCATCTCTTCACTGCTGCAGAAGTCGTGCTGATCTGTTATTTCCGTTTAAACATTTGCACCGGCTATAATCTGCCTTCAGCGGCTCCAGTGCATCAATATTCGAATTTCGCTAAACTAGAGAACAAAGGCCTTTCCAATGACCCCACTATCTATGCCAAAATTCGACCAAACAGAGAATACAGAATCTGTCTATTAGCTTTTTTTTCCAAACCTTGATATTTTCCAAGACTCCCTTCCATTGTTTTCATCTGAGATATCCAGTGTTATAAAATAATATCCCTCATTTTATGTGTTTATTTTCTTGATGTGATCTTGATGTTCCATGATGGCTTCATGTGAACTGATTTTCTGATTGTCTCTTTCTATTTATCTTGTCGTAGCTTGTCCAGTCGTCCCGACTTTTCTTTGCGTTAACCTTGCATTTTTCCTCCCTATTTTTCTGTATGTTTTTGTGAATCTGTTTCCTGATCCTTTATGGGTCTAAACTCGTATTTCTTCCCGTCGTGAAAATATCGTAACATTTTCTCCTTCTTTCGCCCCGCCCCAGTTTTCTAGTGGTTATGTCACCCGGCTGCAGATCGGAGGGTCGTGGGATCGAATCCGGGCCGCGGCGGCTGCATTTCGATGGAGGCCAAATGTTGAGGTCCGTGTGCTGTGCGATGACAGTGCACTTTAAAGAACCCCAGGAGGTCGAAATTTCCGGAGACCTCCACTACGGCGTCTCTCATAATCAGAGCTGGTTTTGGGACGTTGAACCCCACAAATCAATCAACATTTTCTCTTTTCTTGTACTTAGTTGTACGTGGGTATATTTTCTCGATTTCATTGTGTAGCATCACCATTCTTTTGCGTGGGCCAGTACCAAATCCTCTCGGTTGTTCATGGACCCATTTAAATGGCATTATTATTATTATCATGGTCGTTTTTCTTATTTCATTGCTCGTCAATATAGCAACGAACTTGTCCGGAAAATGTAAAAAAAAAATGACGCCTATGCAGTCATTGCATGCATAGTGCATTCGCGAAGGATTTTAGGCCGGAAAGATTTCTAAGCGCGTGAGCAGCTCTTGAATTTGAAGAAATACCGGAAAAAAAAGGTGTGAGGAAATATTTCGACAAAATTGGCCGCTTTGACATTGCTTTTCAGGTTTGCTTGAAAATTGGTCCTCTCATTATGTAACAATTTCACAAAGTGCCTTTATTTTCTTCAGTACTTAGGAGCGATATGAAAATGTGCTAAAATTTCAAAGACTAGGCGAAATTAATTTTCTCGAAGAAAATGAAATAATCTTGCACGAAAACCCCCAAACATAAAACTGTCCATAAAAAGTGCTTTGTCTTTTTTTATTGTCACTGTGATGCGTAGAGGCTGTAAAATAATGATTGAGCATGATAAACGCCTGAACTTGATGCACTCTACTGCATAGCGAGAATATCTGTCGCGTCTATGCTCTTCGCCTATTCCCTCTGCTATCTCAGTATAAGACGGTGTATATTGCAGATTCTGTCGCGGGAGTATGAACGCATTATTTCGCCAATTAGAAGGCCTTTCCAAACTCTGTATGATATAGCTGGCCGTGTTCTCCACAAGCCTAAATTAAAAAACAAGTTGCTCATTATAATATCCTAACTCCCCCTTTGTACATTGTGGTTAACTGCGCTTTATAAGGCGCTATGTAATCAGACAAACTTCATAGTGCTGCGTTTTGAGCACCAAAATACGAATACCGTTTGATATATATTTATATATGCCAGTCAATGTTGGTCACTATTGGCAATATATAAGGGATAGTCTGTACGATGTACATTGCGCAAAATATATTCGTATTCATTCACATTTCAAAGGTACTCCCTGCACACCCCTTCGCAAGAACAATTTCGCATTCTACTAATGGGCGTAAATTTTACTCCTTTGCGGTGATGTGCTCACTCACAACTTCATTATGAAATATTGCGAAGTTAATCAGGGCTAAACAGGTACTGTAATAAATTGTCACTTTTAAGTCTGGCTTTCTTACCAATGATCGCTTTGTATCGGGACATTTACACCGCAAGCAGAGTATATGAGGTATCCATGGCGGGAGTATATGTGTCAGACTGAAAGACAGCGCAGAAAACAAATTAAGAGGAATTTATTATCGAATGCTTTGTCTTGAATTGTTATCTCGCACACACACACACACACACACTATATATATATATATATATATATATATATATATATATATATATATATATATATATATATATATATATTTACAGTTAGACTATATATATATATATATACACTGTAAATAACTGTACATATACAGTTATTTACAGTGTAGTACACTATACTTATATGGCTCTCTATACGGCTATTCTTTCTTATATACACCGATTCACGAACTAATTAACTGGAGCAGTACAAGTAATTTCAAGTCGCTGTAGTAATATTTATTTAAAACGATGCGAATCGACGCAATGGAATACGAAGCGCTACTATACGCACATCCTCGCGGAATCATTCGACGTGCGTACTGCTCCGAAATACCGCGTGAACAGTGCGAACGATTCGTCCCAATATGCAATTAAACATGGCGACGGTTTTTTACGGTAGACTCGCCGATGCACCGCGCAGCCGACTGGTCCGACGTCACTTGCTCTCCACGCCGAGCGGACTGTCTACGGGCCGTTCGTACGCGATCACGGTGTCGGCGAAGGACGTCAGGCTGTTTTGAACGCAGAGCGCAGCGGCGAACAGGCCGGTCATGGTAGCACCCGGGTGGTTCTCCTGGCTGATGTACGTCAGGTCGGACAGGATGAAGCCGACGGTGGCTAGCACGCCGTGCATCCGGTAGAAGATGAAGCACGGCACGTCCTTGCGGCCCATCACGGTCGACATGAAGACAACCAGCATCGACAGGAAGAAGCTGGAACACACCATGCTTCATGAGCAAAGCGTGAGGCCGCATCGTCTGGTGGTTCAAGTTCAGGTCGTAGTGCCCCACGGTGCAGCAGCACGATCGAAGTGGTGGCGGCGATCACCTGGAAGATCTTGAGGGAGCCCGCGAAGTTGCCAATGCAGTAGACGTGCGACGTCATGGTTACTCGAGCTGCGGCTTCGAGCTCTCGTCGGTGCTTTGCAGTGCATGTCCCCGACAGAACGCGGGCGGGGTGCACAAGTGACAGCGCGCGCTCGCCACTAACCGACACTTCTTCCTCCTCTTGGTCGGTGCGTGCGTTCGCGGCCACGGGTGAACCAGAAATGGTTGATGATGACTCCTCCGAACACGGCAAGTACACCCACGAGGGCTGTTTCCTCCCACAAAGAAAAAAAAAAAAAACTTGACGGATCTGAGCTCGACCGCTGCTTCTGCTGCGGTGACTATGATGAGACTCGACCGTTAAACATTTCCACAGCAGATGATATACCCGCGGCTGGAAGAAGCGCGATAACGGACTGTATGCACAAGTGAGCGAGGAAGGCGCAAGAAAAGTGAGGACTAGGAAATAAAGGAATGGTGCGCGAAAGGATCTATTAGACCAGATGAACAGAGAATACAACATTTGCAGAAAGGTAAGCTTCACCCAAGGATATGTAGGCATGAAAATTTCGAGGGAAGTTAATCAAAATGGAGAGGAAAATAAATGAGGGCGATGTTTGTAGGAAATCATTGCACACATTGTGCCAAACACTCCCCGCCTGTTGCTAAATAATATACTACACAAGCCCGAAGGAAGTATCTACAGGATAATCGAAAACAGCCTGGGCAGTCGAATAATTCAGTTTCCCTACGAAAACACGGCCCAGACCTGCACGGTGCTATTACATTGATGCGTTCATATGTTCGTGCCCGCTATGACATTTAAGCTCATCAGCCGTGAAAACCCACTCTGCGTAAATAGTGCGGATTTGGAAACGTTTGATACTGTCGGGGAGAGACACGTTGAATATTTATTCTCACGACTTCGAAGGAAGGGATCGAGCCTGTGCTAGAACAGGTCGATATATTCTTGATAAAATCAAAGTTAACACCAATATTGAGCAAGACACACATGTTAAAGTACCATGCGACATTGTAAGCAATGTTATTGTACAACCACTACCGCGAAGTATGCATCCTGTCCACAACATCAACAGGAGATTGGATCGAGCTAAGAATCTCATTAGCACAATGGAGAAAGAAGTCTGCATGCTTCGTTGACTCTGCGCAGTTCGAACGAGGCTGCTTTTGCAGGAGTCGTAGTTGATCACAAGGGGCCTACAGTCAGGCGAGCTGCTCTCTATACCATTAAAGTTGAAGCTGTAGAACAAGTTGCCATAGCACTAGCAATTACAGACGCCAGGTTCAGTGAAATTTACAGCGATTCTAAAAGCGCAATTAGAGCTTTCAGCAGAGGGAGAATAGCCCCGCAAGCGGTCAGGTTAATCAAAGAAATCAAGGTACAAGAAGTAAAGTATGTTTATTGGTTTCCAGCTCCTCTGGGCAATATCGAAGGGTGCCCCATCAATCCAAATGAGTCGGCCATCAGCGCTGCCCGCGAACTCACTGACCGGGGCGCTTTTACAAATGGCCTCGACTCTGCTGGATTTGAGAATATACTCAGATATACTCCCATGACATACAACGAAATTACAAAGCTATATTACATGAGTAGGAGGCTGTTCCTTCTTCCAAACAACAAAGTTAGCAGGGAAGAAGCAGCGACACTTGGACAACTGCAAACATGTTCATATTTCTCACCTGTACAGTACAAGGAATGGTATAACATTCAAGACGTGAATACCATATGTAAAGCCTGCAGGGAAGACGATTGTACATTAGAACATACGCTCTGGGAGTGTGGGTCGCTTGGCGCTGACATTACTCGTGACAGGCTCTCAAGCATGATCAGGTTGCAAGATCACAAGCAACAAGTCCTAGCTGTCCATTACGCCCATGATAGGGCAAGGAGGCTTGACCTCTCAGTTCTAACGTGGGAGTAGTTAGGCAGGATCTTCAGCCATGTACAGGACAAATAAATAAAGTTTATTCCTCCTCGTTTGCTTCGTAGATTTTACGAGGAATAGCTTGTCCAATGGTTATAACATTTAAAGATGGAGATGTTGGTAGCAGAATAGAGCCATTATTGAGGATATTATGTAACAACTATACGTCGTGCTACGGAAACAAGTCGAGAGACCACCTCCTTGTAGCCAATGTGTGCCTGCATTCACAAATATTGAGAAGCACTTCGCTTGAGGTGGAAGAAAAAGTAGGGAAAAGAAATTGTTTGAACAGATTGATAATTCCTTATATGTATATCCAACAACCTGTACATCATCCTATATATATATATATATATATATATATATATATATATATATATATATATATATATATATATATATATATATATATATATATATATATATATATATATATATTAGAAACGAATTGCGCACGTGCGAAAATCGCACGTTTGTTGTCGTTCAACGTTTCGGCCGTCGCACGGCCTTCGTCAGAATGAAGGAATTACAATCTCGTAGGCGCTTTTATGGGCGTGCACATGTGGGCAAGGTCATGTACGTGCACGTGTAATCGTGCAAACATGACAAGGCTAAGAAGACAAGAATATGTGAATTACAAAACCGATGCAGATGCACATGGCATCGCCACGCATACGCGCGACAAAGGAAATGAAAAATACAATAAAGAACCATGTTTTTAGAATATATATGCGCGACAAAGGAAAAAGAAAGCATGTTTTCAGAACATATCTATACAGTGGATTAGTTGCAATGTAACGATGATTATACAAAAAAGAACGTAATGATATCAATACACGACTGATATAGGCACGACACTTTACCAACGCTCTCGTAATACCACATGACACAGTGTTAAACTTATGGATGAGGAATGATTCTCGTACCTCGCGGTCATGGTGCGTTTCGAAACCTGATTGTATTATTGTTGCCTTGATCTTATCAAACATATGTCCCGGCAGCCTTACATGGCGACATAGTGGTAGATGCGGTAAGCCGTTGGCATGTGCTCTGTGGTTGTTGAATCGCGTACGAAATGAAGTTTCGGTCTGACCCACAATAAACATTCCAGTGCCTAGATGACGTTAGCGCTATCGCAAGGCTCTGTTACGGCTGCATCATCGGCGATAGGTCTGTGGATCCCGTCGGCAAACATGTCAATTTCTGCCACCTTCGGCCACCGCATATCTGCCACAGCTACTGAGCTGGCTGCGTTGCGGAGAGCGCGTGTTTACTTCGTAGCTTAGACACCTGATTCTTGGGTAATATTCTCAGGCTCACGAGCGGCGCTGCAGCCCTTGAAGTCGCCACGCGCCCAAGAACAACTGGTTTTGGACATCAAGCGGCTAGGCAATAATGCTCATGAACTTAATTACCGCGTTGTATTCCAGAGGTTGCCAACCCACTGTGGAATACAAGGAAACGTTTGGGCCGACAGTGCTGCCAGAACAGCCCATGGTACTAAAACACCGCTAACAGCCATACCTCTTTCAAGAAAAGATGCGGCGACTATGGTATCGGCGTTTGCCTGGAATCCGCTGGGGTACTTCTGGTGTGATTCAAGATATCAGTACGGACCACTACACGCTACTGACCCAGCCTGCAGCTTTCACGTACCACGAGGTTTAGCCAGGCGAGATGAGGCGTGCCTTCACCGATTAAGACTTAATGTAGCCTACAAAAGAGATTACAAGCACAAAATACAACAATCTGATTCTGCATTGTGCTCTACATGCAACACACGCGAGGACCTCGAACACGTCCTGTGCAACTGCCAGCGCTACGAGTCGGAGAGATAGACTCTGAAGGCAGAGCTTCCTTTGTAACACGGTTGGACCTCGGAGCTGCGGTATCTGCTAGGCCCGTGGCAAGACAGCGCCTGTGCACAACGCGCAGCACTAAGGAGTTGATAGCGTTTCTACGGGCAACATGCCTCAACGAAACGCCGTAAACTGTATTATACTGGTATATGTATATATGAGTGTGTGAGTAAGTGACTGTATGTACGTGTTGTGTTACACGTGATCATCGTAAATATCATAATCACCACTAAACACCTGCAGTAGCAAGTCAGGCCACTAACCAGGCTAACATCTCCGGATGCATCATTAAATTTTCTCTCTCTCTCTCTCTCCCAAGTAAAATTGCCATTGACTTTTTACAGAAAAATTAGATGCAATGCTTTGGGCAGTATTTGATGACGACATATGCATACAGATTTTGCAGCGGGGTTTTTTACAAGGCTGGCAACCAAGATGAACAATAGCGTTAGTCTTTGAACGGGTTAACATGTCGCGCAGGTTCCTGGAGCGACGATATACAACCCTTGGCGATTCCGTGAAAATCTTTCTAAGCCGATTGCTCTGTGTCAATATGTTGTAATGCTTTCTGAGGATGGTGGGACACGTTAGGAACAGGTGCAGAATGTGCTAGGACAACGTTAGTGCGTGAGAATGCCGCTACTCGCTTGTCCGTACTGATGAGGTTCTTCCTGTCCAGCGAATCAGCCCGTTTGATTGCGCCGTCAATTATCTTCGAAGGGTACTTCTGGTCAATTAGTGCTCTACGAAGCTGGTCACAGTTGCGAGTGAATTCACTGTCGTCCGAACAAATCCTTTTCAACCCAATAGCTTGGCTATACGGGATGCTTGTCTTGCAATGTTTTGCGTGATTGCTCTTAAAATGCAGGTACCGTTGTCGGTCATTAGGTTTCCTATAAAGATTGGTCGTGAGTTTGCCATTACGCAGAGATACCGTGACGTCAAGGAAGTTTATGCTGACTGATGAATAAGAATGAGCAAATGAAATTGACGGTGGGGCGTTGTTGAAGTCCGCAATGAAGGAAATCAATGCTGCTTCACCGCGGAGCGAAATTAAGAAATTATCGATGAAGCTTTTGTAATGAAATGGTTTGGGGTCACGAGTAGCGAGGATGTTGTTTTCTAGTGTTCGCATATATATGTTCGTATAATTGGGTCCTATTTTTTTTCCCACTGATGTCCCACTAACTTGAACATAATGTTCGCCGTCAAATTCGAAGTTGTTAAGTGCGAGGATTAGTGTTAAAATAACACCAAGGGTGGAATCGTCGATGGGTTGGTCGTCGACGAAGTCGTTATACGCCCGTAGTACAGGTTTATATAATACATCTTGAGGTACCCAGTCCGTAAGATGCCACGTCACAAATCAATGCAGTCGGGTTCTGTACATCATGTAAAGGTGAGCACCTTAAATGACGCAGTAGCATCCTAAAAGGTGCGAAGTGCGACGGTGATGCTGTAGCATCATCATAGAAGGTGCGAAGGCGATGTAGTTGCATCATAAAAGGTGCGTATGATGCGAAGCAGAAGCAATTGCTTCGTAGCAGCAAACGTGTCGCTACATTCCCGCGTCCACGACCATTTTGAATAAACAATCGACAACCCCGAATATGCCTTAAGCTCCGTTACGCAGAGAGCCTCGGGGGCTTTAGTGATAACCTTCGTTTTGGCTTCCGTGGGATATTCCGTCTGCACTCACCTTGCGACCCAAGTAACTCACGGCGCCTTGAAAAAAGCTGCATTTTTCCAATTTGAAGATGACGTTATAATCCCTCAGCCGACTTAGGAAAAGGTCAAGGATGTTGACGTCACATTATCCCTCAAGCGGTATACGCTCTCCAGTACAAGTTTTCAGGGCTACCTGGGATGGCTCCAGACTTGGGCAGTAACTAGTTACTAGTAACGCGTTACCGGTAACTAGTTACTATTTTCAGTGACTTATAACTGTAACTAGTTACTCTTAATTTAGAGGAACTTGTAACTGTAACACTGTTACTTTTTGCACAGTAACTGTAACTGGAAATACAGTTACAGTTCCTTTTCCAAAAAATATCCAACATTAACGCCCCTTAAAAGTTCGGCTGCACAGTATCGCGATACAAGAATATCGCAATGTTGCTCTTAAATACTTTTGACTATCTGTATCTCTGTATCAGGACACATTTGCAAAATGTATTAGTATCTGACTAGTGGAATAGTTTTACGATCTTTCGCGTGTATCACGATGCTGTGCAGGACACGGGCATCTCTTCGCTTTTTTTTTTATTTCGGAAATGGGCTGACTAGTTTGCAGGGGGAAAATGAGTTTTTTCTGCGAAGCCAAGCAAATCACCGCTGGTTGGCGACACAAAAGGGTGGCGAAGGGTTTTCACTGCCCTCGTGCAGAGAAAGCTGTGCGACACGGCAGTATGGTCGGCCTGAGTGAGGAAAGCCGCTCTTGTTGAGAGGCCGGTGCAGCATCGTTCGTGTGGCCAGCCACTTGTTCATGGTAACCCGCGAGGGAACCACATACAAAAGGACGCTTTTCAATGCCTCGCACACCTGCAGTTCTCAAAGCGGCGGTACTTTCAAAAAGCACTTCCCAAAATGGCGGTGGCATTGTGGCTCGAAGGGGCCAATCCTCTGTGTCGCGTCTCAGGATGAGCTCCTATTTACGAGCGTGCAGCACTCCTTAGTGGCAGCAGGCTGTCCCAATAGATTTCGTAAATCAATTGCGGTCGATCGATAAGTTACAGCAATCAATAAACAGTTAATTGTTACAGCAAAATGGGTCGTACACAACTACTGCTGGTTTTGGGCTTTTTGAGTGAGACCCATTCCGTTCCTCTTATGTGGCCTTCTACCACGACCAATTTTGACTAACCTTATGACTTAATACCTTTCTATTAAAAAACTCAATAATTTGGTTTGCGATGTATTACTTAGTCTCATACAGTAAGGAAAAAGTAACGATGTTACTTTTTAACAGTAACTAGAACTGTAACAAGTTACTTTTGGAAACTCAGTAACTGTAGCTGTAACATAGTTACTTTTCGGGCTTAGGTAACTAACTGTAACACTGTTACTTTTTACTGGTAACGTGCCTCTGACTGGATGGCTCACACTTGACATGTGGAAAGGCTTTTCCAGAATCCTCTCGGGAACAATCGTAACAACAGCTCCTGTGTCAATTTCTTGGGGAACGCTTTCTTTCCATTAGAACCAGAGTGTCGGAACGAAATGTTTTTCGTTCCGGTTTTCGTTTCGTTCCACAGAAAAAAGTTCCGTTCCGTTTTCGTTCCGGAACAAAGAAAAAGCGTTCCGTAACGGTTCATAACGTTTTTTTTTTCAATAAGAAAAGCGAACAAAATACTTAATATTAAAAGTATATTTTAAAAACAGCAAATATACTGAACTAATACATAAAAAATGCAATAATAATTGTTCAAGTTTTACGTCCCGAGAGAGAGAGAGAGAAATAAGGAAGGGAAGGCAGGGATGTTAACCAGTCATGAGTCCGGTTTGCTACCCTACACTGGGGGATGGAAAAAGGGGAATAAAAGTAAAGAGAAGGAGAGAGGGGGAATGCCTACAGGGCAGTCCTATATAATATCATAGGCGCTCGGCTAGGCCCGAAGCCACCGATGTGACTATGAGGGAAGTCGCAAAAAGTTTCGAAGCAAGGACACAACGAAAACTTGGTATTTATTTTTCCTCAAGTTTGAACCCCGAATTTTCGTCGGGGGGAAAGGGGGGCGGGGGCGCTCACACGATTTCAGAAGTAGCAGGTCATCAAGTGTACTCGCCGATAAGCGAGACTGCTGCTCTGACAAAATGAACTTGAGTGCCGAAAATGCCCTCTCAACGCTGACTTGTGTGGCTGGCACACCAAGGGCCACTTGTGCTAACATGTAAAACTGCGGTTGCCGCTCTTTGAGCTCGTCCCAAAATTTCAACACATTCAACACGTAAGCGACGACAAAGCCCTCTTCACGACGGCCTGTGTGAGAGGCACGCGAAAGTCCGCGTCCGCCCGAATTGAGAACACATCTGCAAATGTCCCACCTTCGAACAGCAACGGAAACGGCATTCTTGAGGCAGCATTCGTTTGCAGAGCGCTTTTGTTTTTACTGGTTTTCCTGGGTTTATAAGGCGAGGAACCTTATAAGGCCAGGGACTTTGCCGTTAGCTTTCGACCTCGACCTTGTCGCATGCAGTGATGCGCCCTTATCAATGACTTGCAGTAAGGATGTCTGCCTAGCAGCGTGTTCCGGGTACAGCGAAATCTTGTATAGCTTCTCGATAGTAAAGTTTTCTTCTACGAACAAGTCTGTTTCTTCTACGAACAAGTTTCTTCTACGAACAATTACCCTTCCTTGCAAGATAGCTTAAGGCTACAATGAGACGTAAATATTGCAAGCATTTCTTCAAGCAAGAAATCAAACAGGTCGCATAAATCTGGTTTAATTCAAAATTATAAAACGTGTTATAAAAGTGCACTGTTCATTTTAGCGCCACACTGACCACTACTGACGAATGCAATTCGGCGCATGCGTTTCGGTAACGGTGGATGATGTCCAAGTTGATGGGGGCCCATCTACTGCGCGTGAGTGTGCCGCCCTGTTTCACTCTTCACAGTTCGCGCCATTAGCCGTCATCTTCGACGCAACTGGCGACTTTTGAGGACCTGCCACTGTTCGAAGCAGCCACAAAGAGGAAGGATTCCAGGAGCTGCTTGAACGAATCCCTGCATATTATTTGAATTTGTTACCTGTGCTGTATGATCTGTGACTAAAGGTCGTCAGTAATTTGAATAACGATAGTTACCTTCTCGGTAGTGCTTTGTTATGGCACAGACCGACGATGCGTTAGCTCTTGAAGAAGCAGTGGCAGGAGGGGGCAGATGGTGTCGGCAGTGCCGACCTGCCATTCTGGCACTCCATTCACGTTGAAGTGTGACATCCAGCAAGACTTGATGTTGGCCTCGATGTCCAGTGGCGGAGTGGCGACCTTGCAAAGAGATACCACCGATTATTTGAACACGTTGGAAACAGTGTGTATGGCAGAGCAATGGTGTGACAGTAAACGAAATCATCATCAACCCGTCTAGCCCACTGCCGGGCAAATGACACCTTTAAAATTCTCCAATTATCACTCTCCTGTGCTAAGTGCGACCACGTTAGCGCCACGAACGTTTTTATCTCATAGGCCCACCTAACTTTCAGCCGTTCCGTAGGTATACGGTTGCCTTCTCTAGAGATGCAGTTTGTTACCTTTAAGGACAAACGGTAACCCTTCCTTCTCGTTACATGTCCCGCCCACGCCCATTTCTTCTTGTTGACTTCTACTAAGACGTCATCAACAAGCGTTTGTTCGCTGACTCACTCAGTGCTCTTTTTGTCTCTCGAAATTACAAACATTTCCCATTCCATTGCTCGCTGCGTCGTCCATGGTATAAGTTGCACCCTTTTAGCCGATGGCCTGTTAATACTCTGTCCCATCTTTTCATGACGCACTGACAGGGCGCTGAAAATCGTGCATCCTTAGGGTACATAATTGCGGTGCTGCTCTAGCCTTCCTCTAACGTTTCCCGTGTCGTCTATGTAGTACACCTGGGTGCCTTGGCAGGGAATTTTCTAGACGACGTCAGAGTTCTTTTTTCTTTCCAGGCGATCTTTGACTTGCTTTCGATTAGTAACATTGAAAGCTACGTGATTCCTATTCTGTTAGCCATGTTGGGCACTTTTATACGCTTCGAAGTTTTATAATAAAAATATTTTGTCTACTCGGAAAGCTTACTAATATCCTGTCCAGCAGTCTTGCCTCCCATACTTCTACTGCACAGTCCGTCATGCTGCGTGTAGGATTATCCCCCACTTCCTGAAGGCTAAGGTCTGCCTCTCTCGGTTAGAGCTGAATGTATGTTCTGCAGCGCCTTCCCGAGTTGTTCTACTCTCCGTCTCGCTTCTACTTCCTCCGTACTAACGTATCCGGTGGCTAGTCTAGCCTAGCTCGATATCTTACATCCTGTGGTTACTACATTTCACCCTCCCGAGCACCTCGACATCCAGTACGATGCCAGCCTCATGGCGCATTATGAAAACGATTGCATTTTTATGCTCGCCATTCGGGAAAATGGAAGAAAGGCAAGATAGTCCTAGTTTCTTTTGGCTTGTATTACGTATACTGAGGACATACTTAGGACTGCGTGATGGAAAGTTCACGATACAGAAAAACTCCCGACGATCTATTTTTCGCAACACCGGAAAAGAAATCTATCCACATTTCGCAATATATCTTATTGCTAGGCGATATGGTTCATAGATGCAAGGTAAATGGGTGCTGGACAACTGTACAAGGACGCATAAAAGGTGCTCGTCCGTGTCCTTTTCCATTTAATGCACTCCATTTTCTTTGTAACAATCCATATTTCATGGAGGCAAAGTTTTGTCAAAAGGCGATCCTGTTGTGAGTGTATGGGGCCAGCCTTCTATAGAACTTTCGTAGCCAATGCGTGTTTTCCGTATCGATTTCATGTATGCAATTATTATTCCAGCGCAATGCGCAGTTCTTAAGACATCAAAGATCTAATGCGGCCCGCTATATGAGCAAGGCCTTTTCCCAAACTACGGCAGTCACAAAGAAAGTGAAAATACATATCAACATTATCCGGAATGTGAGCTGCGTGCATAGAACCGTGTATATGAAAAAAGAACGACTGTTCTGAGCCGACTTAAGCAGTTTTCGTGGGTTGAACTTCCACAGACAGAATGCCAGATCAGTATGAAGACTACCTGAGGAAGTTGCCTTGCAGACTAAATTGTGTTGGAATTCTTCCTTAACACACAATTAAGTTTACTTCCTTATACAGCCGTATTTATTTCACAACTTATTGTGAAACTTTGTTTGCTTTGGAACCATCTCATTTGAGAGTTCTCCCTGGGAGAGATCGCTTGACATCTTTGACAGATTTTACAGGCTATACATATAAGACAAGATGTATATATATGCTGGCGATCTCTCAAGGAATGAGACCGCGTTTTGTAAAATGGAGTGAGAGGTATGAATGAAGAACTACAACAATAATTAAGGTTCTTCAAGATAGTCTGCATGGACAACGATGCACAGCTAGTGACGCGATTCCCACGCTTGAAAATCTCCCTGGAAGTCATTTGCCGTACAACCTACTTAGAGAGTTGGCGAGATGCTTTTGGACGACGGAAAAAAGCATGGAAACGCAGTGACCATTGAAGCTTTTATTGAGTTTTGGGAGACGGAAAGAGCCTGCCGGGCTCGTATCAAGGCTGCGTGGTAGCTGCGAACTGTTGCAGCAACCCCTAAACGCGTGCCCGAAGAAGGGCGTGCGCTTCAGCGCTGTCGTGTGCAGCGTTCAGCGATCATCAGTCTAAGGTCGTTTCCGTTTTGGGGCTTCGCTAAAGCACTCAACGACTTCACTGAGAAGAGGCGCGATCAAACCTCTCAAAGATCTTCAACAATTATTATCTACACAAATAACGGTTAGAGACAAGAAGATAATTTACTTTGGCCTCATTTGCATTCAGGCCACCTATCCAGCTTGTGCAACTTCTTCAACGGTCTGCCGTCCGTTCTTAAACCCTCAGACCCACCGCAAAACCGTCGTCTTTTTAAAGCTCCTTGACCAATGGCAGCGTCACGGAAGTGGTTTTGGCTAGGTGAAAGCAAAATTTAATCCCGTGTAGCTGCTCCAGTGCATGCTCTAATTCCCTCATTTAGCCACGTATAAAAAATTCAGAAGTAGCGTTTGCGCAAATTCATGTTCTCACTGTATCATAGCCTGGACGTAGCTACCGCCCTAACAAATCCCGCCTCCGAGGGACTACGCTACACGCGAATTCATTGAAGGCTGGCAGACAGTCTCAATACCTTGCGGACAAATGCTGTTAGATAATGAACCTGTATATAGCGAAGTTTGCCGTTTTCGTTCCTGGATTTGCTTCCATTGAGATACTACTTTTTCAATCTTTGTATAAGAAACACTTGCGATGCCGTTTCGAAGCAATAAATGTAACGCCGTGGTGCGTTTTTAAGGAACGCTGTATATAGTGCATTCGTTGTTGCGACCACCTCCAGATCAACGTACACTTTTCACAGCACACACCCACTACGCCATGATCCCTAAGTAAAGATATAATGGTTTACATGTGCCCCCTTCACGAAAAGCATTGTCAGCTTAATTTCATACTGGCTAAGAGCACGTTACCTGTAGCAGCTGCTGCTGTATCAAGCGATGCAGAGTGCACTGAGCGCTCATTTTCCCTAGTGTTGCTTCTCAGATATCTTGTGATGGTGTGTATGACCACAATTTAGTTAGTTAGTTAGGGTTTAGTGGCGCCAAAGCTACTGAGGCCAAGCTGCGCCAGCCACAAGGTAATAAAATGATGTGAGAACAGCTTGGTGTACGTGTGGCTGTAAAAGGTCCTAAAAACCAGCGCATTAAAGGCGCATAAAAGAAAATATACCATAAAATTATGACCATGAAATTACCACGAGTGTAAGCATGCAGAATATATTGGAGAAGGAAATTTTTATGTAACTGCGATAGAATTCGAGCAATTCGAAAACTAAACTTGCGTAGAACATAGGGTCACAACGAAGTTCTTTCGCTACAATTTCAGTTAGATCGTGGTTCAACTACATGAAATCGCACTATAAAAGTAGACACCTTTATACACACATAAAAGCTCAGACTTTTTTATCCATAATGGTCATTCCTATGTATGAGAGATGTATATGCAAGCTCATAGCTTCGTGTAGTGGATTATTATTACTTTTCCCAGTTGTACTAAAGAAGCCCGTTTTACTTCTGCCCTAATCTGACTAATATGTATTTCGTTACTTTATCTTCCTGTTTAAGAGAAGCATCGTATTCTTGCAATGTGGCAATTACTCTGTGTCTCTTGTACAGTACAGTGCCTCAAGTTGAGGTGGCAGGAACCTCTGTGAAGCCGTACCTACGGCTTATATATTCCAGCATCTCCGAAGGAAAATAATCTTTCATTTGATTCGATTTTATTTAGGATGTGAAGATATGAGACGCATTTTGTCCCAAAATTGTTTCTGAGCATGATCTCCTTTCTAAAAAAATGCCGGGGTCGGAAATATTTTTTATCACTTAAGATGCCTTCCGAGGGTTCCTTCGATCGTGCAACAAAACGAGTGGGCGGCAATTTATTTTGAATATTGAAATAGAATAATGTTTCACTGACCAGGAGAATTCGCTCTTTTCCGGACTTCATTTCACGGCTTCGATGTGACCTGTCTGGCCGCGCCAACACTGAATGCCTGAACTTAATAGGGTGGCCTGAAAAGTCGCGGCGATGGCCTGGGCTTTGCTGGGTGGGGGTAGTGCCCCCTTTGACAGCCGGGTGTTGTGCGCCATATTCATGGTTCTGCACAAATAGGTTGGTCAGTGTGATGTGTCAGCGGAGCACTGGCCAACAGTCCAAGATATGGGGGAGTACTGCCAACAAACTTAACCTTGCTCAAATGCTGAATAAATAGCTATACAAGACAAAATGCGAGACACAGTCTCATTCAACCTAAACTCAACTTGTTTTGTAACACGGAATGCCGGAGCTTGTAACGGCAGCTGCTTGATAACCAACATAACAATATTCACCTTCTCGGCATTGATCTCTTGCGAGAGGCATCCATATCGCACAGGCTCCTGAGGCAGCAGTAGCCGAGGGAAGATGGATACATTGGTAGTGGAGACATCGCTTTGGGGCGCCAAGTTCACACTGACTTGCCTGTCCCGGCAAAGCCCGAAGTTTCCTTGAATGCTCCAAGGACAAGTAGCCACCTTAGGTGATAAGTGAAAAGAAAAATGGGAATATTCAGTGCATCTGTTGGGCTCACTGTGCAGTACAGGTTTCGTGACGCGGTTATTTAATGCTGTGCGCGCTGATGCGGAGCGTGCATTTGTGTTGAGCTTATATTTATATTTTCGCGCCGCTGCAATATTTAGACTTACATATCGCGCCGGTCATAAACTCAATATTATGCATTTTAAGCTCACGGAGTTCTCAAATGGATCTTCTACTCGGAATCGCAGCAAGCAATTTGGCAGAGGCAACTTTTTTTGCATTTATCTGTCTGGGACGTGGGCCATGCATACCATACTAGTCCAGGAGTTAACGCTAAGGGCTATCGCACATAGCAGTGTGGGGTATATCTAGAAACCCACAGGTGCATCGTACGCCTCGCGTCACTGTGGCATAAAATGGTGCAGCCGCGAAAATACGTATATAAATGAATGACGCTGGTGAATATCATGCAATATTCTTGTACCAATTGCATTCATTGCACAAAAACGAAAAAAGAACTATTACAACGCATGACGCTATGGTAAGTCGTAGAAGCTATCAACGTCCTTTATTTGAACGTGGGCTCGGCGTCGCAGGAAAAGCAAAGTAGTGCGTTGCGCGAGCATCACGTGTAGAGCAAGGCACAGATTCTTGTTGTTGCAATTGTTTTGTGGGGTTTAACGTCCCAAAACCAGTTCTGATTATGAGAGACGCCGTAGTGGAGGGCTCTAGAAAATTCGACCACCTGGGGTTCTTTAACGTGCACTGACATCGCACAGCACACGGGCCTCAACATTTCACTTCCATCGAAATGCAGCTGCCGCGACCGGGATTCGATCCCGCGACCTTCGGATCAACAGCCGAGTACCATAGCCACTAGACTACCGTGGCGGCGCAGATTCTTGGTGGTTCATGATGTCACCCCAGGTGTGCCCCAAAAACTGACGTACAAATATCACGAAGAGACGGGACAAGACAGGGCGGGCTAAAGTTTTCCTTTGTTTGGGATTCTCTTGGTAATTTCCTTATTTCTTTCTTGTTTTTGTCTTGAGGAATGGCACCAGATATTGATTAATTTCTGGGGTTTTACGTCCGAAATCCAAAATATACTTAAGAGCGACGCCGTAGTTGTAGGCTCCGAGACTACCGACCATATTTACTGCAGCGCACTGCTGAGCCTCAACATTTCGCCGCCATGAAAATACAGCAGCCGCGGCCGGCATATTCGATCCTGCGACCTTCCAATCTGCAGCCGAGTGCCATTAGCTAATAAACCACCGCGGCGGGAGCGGACGGCACCAAAAAGCGAACGTTCACCGAATTTAAAGGTAAATATAAGTAGAGATAGCTGCGAGCTAACGTGAAATGTACATATCTTTCCCAAGGTATCGCCACTTACGTGATAGTGCCAGTGAGGGGACCATCGCTGGCAGTATCATACAGCACAGGCGAATCACCGCCTTCTGACGCGTACAAAAAGAAAAGAGAAAGACACAAAACTCCTTGCTTTCTTCTTGTTAATTTGCGTGCTCACAGAGTGGGCTTCTTTTCCTAAACGATATCACTATGAATAAGAACTCACCCAATTTCGAACATTATCTGACTGGCACTATTCTTTGTAGGACAAGAGATTTTAGTCGTCTAGGAGCCTCACGTAAGCAAAGAGGGCCGCGCATTGGTACATAGCCGTCGTGACCCTTGAGGCTCACCTGCGCGAAGTGATGTTTGCGCTCCGCTGAACGCTCGAGCTCCACCATCACCCGTCTTGTCTTGTTGCAGGCTATCTTGCCGAGAAGCATCCGCGATGGCACTAGTCTTTGCAGTGCTGGTACGAAAGAATGCGGGTCTCTACTGGTGCACGTTGCGGTGTGAGCAACACGGCTTAGGATGGGACAATGCGTCCGATCAGGACACGTCACATCTGAGCCTGACGATGATGATGGTGATGACGAAGAAGAAGAAGAAGAAGAAGAACCTCTTTTATGGCGCTCATACACTGAGGGTGATAGGCCAAGAATCGTGTGGCAGTAGTCAGTCAAACCATTCCTTTCCTCTGCACCCTCGGACGCTTAGCCGCGCTCCTGACTTGGACTACAGGCATTAGCGTTCTTTTCTTAATGAAACCACAATCGTCATCATCATCGTCGTCGTCGTCGTCGTCGTCGTTATCAAACTGGGTTGCGTCAAGAGTGACTGAGCCAAGAACAAGGAAGAACTACAAGGACTACAGAAATAAAGAAAAAAAAAACTCCGCCCGCAGCGTGGTCGGAATGCTCGTGCTGAAAGGGCACGCGATCTTCATTGTCTTCGTTTGGCAGAGAGGACTTAGTGACGCGGACCAAACGGTAACGATGGAAATCCTTTTTGTAAGGTACCAAAGCCCCACTGACTTTTCCATGGGTTGTTGGGGGCAAACGTTACCTTTTACGTCACAGTCGAAGCAGAAACCGTGCTGCAGACTGTATAATCCACGGAGTTATAGAAAGGGCCACTGGAGTTTGTGTAAGGCATAACAAACCCTAGTGTGAAAGTGCATCCATGTGTTGGCGCTTTTTATGTCGACCTCGTCGGCAACACAAGAGATAAAGTAATTTATCCTACGTAAAAGTGCAGCATGCTTGCCCCCGGTAAGTGTTACAAATGTGTAACACAAGCGGAGCGTCCTTTTATATTCCACATGAAGAACGTATGATTGAGACCAGTGCAGCCCCGCCACGGTGCTCTATTGGCTATGGCACTCTGCTGTTGATACGATGGTCACGTGGGGTAGCGGCACGTAATGCGAACGCAAGATAACCATTGGTAGTTAAGGATAACAGACTGCATTCTTAGAGAAGGCAAGCAGGGCAGGGGGTGGTAGAAAGTTATGTGCGTAGAAGAGATCACGAAGCTTGCGGGAATAACATGGCTGCAGCTCCTTCACGGCCGGGATAGCTGGAGGTCTATGGGAGAGGCCTTTGCCCTGCAGTGGTCATATACAGTATGATAATAATACGGCACAGACCATTTTGTACATATGTTGATGCATACAAATCAGTTCTCACATTTATCGTTGAGCCCGGTGGACCTATATGCAAACACGCGTTGTTTCTCAGTTCACAGTTAGGTTAGTCTGGCTTCACCGACGCTGAGCCCTCAGAGATATCTCACAACAGACAACACTTGAAGGGCAACTCCGGCGATTTTTTCACCATGTTTTGATATCGACGTTTTCCAATAGTACTGATAGTCCTCTAGCCGCCAGGATGGTTCAGTTTGCTTAGAAACGCACTAATAACTTTAAATAACCTACTGAAAGGCGTGTTCAACGGAAACTCTAACGGGTAGACGCTTCTTGCAGCGTATGCGATGACGTCACAGCCTCGCCGCCTTAACAAATGTGGAGGGGGTGCCATAAAAATGACAGTGGCGAGGTCGTCCGACGATGTATTGAGTTAGGCCATCTTTTTGCACTTGACAGCGACGATTTGGGCACTCACGTGTCGTTGTTTACTTGTGAAGGCCCGCAGGCTGGGGAATTGTAGCATTGAAGGTGATGACGTCAAACACATTGGGTGGCCCCCAGGGGAATCTGCTAAAGAAATTTTTAAATTAAATTTCAAGAAGACTAAATGATTGGCAACCGCCTGGTTTGACATATATTTTTACAGTACCTAGGAGAATACACATTCAAAATTTGATTAAGATCCGTGTGCACTAATAAATCGCCGGAGTTGCCCTTTAAGATAGGCTTTGACGGCAGAGTAGTGATTAATAAAGACCGATGACATGCAACAGTGTCGACTGAATGATTTATAGGGTTTTACGCCGCTGAACCACAATATGGTTATCGTATTGTGGTAACCTTATTGACGTGCTCTGACAGCGCACAGTACAGGGGCCACAACTTTTCGGCTCCATCAAAATGCAGCCGCCACCGTTCGGGATTCGATCCCACGACCATCGAATCAACAGCCGAGTGCCATAGCCACTACACCACCATGGCGGGGCAGCAATGATTTCAGTCATGTCTTTCATGTGCAATATAACAGCACGCTCCAGTTGTATTTCACATTTGTAACGCTAACCGGTGGCAAGCATGCTGCACTTTTACTATAGGGTAAATCAATTGTCTCATGCGTTGCCGACGAGGTCGACAAAAGAGGGCCAACACATGCGCTTTCACAGTACGGCTGGTTATGCCTTGCACAAACTCTTGTGGACCTTTCTATAACTCCGTGGATTATAAAGTATATTCAGCAAGGTTTCCGCTTCAAGTGTGACATAGAACGTAACGTTTGCCGAGTTTTTAGTATCCCGCTTTTAGTATTGCAAATGATTGCACAACCGGATGACGCAAAGCCAACCAACACAAATACTGTTTTAGATCGCAACGTCAAATACTGTTTATTATTTTCACAAAACAATCCATGGAAACAGGCAGTATGACTTCTGCACCTTAAAAAAGCCTTTTCACCATTTCGATACATTCGGTCGGCGTCACTAGGTCGTCTCTGCCAAACGAAGAGAATGGAGAATAAGTGCCACTTCAGCACGCGCATTCCATCCACGCTGCAGGCGGAAATATGATGTGTCCTGATCGGACGCATTGTCCCATTCTGATCCGTGTTGTTCACAGCGCAACGGGCACCAGCAGAGCCACACACTCTTTCGTATCACCACTGAAGAGACTAGTGCCATCGCGGGTGCTTCTCAGCAAGGTAGCCCGCAACAAGGCAAGACGGGTGGTGGTGGAGCTCGAGCGTTCCGCGGAGCGCAAGCATCACTTCGATCAGGTGAGCCTGGCGGTTCACAACGGCTCAACACAAATGGATGCTCCGCATCAGCGCGCACAGCATCGAATAACCGCGTCCCGAACCCTGTACTGCACACTGAGCCCCACAGATGCAATGAATATTCCTATTTTTCTTTTCACTTATTATGCAAGCTGGCTACTTGTCCTTGGAGCATTCAAGGAAACTTCGGGCTTTGCCGGAACAGGCACGTCAACGTCAAATTGGCTCCCCAAAGCGATGTCTCCACTACCAACGTATCCATCTTACCTCCGCCACTGCTGCATCAGGAGCCTGTGCGATATGGATGCTTCTCGCAACAGATCAATGCCGAGAAGGTGAATGTTGTTGAGTTGGTTATCGAGGAGCTGCCGTTACAAGCTCCGACATTTCGAGTGGCAAAACAAGTTGAGTTTAGGTTCAATGAAACCATGTTTCGCATTTTGTTGTAAACGCTACACTAAATTTGCAGCACGCATTGTGGCTAACTTAAGCTCTCAGTCTGCGTATTTTACGTGCCCCGGAATTTCTTAGAGTATCCTCTTGCGATTTGTGAACGAGCGGTGAACGATGGCAGGTGAGCATATCCCAGGAATGTCCTGGCGTGCCGTACTAACTAGCATGCCATAAGCACGGTACCACACTGGATTACTTAGTTTTGTCTAACATACGCAATTTCTGTTATAACGTCAGCACTGTTTTCATACAATCTCAGTCCAATGACTTTTTTCTTTTATACGCAGCTTCGGAAATACGCAGGGCGACATGCCCATTTGCGGACCTTGGTCAGTCAAAGCTTAGACGCTGCACGAATACAAGCTCGGCACTACAACGATCATCCACCCGCCGCCGTTGCTGCTGCTCCTTCTGTTCGAGGAGCCCGTGGGGCGTGGGCGCTCCTCAGAAGAAAGCACTGCGCAGCCGGTGAGCAGCGTTATGCAAGTTATTGATGAGCAGCAGTGAGAAGTCGTAGAGGATGGTTAAGTAATGTAAAAAATTATGCAGGTCCTCCTGAGAAGCACCGTCGCATTCGTTCGCCGATGCTTCGATGGATGAGGGCCGGGTCCGGCAATGTGTCCGAGTGCACCGACATTGGTCCCGGCATGCGATCCTCTTAGCCGTGGTGCGGGACGAGACGCTGATGGAAAATCCGTGCTCCCTGCAGCCTCATTGTCTATAGAAGTTTTTACGGCGCGTTGTTATCATCAGTGCTGCGAAAAAATGAATATGTCAGTCCGGAACAGAAGTAATTATTTTTAATAAAAGAAGATTTATGCGCCGAACATGCTGTTTCCTGTTTCAAACAGCGTTTATTTCTGGAATATTGCTGATAATGATATCCTGTTGCGCAATGTGGAAACCTGCTGGAATCCATGCGCATGTATGATAGAATTAGAAATATATGCAGCGAAATATTGTGGTACGCTAGTTGTTGATTTACTTATGGGGTCTTAAGTCCCAAAAGCCACGTTATGATTATGAGAGATGCCGTACTCGAGGGCTCCGGAAATTTAGACCATGTGATCTTGTTTAGCGTGCGCAGGCATCGCACAGTATACATTCCGCCTCCACCGAAATGTAGAGGCCACGACCGGGATAGGAGACGGCCGCGTCGAGCAATTCGATACCGCCAGATTCGGATCAGCAGCCGACACCCGTGCGCTCCGTGTGCTATGGCCACCAGAGCACCGTGCTGGGGCGACGCACTATTTGTGCGATCCAAACAAACCTAAATGGGACCTACCCTTGATGCAAGCTCGAAAAATTGCCTCTTTGTCTTCAGAAAAGGTTTTTGAACGCGAACTCCCTCTGCCTGCAGCATCTTCCAAGTGTGCATGGACAATCAGGTTCTTCACCCTTTGCTTTTTTTCGGTTATGTTACAATCATTACGGCAGAATGAAAGAGAAAGCGGCCGTTATCTTAAGGCGGTAGCAATTACTGCATAGTCTGCAGCTCTGCCTGTAAGGTCGGTGAGAGAAAAATCAGACTCCCCGCCCCTCCCCCACCCGCAGTCAAAACTACAGAAGTCTGTCGTAAAATAGCAGACCTGGCTGTATTTAATGCATTGTCACACCCGACCCACACTTGTGCTGAGCCTGCAGCTACATGATGGCGATTATCCGAAGACAAAGAAAGAAAGAAAGAAAGAAAGAAAGAAAGAAAGAAAGAAAGAAAGAAAGAAAGAAAGAAAGAAAGAAAGAAAGAAAGAAAGAAAGAAAGAAAGGCGTAGAAGATTTCTTGGGAAACAGAGTAGAAACAAAGCTTCGCTGTTTTAGCTGACTTCACACTGGGTGTAACTGCCTTCTAATTTAGTTACGCGACGTTAATATTGACGAAATTTGAAAAGCCGGTTAGACGCTGATATGACACAAAAGTCGCCGGAAGATTCAGTCGAAATGGTCATGAATGGAAGCGTATAAAGGTATAGCGTCTACCCGCATGCCGAACGCCATATGCATAGCCCTATGAAGAGCCGTGAAGATGGCGCTCGGCATGCGGGTGGAGCTTATACGATTGTAAGGTTAAGTTCGCAAACAGGCCAGAGTACTGCTGGTCATTAGAGCATTGTCAGTAGAGTTATTCCAAAAGAGCACTGCTTCGCAATGGACATTGTGCTTAAGCTGAACACATTTCTAAGTTTCTCATTAAAGGGTACACATTGCTTTTTCAACTGCAGTGGATTCTCGTTGAAACAATCTTCACAAGAACGGGAAAATCAAGTATATCATGCCAAGTTCATATCGACCGCATAAAAATTTATGCCCTCATAGGCGTGTGATTCGTGGAAAAACTCATCAAGCGATATCGTATCACTCGGGTCACTCTGCGTGCATTGTTAAATTGCATACGCACAGATCACACTACCAACCTATTTCTTCAGGGCCGTGAACTTGGCGCAGTCTGCCCTGCTTCCAAAAGTGGCACAACCAACAGCACGCCAACCGTGGCCATCTCGGCAGTGTTTCGGGCCAGTCGAATAACTCCTATGGTACATCAGCATGGCCGCTGCAAGCGAGTTCACATCGCAATCATAAACGGGAGTCCGGAAAAGAGCCGCTTTGCCTAGTGAGCGGCGAGTGATTGAGTTTTCAAGATGAGCAAAAATTACCCCGCTCTAGTTTTTGTGGTCCAGGGGAACTCTAGGGTGGCATCGTAATTCACTGAAAATTTCTTTCGGGTGAGGCATTTTCCATTCGGGAGGATAATCATGCTTCAGAAACGCCTTAGTTTTCTGAGCAGACCTTTGTGAAATCTCCAGAGCGTATGCTTTTTATATGTCGGTTTCCTGCAGCTCAACGTCAATACAACTCATTCATCTATACATACTACGAAAGGACCTAATTACACCGTTTCGATCTACTCGCAGAATTTGGCCCCTTACGTAATTCGCGCACACCTTGCACTTAGGAAAGCATACATTGCACTCCCAGTACGGACGTAGCCAGAGCGCTCTAACATACATGTACAGCAAGAAGGCAGCGCAGCCTAGGGAAGTGCCCTCCTTCCTCGTGTGTTCATAGCATAGACTCAGCCTTGGACACGTCGCGTTTTGCTTGTTTATTCGGAATGGGCTAAAATAGCAATACGCCAAAATAAAAACCCGTGCACTGTCATAGCATGTGATGATTAAAATGAGAACCCCACCACTGCGAGGTAATCTACGCGTGAGCGGTAATCACGGTTCATAAAGGCATTTGGGAAAGCACCTGGCAGCGCCATCTACGACGTTTTCGAATTGCACTTCTCGTTTTCGCCTAATGATCTTGAATAGTCCACGACCTGATTTGGCTAGTTGAAGTACATCTTGTGATAAATTAAAGAGTCCGTTCCCTTTCGCTATGATTTCTCACTGGCGTAATGCGTGGCACGCGTCAGGACTGTTTGCACGTGATTTGGGAAGTGTCTGCGAAACCCCCGCGTAGTTTGCCCGTCCCCCTTCTTGAATGCCTGGATACTTTAAAGAATATAGGCACATTATTCGAGTTAAGTGAGATATCTGAAACTTTGTTCCGCAGAAGTTTATAGACTTTCATTTGCAAATTATGTCGCACACACGCGATATTTTCATGTTTCACTGTAATTTGCCCACTTCCGTTTGTGCTGGTGCCATTAGAAGCGATTTAAGAGGCGTAACTAAAGAAACACAGCGCAAGTGCGGTTTCCATCGCGTGATACGGCCGACGCTGCCTTAGGGAAGGCACTTCTATATACTGAGCATGCAACTGATGCCGGAGGCGCTTTTCCTAAATTGCGTCAGGGAAGCACGTAAACGATTAATTCCTTGTCTTGGGCTTATGGTAGTGAATGTGCGCTGCGAAAAGTGCACATTAGACTTCAGGTGGCAAAAATTAATGCACTACGGCGTGCATTTTAATCGCATCATGGCAAAAAACAGCAAGACCCCGCAATTAATTTTTCATGTGCCTCGCTTTTATTTGCGAGTTTCTTTCCTTTAAAGCTCCATCAGTTTGAGTAAAAAATTACATGTAGCTCCATTGAAGCCAATGCGCAAAAGAAAACAGTTAGTTATACCGCGCATTCCGTTATATCTAGGTCGAACTGTAGATGTTTCAAGGCATCCATCGAATCCATCACGGACTAGTTACGCCCGCCCTTCATGTTATAGCTCTCACGGGACATTTGAGGTACGAATAAATAAATAAATAAATAAATAAATAAATAAATAAATAAATAAATAAATAAATATCCTTCTCTCACAACAACGAATGAACGAAATGGGTAAATACTCGTTTACTTGTTAGTAGCAACCTGATGAAGCCAACAGACAATAAAGTCGAGGAAACAGGCGGTATCGGAAATGTAACCGACATTTCACGTGCTCTGTTCGAAGCAACATTTTCTGTACTGGGAGGGTTACAAACGAGATAATATAATCTATGGCACGAAAACTGCTGTATACCCAAGTAAACAAGAATGGGTGTTATAAACACATTCAAACAAAAGTTATTGCTGATTTCAACTTTCCTTAGCTAATCCTGATATACAGATGGCATTCTTCTTGCGAAAGTTTAACATACGTTGACTTCTATCTACATGAGATTATAAGATTCACTTTTTTTTGATACATACACACATGGACGCAGTTATCCTTATTTACTATATGTTGACTTGCATCGATATGTCGCAGCTTGCGATAAGTTCTTCGCCATAGTAGAATGCATGACATCTTTGATGTTTTAAAAATAGAATATTCTATAAGAATAAAAATAGCATGCTTCAAATAGGCGCAGAAAACATACAATCACTCTGAAGGCATCACAAAAACATGGCCCTTTATCCCCATAAAGCACCTAAACAACGACCGCCTCTTAACAAAGCTTTGTTTCAGAGAAATGTGGATAGATTTGCACGAATGGCAGGTGTGCAATTCCGGCACACTCGACCACCTGCCGCCGGCGCGACTACTGCTGCTTCCGGTTGGGCGAATGTTATCTGGGCCCTTCCGAAGAGAAACTACTGCGTAGAAGGTGAGGAGAGGTATACGATTTACGTAAGAGCAGCATCGACACAAACCACGCAGTGTTGTCAAGTAATGCAAAAACATACGCAGGACACCTGTGCAGCAGTCCCGGCTTTCTTTCCGAGAAGTTTCAGAGGTTGGAAGTTGCGGCCGCAGAAAACCGTCTTAGTGCAGCGACGAAGATCCCTAGGCACGGTGTTCTGAGCAGCGAAACAGGAAGAGACTATCATGGAAAACCCCTCCCCGAGAGGTTCACTACCGCTGAATTTTGAAGTTCATTAATGTATATGATATTGCAGTTGGTCAGTGCTCTTTAGTATGACGCCGAAAAGAAACTGACTAGTTCATAAATCAATTTGCTACTTTCATTAAAATCCCATTCAAGCCTCCTTTGTGTCTTTATTATTTGAAACAAGCTTGACTCATTCATTTACCCATATGATGATGATGTACTACATTAGAAAGCACTGACCAGCCATCCTCTATAAAAATTCGTGGCTACAATTACTCGCTATAATGAAAGGTAAAACAACTAGGAATTTATTTTTGGGGGAATTTCTTTTCTCGAAACTATAAGTGCTGTCTCAGGCTTGAGAAGCTCCATCAGAGCTCTTTGAGTGCCTTTTCTCGAAGGAAAGCAATTATTCTCTCTTTCTGAATCTTCTGTTCGTCACGGGGTAGCGGACACGAAGGTAGAGATAAATTTGTAAAGGTGTAGGTTTCTGTGTAGTGTGCCTATGAGGGTGTGTATATAAAAAGAAAAATATAAAGAAGCCTTAAAGTCTGCGCTCTGTCATGAGGCGGACTTTCTTATGCTGAATAAGCTTATTCGTTATGCATATACTTAACTTGTATACGTGCGTTATCTCTACCGTTTACTCTAGGAAAACGTGGTCATCTATAACATGTAAATCTAATCAATAAACAAAATTATAACTACATAGGTCATGCTTCCACCAATATCACGTAACGCAGTCACGTGACATGTTTATCCAAATAACACACGTCCTCAATATTGCGTAACGAAATGTCACGCGACACCTTCTTCCACAAATCACGTAACCCAATGTTACGCTGCATGTTCCCGCCAAAATGACGTAATGAAATATCCTGTGACAGATTTCCGCCAAGAACACGTAACGCAACGTCACGTGGTATTGCCACGTCACGTGGCTAGCTTAAACAGTTTCGCTCTTAAAACTGCAGCGACTGACAAATTACTGCTATCTTAAGCAGCTTCCCTGCTAAAACCACATACCATCATCATCAAAAATTAGAAGCGTTCTGTTTAGTCGCCATCAGCAGCTGTTTTCTCCCAAACGAAGACGACGAACTTCACGTGCGATCTCGGCGCGAGCAGCCCAGCCACTCGGCAGCCCGAGGCAATACGTGTCACCTCCGGTCAAGCTGCGTTACGCACGTCGAAGAGGCCTCCCAGAAGTCACCTCTTGCCTTGCCTTCATCGAAGAGACAGTTCCCACCTCGCTCGACAAGGCGGACTGCACTACAACGAGGCGAGCGTTGAAAGTGCTCGAAGACACGGCAGAAGGAAAACATCAGCTGGTGGAGATGAGACTGACCTATCAACGCGACACCATCGGCTTCCTCTCCTTGCGTAAGTAAACTTTTCGGCGGAATGCAAAATTAGAAAGGCGCCTACTATTGATGTAGAAACTGCCATTGCTAGTGGGCGCCAGCTTCTGTTCTCTTCTTTGTAAGCTCACTAAATGACCAAATCGAGGCTAGTGCGTGGGGCTTCGGCCCGCAGGTTTGGCTAAATGTCAATTCTTAATGAAAACATCTTGGTATTCGATGGCTTTCTTCAATTCATGGCGTCTCCTTTGATGCCTTCTTCAGTTTGTGCTACCTGGTTACGTGGGCTAGAACGCACAGTGTTTCTGAGACCCTTTAGTGCATATGCCTCTTACCATGTGCGTGTGTGTTGCATGCACAGGCTCCATATATCACCACAAAGCGTTGTCGGGCTAGTTGGTGTGAATCCATAGTGCTTATTTAGCGCAAAAAAACAATACACAGGAAGGAAGGACAGGACAAAGCGCTTTGTCCTGTCCTTCCTTCCTGTGTATTGTTTTTTTTTTGCGCTAAATAAGCACTATGGATCCATATATCACGCCTTCTCCATGCGGGCTCATCTTCATCGAAATGGTGCCTATTTAATTTTGTGCTATTATTTTGCAAACAGTGCATTGCTTAAACGTGAATACATATGTTATGGTCAGCGATAGTGCAAGATCTTAATTACTGCTGCATGATAAATGCACGCAGACGACTAACTGGAAATATACGCCTCATGTTTCCTTGAACGGCTTTTAATCTCTTCTTAAAAGCTTCTCTGCCCACTGATGGTAAACTGTGCGCCTAATTTACGTATCTGTTTTTCTTTTTGGTATTATTCTTTAAGGTCAACGTGAGGTCTTGGATCATTCAAAGCCATGTCAGCCTTCACGGCGCGTGTTACTTCAATGCGGATATATGCTCACGAATTGCAGGTCCGCGCTGGCAACACCTCTTCTTGCCACTGCTTCCGGTTACCCACGAGCCAGCGCGACTTGGATGTCTCCTACAGCAGACCACTGCCCAAAAAGTGAGCATTGTTTTTAAAGTTGCCCCGAGCACCATTGACAAAAGGACGCTGCTTCGCAATCCATGTTGCATTTAAACAAAACCGCATTTCTATGCTTCTCATTAATGTGTAGACATTGCCTTTTCCATTACAGTGGAATCTCGTTTAAACTATCTTCACAAAACGGAAAAATCAAATTTGTCGAAATTATATGAGTCTACATATATAGTTCAAGTGCATACGCACACATTACAGTACCAACCTACTACTGCAGGACCGTGAACAGCGTAAAGTCCGACCTGCTTTCAAATGTGGCACTGCCAGCACCAAGCAAGGACGACGCCAGCCGAAGAACTTCGGCACTTCACCGTGGCCGCTCCATGACCATTCGCGACACATTCAGAAAATGGAGTCCGGGAAAGAGCGCCTTCGCCTGGTGAGCGCTATATGATTGCATTTTGGAGAAATGGAATAATTACATCCCACTACTTTTATAGACCCAATAGGGAGACATCTTCATTGATGAAAAAGTTTTCCGGTTACAGGACTTTTCTTTTTGAGGGGAGGTCCTACTTCAGAAAAAGTTTGTTTTTCTGGATAAATGTGTATGATACCGAAATCTAAGCGAGTTGGTTAGAGTTCATTCTGCGAATAAAAGGCTTGAAAACACGCATACAAGAAGTGTGGACAACACTGACACGAAATCCACTGAGCGAGAGCACGGGAGCAAAAAGAAGAAACACCTTTGTCTGCATCCTCAGAATGGTAACGCCACATGCCAAACGACCTAAGTGAAATAATACTGTTAAAATATTATATCCCTTCGCCATATAAGCTGATCGAAGGCTGACTCATTGCTCCCGCTAGAATTTCTGCCAGGCCTCGACCAGCAAGCACGTTTCTTCACTATATCTATTGTTTCACGCTTCCATCTACTTGGCCGCGCGGTGACAAGCCCAGAAGTGCATCGAAATATGAGAACGCCTTCCACCGATTAACGACTTTTATGTTCAGTTAATCTCTGAATAATAAAACGCCTCCTTTTGCAACGAAGAACTAAAGCTTTCCCTACTTATGCAACTAGCTGTGCACCTCCTGTTAGAAGATAATATTGGTAGGTATGTTGTAATCTAACGAAAGCTACTCGCTCACCTTAGAACTCTTTTCTCCTACAAAACATACAAGCGAGAAATCCTGTTCGTGGAAATGTTTCAGAAGAAGATACAAGACAAGTTCGTTTATTAGGTTATCTACAGAACTGTTTAACGTCGATGTTGGCGATGTTGTAGTATCGATGTAGATGACCTGTATTCCATCTTTGCACACGAGGTTTGCCAAATTAATTTGGATGAGTGGGTTCAGAAACAACCGCAGATGGCTGATTTTATATATGGTGGCGGAATTTCCACGGGTGTATTTCGAATTATTGTGTCCCTCTATTTCAAGTCAACGCTGCTTATACGCACAGAGAATGTGCGCTTCTGCGGACATCTGAAACTTCAGTAGGTTCAGGGATTATGTCATTCTTAGTTATCATAATTTAAGGAAGATCCAGAGCAACTTAGGGCAGGCCATTTTTCTACGTCGTTAACGTAGCCCGTTACGCTGATGATTACTTGATTCTTTTGTCAGATTGAATTCGGATCTATTATCACCTTTGTAAAAGATCAATTTAAACTTAAAATGGGGATGTTTGTAAGTTGAAAGGAATAGGTGCCTCAGGTGGGCGTACTATAGTTATTACCTATTTGTTTGGTGTTTGGCAAGATTACTTTTTTTGGCAGTACTCCCACAGATCTTGTACAGTTTGGATGTGCTCCCCTAGATACATCACACTGACCAATCTATTGGTACAGGCCCGTGAACGTGGCGGAGTCAGCCTGGATTTTTACAGTGGCGCCACCAACGCCCAGCCAAGCCCAAGCAATCGCGGCATTGTTATATACCAGCCTTGGAACTTCTTCAGGACTTCAGCATGGCCGCGGGCAGCCTGTTCACATCGAGGCCGTCAACTGGAGTCCGGAAAACAGCGCTTTCGCCTGGTCAGTGAAACATGCTTGCATTTAATTTTTTTTTTAATTGCAGACCACTTGTTTTGTAGCACGAAGGAACTCTTGGGAGGCGTCTCAAGTGATAAAAAATGTTTCCGACCCCGAGATTATCCTTTTCCGAGGGACATCATGCTTTTGAAACGATTGATAAAATCTGTCCCTAATCTTCACATGCTAAATAAGAACAAATGATATAAAAAATAATTATCCTTCTGAGACGATGAGGCCTGGATAAAGGCGCAGGTACGGCTTCAGAGGTCGCTTCCACGTTAACTTCAGGTACCGCACCATACATGAGCTACACATTGCGCATATGTCTCACACATATCAATAATCATTGCTTGTAGAAGTCTGTATATTATATGTGTATAAGGGTAATGATCCAAGGGTCGCGATCCCGTGACCCTTGGATCATTAGTCGAGTATAGACCACTGTGGCGGGGCTGAAGTGCTCCCGAGGGTAAGATACAGTGACCACAGGAATTGAGATCTCAGATTACGCTAGGCTTCGGGAGCAATGTGTGCTTTTGCCCTCATACTCCCATTGATCATTGCACCTTGTCAAGGTTAGAAACTGCAAATACCTGGGCATGACTGCAACAAACACATTGAAATGGAATATACACATATCGAACGGTTGCGCGTCCACCTTCCGTTACGTTGGCTTTCCTACAGATATATTAAAACAAGCAGCTGTCGAGGCAAAACAGTTAGGTACAGCAATTATTTGACCGAAGCTTGAACATGCTGCTATTGTTTGAGATGCGCACACTAGACATAACATCGCTGCACTCGAGAAGCTTCAGCGTGTAGTTGAATGGCTTATTTATTCAAAGTATCGCCAGACAGACTCCCCAACTATCTTAATGCGCCAGAACGGTATTTAAACACTGCAGCTTCGGCGTACGACAGATAGGTTGAAGCCTTCGCAGTTGAAACACGGGAAACTAGCTTTAATCAAGATGACTCCATATCGCCCCTCTTTGCCTGAGAAACAAGGCACAGCCATTCCCAGATCCTTACTCATTGAAGCACCAGTACCGACGCGTTCAAATTGCCTTTTTTTTTCACACACGATAAATGAGTGCAGCAATTCTCCATCGGACATTTTACATAGCGATAAGCTAATAGAGCAGATGTGACATACAGTGTGGTGGCACCTTTTTATTTTTATTTTTCCTTCTGCTTTGCAGGTAACTATGCGCTTAGGTTGTCTTCATTTCCCTTTGCAGTGATAGCACCCATGCTCTTCTCGCTGTATTTGGCTCATTGTATGCCCGTATTGGACTAGTCGGCTTGTACAGTCTAATCTGATGTGTAGATGCTAGGAGATTTGTGGTAATGTTTTATGTTGATATTTGTTGCAGCCCTAATGGCGGATAATAGCGATATCATTTCGTTTGCTAAGTTATCTGTCTTTCTACCTTAATATTGTGTTACTTTGTGTTTCACATATTGCTTTCTCATCATGATCAACCTCGGTGCGCCCCCTGAAGGGCAAATGCCTCTCCTATGGATCTCCAATTACACCCGTCCTGTGGTAACTGCGACCCCGCTATCACCGTAAACTTTTTTCTCTCATCTGCCCGCCTAACCTTGTGCCGCCCCTTTCCGCGACTGCCTTCTTTGGCAATCCACTATGTTACCCTTAAAGGGTTCGTGAAATGTTTTCTGAAGATTTTGTGCTATGTGCGTATTCGGGATCCTGACCCTTCAGTCAACAACATGCATTGTTCCGTTGCATCGTGTGGGTTGATGTAGAGCGATAAAAAAACGCAGTTATGGTTTCACTGCGCGCGTTCCCCTCAACTCTGAAGTTGACGTGATCTTAGGAGCCACCAGACCTCCGAGATCAGCGCGTCCTCGGAGGACACGAGAAAACAAACCGTGCTGCAGCTTTGCTGCCGAATGGCGGCACCGCACGGTTTCTAAGTATTTTCTTTCTTTCTAGTTTTCAAATAAATCGATTCTTTTAGAGCAAACGCGAGTTCACTAGACCTTTGAATTTAAAAATATCTTACTGCAACGTCACCGAATTGTACTACGCCCGCCAGTACTGTTGCATAATCGTTTCGAGAGCGCAAGAACGCTGGGGCTTCGAAAGGGCGTTATTAAATGTGCACTGAATATTTCGCCAAAATATTTCGGAATCGGCTTGTCGAATGCATACTGAAGCAGTGAAAATTACAACCGGGCATTTCCATATTCTTCTCACGACCCCTTTAATGAGCAACGGTTGTCTTGCTTTTGCACTACATGCCTAACCTACGTTCATTTCTTTTTCTTATTTCTGTTAATATGTCCTTAACGAGCGCTTTTTCACTGACCCACTCGCTCTTTTCATGGCCCTTAACGTAACGCCTCTATCATTATCCGTTCCATTGATCACTGCATCGTCTTCAATTTAGGTTGAACCCTTCTAGTGAGCCTCCATGTTTCTGCCCCGTAGGTAAATAGCGGTAAAATGCTGCTGCCATACTTTCGTCTTGAGGGACAATAGGTACCTGCCATTCATTATCTGAGAATGCCTGCCGAATGCAGTCCACCCCATTCTCATGCTCCTCAATATTTCACCCTCACGGTTCGGTTCCAGGGTAATATATTTGGCCTAAGTAAATGTATTCGCTTACCACTTCCCGTGCCTCGCCACCTATCTGAAACCGCTCTGCTAGCCCAAGGCTACTGAATATTACTTTAATTTTCTGCGTTAATTTTCAGGCCCACCGTACTACTATGCTTGACAAGGTTAGTAATCATGCTATACAATTCTCCTCCCGATTTACACAGAGGGCAATATCATGAGCAAATATGAGGGTACGGAGGTATTCACCATGAACCCTTACACCAACCAGTTGCCAGTCCAGTGTCCTTAATATCTCGTGTAAACATGATGCAAGTGGCATTGACGAGATCGTTTCCCGTTGTCTTACACCCTTATAGGAATTGTACAGCTTTCCTTATGGCTGAAAATGGTGGCTGTGGAGGCGTTGTGGATATCTTCCAGCATTGTTACGTAGTGCTTCTCCACGCCCAGATTTCGCAATGTCTGTATTAGTGTTCAGGTTTCGACCCAGTCGAATGCTTTCTCGTAGTCTATAGAGGGTCTGTAATGGTTGGTTATTCTCCGCGAAACAACACAAATTCTGTAGGACATGATAACTGTCCTGTAGCCCTGTTGAAACAATCAGTGAATTTCATTGTGGAAACCTTAGCCGATATAAAAAACACAGCGTTTTCATCTGGTGTCTTTCCGACAGCTTTGAAAATCGGCAAGGTAATACCAGTATTTAAAAAGAACAACAAACTACTCGTCGAAAATTACCGGCCCGTTACTTTGCTGTCACCTTTATTTCAGGTAATAGAGAACCTACTTCTTAAGCAAATCAAATTTTATTTTGAAAACAACAAACTTTTATCAAGTGCACAATATGGCTACCTGAAAGCGAAAAGTACTGAACTAGCCTTACTGACCTTAACGGAAAAAATTAGGCAAAATATTGAAAATAAGCTCTTCACCATGGGCATAGTTATTGACTTCATTCGACGTTATAAATCACAAGAAACTGCTGTCAAAACTAAAGGTCTACGGCATTCGTGGCACTCCTAACAAGTTAATAGAAGCTATCTTACGAATAGGCCACAGTACGTGTGCATCCATGGACGAAGTTGTGATAAAAAACCCATTAGTACAGGTGCCCGCAGGGGTCAATATTAGGACCTTTCTTGTTCATTATATTCATAAATGATCTCCCATCGTACATAATGGAACAATGAGTCCTATATGCGGATGACACAAAAGTGTTCATAGCGGCTAAGACTGAAAAAGGCTTTTATGAAAAAGCTAATCACACTCTGAACAGGCTCTCTTACTGGTTACACATAAATGAACTAATTCCAAATCTTGCTAAAAGCAATTTTATAATTTTTTTCTGCCAAAAAACATGCCACGTAGTAAGGATGGAAAGTTGCTTTTTAACGGAGTTGCTCTAGAAAAAGTTAGTCAAACAAAATTCTTAGGTATAGTGATAGATGAACATCTGACGTGGCACAGTCATGTGCGCGATGGGACTAGGAATATTTACAAATATATACCAATATTTTATAAGCTACGGTATCTGTTTCCACTACGCACCATTCTGATCCTTTACCGTAGTTTTGTTGAATCATATGTGTCATATTGTATTTCAATTTACGGACTTGCGTATCCCACAACATTACAGCCAATTCAAGTAGCACAAAATACAGTTTTGAGAATAATCTGTTTTACCCAATGTACTGAGTCCATATCATTTGCTTATCCCCTATTACATATTCTAACACTACACTGTCACGTTCATTTCCGCATCGCAGTTCTTACATACATATTTCCAAGAAATATTATACACTGTCCGTCACTTCAATTTCATCGACACGTTACGCACTATCCAACACGTTCCTCTTTGCCATCGTTGTTAGCAGTTTCAGGTGCACGCACAAATTATGGAGCACTTTCCGTTGTCAACACTGCAGCTAGTCTTTGGAACGCACTTCCTGAAGGACTTCATCAGCATCCATTCAGCATTTTTCTAACTCACTGCGCCAGTACTTCCTGTGTAATTCCTAAATTTACAGAAACTCAGTTTCCTTTCGTGTATAATGTACCGTTCAGCTTTTTTTGCATACTTCCGTTTTCTTTTACGCATTGCATAACGTTTTATTTTGTTTTGTATACGCCTATCTGTAAGGTCTTTTTACACGGATATAAATAGCATCATCTGTCAAAGGGACCCCTTCCACAACTCATGCCGAGTTCTAGGGTCCCAACTGTATAAATATTATGCATTGTTCTCAATTTTGTTATGAATAAACCAGATCGATTGATTGATTGATTGATCGATTGATTGACTGATATTCCATTATTCCAAGATTCCGGTATGCTCGCAGTCAGGCATTGCGTATACAGGCTTGCCAACTTTTCCAGTATAATCTGCCCGCCATACGTTAAGAGATCGGCTGTAATCTGATCCTCACCAGGTGCGATTCCCGCTTGCATTTCTTTCAAAGCTTTCTTTACTTCCGCTGTCATTACTGGTGGAATGTCTACCTCTTCTGAACTACTTCGTCGTTAATATCAACCTGCATATCGTGGCTAATATGTAGAAATCCCCGGCTACTATAACCACATCATCCCTATCTGTAATGCATTGCCTTGCTAGTGTCTAGGCGCATACGTCATATTTTTGCCTATGCGTAGACATTTCTTGACCGCTTTCCACCTCCCCCCGTTCACTGCAGCATACTCAATCCTCTCGATATTGTACTTTCGTATGTCGGCGGCCTTACGCTTTTTGATTAGCTTCGAAAGCTCCGCTACTTACTCTGTCAGTTGATTAGGTACTGGGATGCTTTCCGTACTGTAAATATGTCATTCGTCTTCTGGGAAAGTTTTCTAGTATTCTGTCTTACGATCTAACCTCCTACGTCTATTGCACACTCCTTAATAATGCGTGTGAGATTACCTCTCACTTCCTGAACGCAAATGTCTGCTTTCTCTGCTAGAGCCGAATATCCGTTCTGCAGCGCTATCCTTAATTTTTCGACTTTACGTATTACTTTTAGTTCATTGATCTGCTTCTTTCGCACTAGCTTATTACGGTCCCTCCTCAAGCCTAGCCGAATTCTAGATCTCACCATCCTGTATTCACTGCACCTAATCCAGCCCAGCATATTAACACCCTGCACAGCCCCAGTGCCAGCGCACAGTAAGAAATCTATTTCATTGGCTCGTCATTCGGGCCTCTCCATGTCCACTTTCGATTCTCCCGCATGCGGAAGAAGGCGTTCACGATGCGCAGATTCTTCCGCTCTGTGAATCCTAATAAGTCCCCACTGTCATTCCTGCAACCGTGTGCCATAGTTCCCAAATGCAGTGTCCCCAGCCTACTCCTTGACTACCTTAGCATCGAGGTCTACCATAACTATGGTGTACTACTTCTTTAGCATAGCCACTGCCGATTCTACATCTTCATAGAAGCGTTCAATCAGCTTTTCGTGATGGCTGGATGTAGGTGCATAACCCTGTACTATTTTCAATTTGTATCACTTATTAAGCTTGCCATGCTCTCGTTAATACTGCAGTATTCAACTGCGTTGTCTGCAATGTTGTTGGTCATAAATCACAATTCCAAGTAAGTAAATAAATAAATAAGTAATTAAATATACACAGACATAATTTCCCTGGATGCCCTTTTCAACCAAATGCACTAAGCATCTAGCTCTGCCTCAGAGCTCTACAGCTGCAATCGCAATAGCTCTTGTGGCTTTCCAGCGCACTTATTAGAAGTGTCAGTGTTTGCACTACTGTGACAGGATGTGGCCAACACAGCATGTATACTTAAGGAACAAACAGTATATCCTCTGAGGGCGTATCTTCTATCTTTGTACACATCCACACCATGGAACAGCAAGGACGATATCTACGATAAATGCAATAAAACTTGCATCAGAGCATTGATTTTCTTCATAAAATTATAGTATGTACGTACATCTGAACCTTATTTTAATGTACCAGAATAAAACATAATAAAGGAAATGAAATTCCCTTTGAAATCCCCAGATTTATACATGCATTTGAAAGCTCATTTTAAGAAAGTGAAATTGTATCAATGGATACAACAAACTCAAATTGTCTCCGAAACTAAAAGCCACGCGCATTCCTGTCGACTGTTCAACTTTCCGCTGCGTTCGGTGGCAATACTGCGTGGTGATTCAAAACTCCCGCGTTTTGCTAAACAAGTGCGGTACTGTCAGGTAAAAGCAAATCTCAAGTAAAGGAAGTTTATGTATTCAACAGATTGCACTGTACGCGTGGGGAGGACGCATCCACAACACAGTGAGTAAACATAATTCATGACAGCATACTGCTATGACCATGCTTTTTTGGGAAGGGGCCCAACAAAGGGCTGCAGAGGAATATATACAATAAAACAAAACATGTCTTGCAAATATTTCACTGACATATACAATGCGCGCGTCGTTTATTGAAACTTGAAGGGCGCCCAAAAATTTCCTTTGAATAATTCAGAAGTTTCAATAATCAGATCCAAGCACAAGCATGGCTCAATGCAACATACGAAAAAAAAAAGACATGGCCAGTTGCCATGCGCACTGTTTTCACTTTTTTCTGCTGGTAATCTTAAATGATTTGACATATGATGGCAGGTTACTAGGTTTATTTGTCGTTGTCAGGAAATATGTGAGCTTGAATCTTCAAGTAGAAGGTACCAAAGTTGTCAATATTTCTGGCAAAGTTAAGAAAACAATTTGAATTAGGAGAAATGAATAGAGCGGGTTTTAAATATAACGGTAATGTAGCACGCCAACGAAAAGTTTGAAGTGCGTCTGATTAACCAAAGGCTTGCATTGTCAGTGTTTGAATGATCAAGAGGCTACTCTTTGAACTACCAGAGTGAGGTTAACCGGGCGTCTACTGTACAATTTCATTGAGCAGTCACCTTAACCAATACGCCTCAATTCTTATTTATTGTGTTGCAATTTATTATACCCACATCGGCGGCCAACCACTGTCCAGCAAAGCAGCCTCTGCGGGTCTTGAAGGCACCGCATGATATTGGCATTAGCGATGATCAATGTGCGAAGTTGCAGGTAATTAATAGCCTCTATGTTTGATGTATAACTTGCTATAAATTACATACAGGGGCAAAGGGTTTTCATGTTTCATGCTCTGTCCAAAGGTAGTTGTCACATACACAGTATTTAATTTTCCTAATAATTAAAGCAGAAAACATTAGAATTGAACAAACATTGTAGCCATGCGCCACGGGTTGACACTTCACTAAAGCTATCTCTTTGTTCTCCCACTTAAGGAATGTGTGCCCACCTGTGCAGACGAAGACTGGTTTCTTCTGGCCAAACCCATACACGCGGAGGATGGCCTGCACCTCACGTGTGGGGTTCCATGAGGCGTCCATGTGTACCACACTGTTGGCACCCACAACATCGGTGCCCAGTGAGCGTGCCTTGGTGGAGATGAGGAAGAGGCGGCCACTGGGATCATCATTGTTCAACATTTCAATACATCGTGCACGCATGTAGCGCCATCCGTTCGAAAGTTGGCAATGCCGCGTACCCATGTGTTGTGGCTGTCACGCAATGGGTCCGTATTGTCTGAGGGCCGTCTCTGGATCCACAGCAGCTGCTCGTTCATTCTGTGTTCGAGCAACCTCTCTACCATGTCAAGTGCCAAAAAGCTTTGGCTGAACAGTAACACTTTGTCTATTGTATGTATAATGTGGTATTTCAACGAATTAGACTTTACATTGTGTGAATTATGAATACAATTGGTTATATTTAATAAAAGCTCTTACGCGTCGTATCCGTCTCATTAATTGAAACAGGAAAATGATTTGATTGATTTGATTTGTGGGGTTTAACGTCCCAAAACCAGTTCTGATTATGAGAGACGCCGTAGTGGAGGGCTCCGGAAATTTCGACCACCTGGGGTTCTTTAACGTGCACTGACATCGCACAGTACACGGGCCTCAACATTTCGCCTCCACCGAAATGCAGCCGCCGCAGCCGGGATTCGATCCCGCGACCCTCGGATCTGCAGCCGAGTACCATAGCCACTAGACCACCGTGGCGGGGCGAAACAGGAAAAGGCGACTTTTCCTCATAATGTACTAAAAGAAATACCTACAGGCATCAATACTTATTAGGTAACAGCAATTTGTATGGAACTATGGGAGTGACATGTAAATCTTGTGAAACAGGGTTTGTTTCTAAAGAACGAAGTGGAATCAAAGCTTTGTTGACATCCCTCAACAGGTACTCACTTAGGTGAGTTCGTTGTCGCTAGCCAATTTTGACGGAATTTTCGTGGAGCGAATGAACCATCGTTTTTTCATATATGAAAATACGATGTCATGCAATAGTTTATTACGAAAGGGAAGGGGTCAAGGGCTCGTTCTTTATCTGTTAGAAACAAGTTAATGAGCAAACAGACAATGAAGCCTAGGAAAGCATAGGGGAAGTTACTTGTGGTATTGTAATTGTGGAGAAAGTAGAAAGGAATTAAAGTGGACGAAAAGACAAACCTGCCTTCGGTGGGACCCGAACCCACGACCTTCGGATGTCGCGTCCCATGCTCTACCAACTGAGCTACAAAGGCGGTCGTCCCCCCCGTCCACTTTATTATGTATTTATGTACGTATTATCCTGGGAGTGTTAGGCAGCGCCACTCGTAGCCAAGGCGGCGTGTGTAGAACACACTTTTCTTGCCAGGAGGCGTCACGTAGGCCTAACACTCCCAGGAGGCCTAACACTCCCAGGATAATACGTACATAAATACACAATAAAGTGGACGGGGGGACGACCGCCTTCGTAGCTCAGTTGGTAGAGCATCGGACGCGACATCCGAAGGTCGTGGGTTCGGGTCCCACCGAAGGCAGGTTTGTCTTTTCGTCCACTTTAATTCCTTTCTACTTTCTCCACAATTACAATACCACAAGTAACTTCCCCCATGCTTTCCTAGGCTTCATTGTCTGTTTGCTCATTAACTTGTTTCTGACAGATAAAGAACGAGCCCTTGACCCCTTCCCTTTCGTTATTTCATAGCTTGGGCCTCGTTGCGGCAGACTTGGTGCCTTGGGTAGCATGCGAGGGCTTACTGGGCAGCAGCCATCTCATCTAAGTTCACGTTCTACGTGACGCCTCCTGGCAAGAAAAGTGTGTTCTACACACGCCGCCTTGGCTACGAGTGGCGCTGTCTAACACTCCCAGGATAATACGTACATAAATACATAATAAAGTGGACGGGGGGACGACCGCCTTTGTAGCTCAGTTGGTAGAGCATCGGACGCGACATCCGAAGGTCGTGGGTTCGGGTCCCACCGAAGGCAGGTTTGTCTTTTCGTCCACTTTAATTCCTTTCTACTTTCTCCACAATTACAATACCACAAGTAACTTCCCCCATGCTTTCCTAGGCTTCATTGTCTGTTTGCTCATTAACTTGTTTCTGACAGATAAAGAACGAGCCCTTGACCCCTTCCCTTTCGTTATTTCATAGCTTGGGCCTCGTTGCGGCAGACTTGGTGCCTTGGGTAGCATGCGAGGGCTTACTGGGGCAGCAGCCATCTCATCTAAGTTCACGTTCTACGTGACGCCTCCTGGCAAGAAAAGTGTGTTCTACACACGCCGCCTTGGCTACGAGTGGCGCTGTCTAACACTCCCAGGATAATACGTACATAAATACATAATAAAGTGGACGGGGGGACGACCGCCTTTGTAGCTCAGTTGGTAGAGCATCGGACGCGACATCCGAAGGTCGTGGGTTCGGGTCCCACCGAAGGCAGGTTTGTCTTTTCGTCCACTTTAATTCCTTCTACTTTCTCCCACAATTACAATACCACAAGTAACTTCGCCCTATGCTTTCCTAGGCTTCATTGTCTGTTTGCTCATTAACTTGTTTCTGACAGATAAAGAACGAGCCCTTGACCCCTTCCCTTTCGTTATTTCATAGCTTGGGCCTCGTTGCGGCAGACTTGGTGCCTTAGGTAGCATGCGAGGGCTTACTGGGCAGCAGCCATCTCATTTAAGTTCACGTTCTACGTGACGCCTCCTGGCAAGAAAAGTGTGTTCTACACACGCCGCTTTGCCTACGAGTGGCGCTGCCTAACACTCCCAGGATAATACGTACATAAATACATAATAAAGTGGACGGGGGACGACCGCCTTTGTAGCTCAGTTGGTAGAGCATCGGACGCGACATCCGAAGGTCGTGGGTTCGGGTCCCACCGAAAGCAGGTTTGTCTTTTCGTCCACTGTAATTCCTTTCTACTTTCTCCACAATTACAATGCCACAAGGAACTTCCCCTATGCGTTCCTACGCTTAATTGTCTGTTTGCTCATTAACTTGTTTCTAACAGATAAAGAACGAGCCCTTGACCCCTTCCCTTTCGTTATTTCATAGCTTGGGCCTCGTTGCGGCAGACTTGGTGCCTTAGGTAGCATGCGAAGGCTTATTGGGCAGCAGCCATCTCATCTAAGTTCGCATTCTACGTGACGCCTCCTGGCAAGAAAAGTGTGTTCTACACACGCCGCCTTGGCTACGAGTGGCGCTGCCTAACACTCCCAGGATAATACGTACATAAATACATAATAAAGTGGACGGGGGGACGACCGCCTTTGTAGCTCAGTTGGTAGAGCATCGGACGCGACATCCGACGGTCGTGGGTTCGGGTCCCACCGAAGGCAGGTTTGTCTTTTCGTCCACTTTAAAATCTTTCTACTTTCTCCACAATTGCAATACCACAAGTAACTTCCCCTATGCTTTCCTGGGCTTCATTGTCTGTTTGCTCATTAAATAGTTCATTACGGTGATACAAATAATGCATCCCCGGTTATATCGCAGAGTACATGGTTATACTTCAACAGCCCTGGACGCGTAAAAGTGTTTTGCAAGAGAGTTAAATCAAGTGGAGCCATGCATATTGCCATATGCTGGGGTCTCCCGTGTCTAAATAAAGAGTAATTGAGTTACTCTAATTAGATTTTTTTTTCGCTGTAGTGGTTAGTGTAACGAATGAACTAGGGATGGGGGGGTGGGGGGTAGCTTAGTATTGCAATGAGTTACTTCAAGCGAGTAACTTTAGAAAATTACTCAGCAGTTTCCAACTTAGTTTTACGTTCCCGAAGCACCTTGAGGACCCGGAACTGCGAGAATTCGTGCGCAGCGGACACCAGTTTCCAGTCAGGCACGGCTCAAGGGCGAGCAACTTGAAGAGGTAGCAGCTTGTCGGCGACCGTACCAATTCCACCATCAACCGAATAACTTTATAGCGCCGTAAGTATATATAGTTGCTGGACTTTTACGCGCCGAAAGCACGGCATGATTATGAGGCACACCGTATAGCGAATGGCTCCGGAAAGCAAAGAACACAACTTTTGTATGACAACTTTTCTGCCCAGTAAAGATTCATGCATAATGGCTGCGACACCTGCAGGGACTGCACTTGTTAGGTGCTGCGTATAGGGTGTGCTGTCACGCATGATCTTGGCTACCGAAGACACCAGCATGTAGCCCCTCCATTGCCTCCTCCACGCTCTTTAGGCTCCAATGTCATCTGTCGCCAGCTGCTTGAAACACAGGCCTTCGCTGAAGCTGAAGCACTCACTCTAGATGAACACGCGAGTGAAAACCGCACTGCACGAACAAATGTAGCGAGGTGGTGCGGCGCCGCCATTGTGCATGAATTTACGCCCGTTTCTGCAGTGCAGGAAAGCTACCTCGTAGGTTTTGCAAACCCGTCTATAGCATTCAAAGTCTTTCTGGGCGTCTCCCTCTATCTCTGCATCCAACTCGTGCTGAAGAAACAGTAGAGCCAAAACCTTTTTGCATCTGACAACCTACTCAGAGTTGCATCGAGTCGTGTGGCCATCTTTATAATCCAAGAGACTTGGCGCAGTAGTGACGGCTACGGCATACGGAGCACGTCCTGTCGACAAAAGCGCGGCACAAGGCGCATAAATCGTGGGCCAAATGCGTGCTTAAAGTTTTGGGGTTTCCACGGGTGGTTCGCCTCTGTGAAATGAATTCTTTTCGACCAGCTCAAACCACAATACCAGTGTCGTGCATACTTTCACTGCTCGCGGTTGCGGTGATCAACACAAAGAGCGTTATGTGATGGGCACAGTGAACGTCCTCGTGAGCATCATACGGTTGCAGGAGCACGACGCATGCCTCACAGAAGTACTGGCGAATGAAACGTTTGCCAGTAGGAACATCTTTCAGGTGAAGCCAAGCTGGGTTTCCATCTGCTTTTCTAGTGCTACATTTATTTTACAGCGCTCAAGAAATCCAAACTCGACTGCGCAACAGAACTCTGCAGAATTAGTGGAACTGCATAACATGTATTGAAACTACATCAACAAATACTATACTATAGTGCATAAATTTTTAGGCACTATTGGACGCGATGGAAGCGCCGTTTGCCAATACCAATCCTTGATAACCTAAGACTTTAATAACATGCACGGCAGCATTATTTCGTAGCTGATCACTTGATCTGTGGCCACTTGCACGTGGCTTGTTATCTTCTAGCTTGCTAAATGCTCACTGATAGCTTATTTTTGTTAATAATGGCGTCAATAAATGGCTCCCCACTGTAGAAAAACCTCTTATATGACCTGTCTTTTAAATGTAGGAAACCTAAAAAACAACATTTTGTCTTACTGCTAATTTGATTTATCGGGTGAACGCATGAAGCTTCGCACGTCTTGGCAGATTGGCTAAGGGATGATGGCTAAATAAACTCACATAATGGCGGCCTTCATCTCCACGATGGCCGGTGTCGAGCTAGGATTTGTTGAAAAACACGAGGCAAGTTGTCTAAAAAGCAAGTATTTCCCAATCAAAGTAGGCGGGAAACCAGCTTAGCTTCGCTGAAAAGATGCTCCTAATGCTAGACGTCTTGTCCGCCAAAACTGCGGTGAGCCATGCCTTTTCCTCCTACAAATACATGCTCCGCGTGACGATGTCGACTCTGCTTTTCACAGAACATTGTTCGTGTTCGTTTGCGTGTCTCCAGATTGTGCGAATAAGCGCGACACTGGGACCTCTATAGTGCTGTGGTCGCAACTGTCCAAGAAAAATTCATTTTATGGCAGCGAACCCCCTGTGTAATCATTCGGCTGTTCTGGCAGTCTATCAACACAACACTTCTGTAAAATCTTCGCCTAATGCGGTGCTTTGGGCGACAAAACTTGCTCCAAATGCCAAAGCCGTCACTACTGTTCGAAGTGTCACCAAATGTCGGATTGGAAAGACGGCCACAAGTCCCGTTGCAACCCTCTGTGCGTCGACGACTGCGAAGGGACTTCGGCTCCGCTGTTTCCCGAGTACGAGCTGGTTACGGAGACATAAAAGAATGCTTGCGACGACGATGAAGTTTGTAAAACCGAAGATGAAAGGCTTGCAGACTACTGCCAGTTTTTCACCGATCTTTCGGAGGTGTTCCGGTGATGGTGATGTCACGGACATGAATTACATGGCGGAAGCCTGTCAAGACAAGGCATTCTGGAAGTCCAAAAAGGCCGTTTCAAACGCTCTTGATCAAGTGTTGCGTTATAACTTGGCGGTTACAAACAGAGGTGACCCTAGCAGCGTGCCTCATTGTTCCTGTGGTTCAGAGAGGCAGTTCGAGTTCCAGGTTTTGTCTCAATTGCTCAACAGCATTACAGAGCCTACAGTGGATAGCTTGGACTAGGGAACGTTATTGGTATATGCATGCAAAGCCTCCTGCAATGGCGAACCGTTCCAAGTAGTATAGTTGTGGAAGCAAAATTTCTCTGAGGAATAGTTCTTTCAATCGTCTATAATTGAAGGTCTCTGCGTCGACCTTGGGTAAGAGACGCGGTCGGTGGGGTGTCATGATGAGCCTTGCTCGCTGTTTTTTTAAATAAGAGAACTGGTAACCATGCAAAACACCTAATTTATAGCTATCACCTAATTATGCTGTCATGCATACACACAGAGTTCTGGTGGTGGCATACACACAGAGAATGCGGATTTGGACTGCTTTGACGTGTGTTTAATAATACTGCACATTACCTAGCACAACGAAACATTCGGCAGCCATTCCACTCTATATAAATGTAAATGACCAGCGAACCTGTAGCAGTCTTTTTTGTATTTGTCACTGACTCCGTTAAAGCCTCCCAATTCAGCAGCATAGTACTTGCGTCTTTTGGCTGCACTATGCACTTCGCAGGGGTGAGACGGCTGCTCATATAGCACAGTTTTGATAAAATTCCATTTTCCTGCTCCAAGCTGCTCCAAAAGAATGAACATTGGGATAATTGCTCCAAAGTGCTCCAAAACAGCCTGGAAAGCAAGTACTTTGGTTCTCACATCAGTTTCAATGGTGGAAAAAAGCGGAGTCGCGCAACGTCCATCGCATGGTTGAATCTCAGGCGCATGAGATTCAATCATGCGATGCACGTTGCGCGACTCTGCTTTTTTTCCTCCATTGAAACTGATGTGAGAGCCAAAGTACTTGCTTGCCTGAGATTTGCTGCGGAAAATTCGATTTTCCTGTCAGCATATATTACTGCGTGTGGTCACCATAAATGAGCATAGGGGAGTCTCTCTTTTTTTAAGTGAGCGAATATTTCCGATTGCGTTTATTGTTGCCTTTCACAATCACGAATCGTGTACGTGCAACACCGCTGCCACGTCTGTATTTTTCTGCGTTCTGTCCGCATTTTCCGTGTAATCATAAGCCCAGAAAGGAGAAATGTCAACAGCTGGAACGCTATAACTGGACGAAAATACAGCGGAAGACGGCGTAGGACGTTTCATAAAACTACAGCCGTGGCCGATGATCCTCCAACATCAGGTTTGGGCCTAGTGTCGGCATCTTTCGCAGTGTTCGTGGTTGCGAGATCAATGCTGCCGTGACGTTTGTTAGTGCGCCTCAGAAGAACAGTGCGCCTCCGAAAATAATCGAACACCGGTCGGAAGTCCTGCTTTACGGTCCTACGCGAGGTTCATGCGATAAGCATGGCGCACCCACGAGCTACTTCTACGAGCGGAAACTCAGATGCGCGCAACCAGGCACAAGAATTGTACCTAAACAAGAAAACTTTAGTTTTCTGAAAAGGTTCTAACCAGGGGTGTGCGAATATTCGAATTTTAGATTCTATTCAGTTCGCATACAGCCTTTACTGTTTGAAGTTTGTAAGCAAGGGGAAAACATAGTTTGTCTCGTCATAATTAAGTGGCCCATGCCCGCAAGTAGTACGCTTCGCCGCATGATACATTTGTCCTGCAACGAAGCTAGCATCGTGTACAATGATAAAGCTAGCGCTCCTGTGTGGTGGCCACGCTAACACTCCCTTACTGCGGCAGACCTCGCACTCGCGTACAGCGATTAAGCTAGAACTCGTATACTGTGGCGAAGCTAGCACATGCATAAGCGTACAGCAGCAAGGCTAGCCCTCGGATACTGCGCCAAAGTTAACACTTACGTAGTGCGGCAAAGCTAACACTCGGTGAAGCTAACACTCGCGTACTGCGGCGAATCTAGCACTCACGTACTGCAGCGGAACTGGCACTCGCGTACTGAAAGTGTTAGCTTCGCTTCTCGCGTGTGGTTGAAAACTCAGACGTGCGACCAGCCACAGGAACCGTGAAGAATAAAATTTAATTTCACTGTGCTGGGAGGATTCTCACAAATCTGAATGCATTTTTACAGCATGCCTTTCATTTTGACAGACCTTCCTGTAACTGCGCTAATATTTTCAAGGATACCACTTTAGAAGGTGTTGGGATCCTGGTGGGGATGCAGGAGTCGGGCCGTCGGTCCTAGGATCCACCGCTATCAGGCCGACGTTTGACCCATCCCGACTCCAAGGGAAGGTTGCCGAGGTGCGGAGCAAAACACGGAGACGATGACGAGTGTGAAGAAGAAGAAGAGAGAGATGATTTATTTTTACATGATGATCGCTGCTCTGCGCTTGTCTGCGCTCGTATTATATACATCACTATGTACAAAAGAGTCCAATGACGACGTTGTCTCCGCCTTCGAAGAGAGGAGGTCACGCCCCGCCTTCGCTGCTTCTCGGTGGCAAGGTATGACATGACCCGGGTGGCAGCCGATGCTGAAATCCGGAGAAGGTACGGTTCGGAGAAGAGGCTTGCTGAAGAACAACAGCAGCACAAATAAAAGCACTCTTCCCGGCCCCGTCCTTTTGACGAATGCTGCCGTTTCTCACACTGGGGAAGCCATAGGCCACCCGCTGGCAGCTGTGCTCACAGTCGGCCGGTGCGCTGATGCACCCCTCTCGCTGCGTCGGTGCAGCCGCGAAGTTCTTGCCACAAAGGCGACACAAACGCGCACACACGCACCGCAGGACACACCGACAGTCCAGGCGGATTCCGGGAGCTTCCCGCGGGCTGGTGAACAAGGCTGTCGCTGCCGCGTCAAACAATGCACTCGTCTCCTCGAGACGGCAGCCCAGGGATGTAGATCCGTGAGAACGCAAGCATACGCGCTCCCCACGGTCATTTTCCCCGAAAGGTAGATCCAACGGCCACCACCAGCAGCCTCCCTTCACCACATCCATGGGGGGCCCACGCCGATCTTAACAGTCCCTCCGGCGCCAGGAAACTCTAGAATGGCCAGGAACGCAATTGCTGTCCATGAGAGAGATCTAGGGTTTGATGAAAATTGTGGACATGCGGCTCGAACATCCCGCAAGGAGGAACCGCAGCCAGAACAAACCAGGCGCCACAACACTACACCACGCGCAGGCATTCAGAATCTGCTTCGGATCCACCAGGCTTATCAAAACCTCATTAAAACACCCCTAAAACATTTTGGACTCATTTCAAGCAAGTGACCATCTTCCCTCGCAAAGTATTGCTCACGACAAACCTGGGGCAGCTATGGAAGAGTTCCCACTCCAGAACTACCCAAGAATTGGTTCTACAGAATTTGTCGAGCAAAAGGTTAACAATGATGGTACCCACTTTCCGTCAGCACCTCCACTGACGTTACGTTTTTCATACCGAGCGGTAAAGTATTCTTGGAGGATCGGAATCCATCGGAGCAAGCTTCCATTCTTTTAAGGCCTTTCGCCTAACCCGATAAGCGGACAGCGATCAATCTCGAGAGCAGGATCCGCTTCGTGCACGCAACTGGCAATTCTCTGTGCCACCCATACAAAGCATACACGTTACTTTTCAAACGAACTACAGATATCCTCTCTCACTGTCAGCCAATTTACCACATTCAAGAGAAATGGAATGTTCTCCGTGCTCTCCTTATTTAACTTGAAAATAACGCCCGATCCTCTGTCACTCACATCGTCTTGAAGTACAACGTAACATTCTTAACCTTCAAACTCCCACTTAGGATAAGAACTTCAACCTAAACAAAACTCGCTTACAAAGCTCACTTCAAAACTAACTTCACAAAACTCCCTCACGCTGATAAGCCATTCCTAGTCTGTGGTGCCCGAAGCCCACTCTCCAAAATTAGACATTAAGTGTTCAACGAACAACTTACTAAAGAAATAACCTTAAAGCTATAACTAGCATTTTACGTAGCTCGAAAAGACACTACCTACAGTGTCATGAACACCTCCGCAAAATAATGTACTCCTTCACAACTGCCACGAGCTCTACGCAAATGAAAACCTATGTACAGCCTACCAACAACTTCGCTTAGTCTACCGCTTACCGACTCCACAACGCTGTTCCTTAATTTGAGCGCTTCAACGTGACACGGTTCTCACAGTACCTGCGACCAACTTCCCTTATCCCTTCGACCAACTTCACGTAACTGCGCGTACTAACCGCTACAGCAGCCAATGCTTACTCGAACTAATCTAGAAGGCCGCACACATGAAAATAACAAGAAAAAAATATGGGCATTGCTCAAGCGCTGTAAACTAAGTATCAAAAAAGTACACGACAAGACTGCACCACTGAAGCCAAACTTCCCACAAAATTTGATTTGGCTTTACTCTTGAACGAGCTCTGAAATGCGCCTTTATTTATGCAGAGTGTATACACAGTACACCATTTCCTGTCAAACATGCAAGCTACTAAATTCACAAATGTTGGTTTCGCGCTGTGAAGCTTTCCTCGGAAATTAACCTCAATACGTGCGTTTACTACAGCCTGATCTGACTTCAGTACTACTATACTGCTCATTTTTCTTAAAACTGTCTCAAGTCGTTTCTTAATAAGAACTACACTCTTGCATGCGCTTGTGAAATGACGACAAAGGACCGCTCCCCGTTCCCCGTACACGAATTCCTTTGATTCGAACCCTATGGGGTCTCGGTCCCGACGGCTTTCTCGCTCGCCATAGACGACACAAAGCGCAAGCTGTTCCCTGTGTTCTGCTGTCATGCTTGATTCGGCTTCGCGGCGGCTTCCTTCTGTCCTCTGACGGGCTAACTGAAGCATAGATGGAAGGTCGGTCTGTCTCGCTTTCTGCGCACTGTCGCGGGACGCTCAACTGCAGTCTTACCAATTAGACACGGCTGGCATCGCAAACAAAATCTAGCCAGTGCTTTTGGCCGTGCAGGGTGCCTGTTACTGACCCAAGCCACTTCGACCCGCTATTCTCTTCCAGAAGATCACCTTTCGCCTTCGTCGGAGGGGCTGCATCCGTTTACTGAGAACGTGCCTCTTTCTAGTTCGCCTTACCGAACGGGACAAAGAGCATTTCCCCCTGCCGCGAGTTGGGCTTGCCCTTTGTCTCGCTCCGGTCGCGCGCGCTCTCCACGCTGGTATCAAACTCTCAAGCGTTTCCACAAGAACGTGCTCTCGCGCACGCTTTTTCTCTTTGTTCGACATCGGTGCATTTACCGGCGACACCCGTCCGCGCTTGAAAACTCCTGGAACGCTATAACTGGACGAAAATAAGACGGAAGACGGCGTAGGACGTTTCATAAAACTACAGCCGTGGCCGATGATCCTCCAACATCAGGTTTGGGCCTAGTGTCGGCATCTTTCGCAGTGTTCGTGGTTGCGAGATCAATGCTGCCGTGACGTTTGTCAGTGCGCCTCAGAAGAAGAGTGCGCCTCCGAAAATAATCGAACACCGGTAGGAAGTCCTGCTTTCCGGTCCTTCGCGAGGTTCATGCGATAAGCATGGCGCGCCCACGAGCTACTTCTACGAGCGGAAACTCAGATGCGCGCGACCAGCCACAAGAATTGTAAACAAGAAAACTTTAGTTTTCTGAAAAGGTTCTAACCAGGGGTGTGCGACTATTCGAATTTTCGATTCTATTCAGTTCACATACAGCCTTTACTGTTTGAGGTTTGTAATCAAGGGGAAAACATAGTTTGTCTCGTCATAATTAAGTGGCCCATGCCCGCAAGTAGTACGCTTCGCCGCATGATACTTTTGTACTGCAACGAAGCTAGCATCGTGTACAATGATAAAGCTAGCGCTCCTGTGTGATGGCCACGCTAACGCTCCCTTACTGCGGCAGACCTCGCACTCGCGTACAGCGATTAAGCTAGAACTCGTGTACTGCGGCGAAGCTAGCACATGCATAAGCGTACAGCAGCAAGGCTAGCCCTCGGATACTGCGCCAAAGCTAACTCTTACGTAGTGCGGCAAAGCTAACACTCGGTGAAGCTAACACTCGCGTACTGCGGCGAATCTAGCACTCACGTACTGCAGCGGAGCTGCCGCTCGCGTACTGAAAGTGTTAGCTTCGCTTCTCGCATGTGGTTGAAAACTCAGACGTGCGAACAGCCACAAGAACCGTGAAGAATGAAATTTAATTTCACTGTTCTGGGAGGATTCTCACAAATCTGAATGCATTTTTACAGCATGCCTTTCATTTTGACAGACCTTCCTGTAACTGCGCTAATATTTTCAAGGATACAACTTTAGAAGGATTGACTTTCACCACTTATGTGCAGCATTTGTGGACTTGGATTTCTCCTACACTAATGAAACTTGGTATACGTATGCTCCAAGACATGTGGAATACCAGTATCTACATGAAATTAAAGTATCTTCTATGGCTACTTGCCACCACAGTATTGCAGTGTTACAATACAGGGCGATCCACTGGTGAAAAGCTCAGATGAGCTTCTTCGTAATGGTAAGAAACAGAAAAATATTGACAAAATCCAAAGTGACCAGACTCTCCTTACAAAAGAGAACACTAATTAACCTTCAAGATGCGAGGGATCCTTCGCAAGCTAAATAAGCAAACCTACAAAAAGTCAAAGCGGGAATTTGGTGAAATCATGTCGATGGTCTTAACTAAAGGACTGTTGTGTGTTGACAGTTTTGGTGCAGCGATAACTTTTTTTAATTTTGAGAAGTGTACTGACCCCTGGTTGTGACTGCGTGGGCTGCTCCAACGATTTTTTGAGCTCTTGAGACATCGCATTAAATGTTCTGAGCTGCTACAAATCAAGGTTCTCCTGTTCTGAAGTGAACATTTTGCTGCATGTAAGACCGTCGCATGTAAATCATGTCACTCATGAAATGCATGTCATGATTTCCGCTTTATGACCTGTCATTTATGTTTGTCATGCAGTCATGTTGTGGCATGCCAATTTCCGTATACGTCCTATTAACGAAACGCGTGGCATGTAAATCACGTCGTTCATGACATGCATGTCACGATTTTCATGTTATGACCTGTCATTTATGTTCGCCATGCAGTCATACTGTGGCATACCAATTTTTGTATACATCCCGTTAAAGACACGGCCAGGAGAGCACCAAGACCGTGGCATGTAAATCATGCCGCTCATGACATGCATGTCATGATTTTTATGTTATGATCTGTCATTTATGTTCGTCAGGCAGTCATGCTGTGCTATACCATTTTTCGTATACATCCCATTAGCGAAACGGCACAGGAGAGCACCAAGACCGTGGCATGTAAATCATGCCGCTCGTGACATGCATATCACGACTTTCATGTTGTGACCTGTCATTTATGTTCGTCATGTAGTCATGTTGTGGCATACCAATTTTCGTAAATATTCCATTAGCGAAACGGCCAGGAGAGCACAAAATCGTGGGCGGCTAGACAGATACGCTCAAAGTCGCCAAAGTTCGCTAAGAAATGCTTCGCAGTTAAAATATGTTTGTGCCACTTTATTCAAATTACAAGAGGCATCGAATTAACACGTTTTAATTGAATATTTACTGCTATTTTATTCGTATCAGGTATCAGAATTCACTATTTAATGTTGTCACTGCAGTGTTATGGTGCTCGGCTGCTGGCCCAAAAATCGCGGGTTCGATCCCAGCTGCAGTAGTCACATTTTGATGGAGGCCCATGCACCACGTGACATCAATTCTGATAATCGTCTCATGGATATAAAAACCCAGCAATTATTACTGTACAATGTTTCCAAATGAATGTTTCATTGATATATATATGGGATCAAAATACCTATAGCAACTTTCGGGAGCGTAGAACAGTGAATAAAAAATTCCGAAAGATTCTACTGTGCAGCAAGATAATTGCAGCAGTTGTGCGGGAGCACTAGTTACTTATCAAGCACACAGGTCTGGTACCTTCTCTGCCATAATTTTCAGCCGCTTGATAAGCAGTGCGTTATTTTGGGCAATATATCCATAATCTTGTTTCACTTTATAATTTGTCCATTTTCACTGTGCTGCCATCTGTTTAAAGGGACTGGGAACTGGCCAGAACATGTGAACGGACCGTTATGCATTTCTAAACAACCTCAATTACAGTGATGGAATCGAGTGCCCTTTCACGATATGAATAGGATTTGTATGTTTAAATTGAGCTTGGAAATCGCAGCAACTGGAACATGCTGTGGCCTGGTGCTAAAGCCTTGGTACAGCGTTCTGGATGGAGCCTTTAAATTGCTGTATGTCGCCTGCTGCTGTTCATACGACCATAACTCAGGCTTAAAATTGCAGCCGGAAATTAAAAAAAAATTACACGATCTCCCGCTAAAGGGGACCACGAGGCGATGCGAAGCAGCACGGCGGGTGCACACCGCGTTTGCATCGGTTTGACTAGGTGTCGCGTTTGCATAGGTCTGACGCTAGCAGGCGCTGCCTGCGTCAGCTTTGTCTCTCGCGGGCGAGGGCGCGTTCTCGTTCCTTGCGAGCTGGTACAGCGTTTATCGAAGAAAGGGCGTTTCCATAATCAACGCGCGCCGTTCGCAGAGGAGAGGAGGAATGCCGAGAGGAGAGGAGATGAGACAAGGAGAGGAGGGGGACGAGGACGCGCATGCGCAGGTGTGGACGCCACACGGCGGTTGGAGGGAGGGACATAGCTCCGACCATAAGCTGCTTCGCATCTAAAATGCATCCCTGCCCTGTCATCTGCATTTACGCAGTTAAAGGAGTCAACGCTGAGAAGGGGCGCTGACTTCATGGCAACCAAGAACTTGCTTCTAGCTGCAGCACATGCGTGCGGCGTCTCCCATGTGTTGCGCTCATGCGCTTTGTCGCGGCAGAACCTAGTGCAAACGCAACCGATGGCTGTCGGCCACTGTTTGCGCAACATGTATTGCGTTTGGGGTGTGAGGTCGACTGATGCACGGCAGAGCCGGTAAGCAAACGCAGTGACTGAGACGAGGCACGTCAACCGAACGAGACAAAAATTTATAAGATCGACCCGAGGAACGATACAAAAAAAAAAAAAAACCTGGCAGAACCCACGTGCAGTGGGAATCAAGGAAATGAGAAGCACGCATCAGGAACTTAAGATGGATCTGTATTGTCGTCTCGCTATACCGATTTTGGTACATATGAAGTTGACGAAAAGGTCGCAAGAGCAACAAGACTGTGGCATGTAAACCATGCCGCTTATGACACGCATCTCATGATTGTAATATTATGACCTGTCATTTACGTTCGTCATGCAGTCATGTAGTGGCATGCCAATTTCGGTGTACATCCCATTAACGAAACGCGTGGCATGTAAATCATGCCGCTCATGACATGCATGTCACGATTTTCATGTTCTTAGTGCGTGTCACCCATGGTCGACATACATTGTTGCCTCGCCATACCAGTTTCGGTGTATATAAAGTTATCGAAACGGCCGCAATAGCACCAAGACCGTGGCACGGAAATCATGCCGCTCATGACATGCATGTCATGATTTTTGTGTTATGACCTGTCATTTATTTTCGTCATGCACTCATGCTGTGGCATACCAATTTTCGTATACATCCTATTAACGAAAAAGCCTTGAGGGCACCAAGACCGTGGCATGTAAATCATACCGCTCATGATATGCATGTCATGATTTTCATGTTGTGACCTGTCATTTATGTTCACCATGCTGTCATGTGGCATTCAAATTTTCGTATACTTCCCATTAACGAAACGACCAGGAGAGAACCAAGACCACGGCATGTAAATCATACTGCTCATGACATGTATGTCATGATTTTCATGTTATGACCTGTCATTTACGTTCGTCATGCAGTCATGTTATGGCATAAAAATTTTCGTATACGTCACATTAACGAAACGGCCAGGAGAGCGAAAAGTTGTAAGCAGATAGATAGATAGATAGATAGATAGATAGATAGATAGATAGATAGATAGATAGATAGATAGATAGATAGATAGATAGATAGATAGATAGATAGATAGATAGATACGCTCAATGTCGCCGAAGTTTGCTGAGAAAGGCCTCGCATTTAAAATGAGAATACTTTTAAAGAACTGAAGTTACAAATTGATAGGCAGCGAAGCAACGAACATATTTAGAGAAGTTACGGATGGGAGCCAAAACGCTCGCTTATACAGATTATGGGGCGAGTCGAAGGATTTGCAAGCGAAAATAAGAAGAAACATACAGTTGAACGGGCCCCGCCACCGTGGTCTTAGTGGCCATGGTACTGGGCTGCTGATCCGAGGGTCGCGGGATCGAATGCCGGCTGCGGCGGCTGCATTTCGACGGAGGCGAAATGTTGAGGCCCGTGTGCTGTGCGATGTCAGTGCACGTTAAAGAACCCCAAGCGGTCCAAATTTCCGGAGCCCTCCACTACGGCGTCTCTCATATCAGAACTGGTTTTGGGACGTTAAACCCCACAAAACAACAACAACATACAGTTGACCGGGGAATGCGGCGACCCTCCATGCCCGAAGACGATGGCCAAACAATGCGGCCCTCGAAGGCGTCTTTCTCTTGCGGGCAGCGGGTGCGGTGTTTCGGGATGCGGGGAGGCGGCTCAGGGTTCCTCGGGAGCCGGGCGGCGGACTCTTTCCCTCCGTTGTGCGGTCTGCCCCAGTGGTGTGGCAGGGCGCGTTACATAGGCTTTCGGGTACTGGTTGAAGGGCGCTTGCGGTCACGGGCTCACTCACAGTGTCGCAGTCCAAAACACCACACATACAAAAGTGCAGCAAGTAGTTCACACACAAAACAGTAGGCACGTAGGCAGCTAACTCTCACACTACATGGCCGCCATCTTGGCGTCACAAAAAATAACGAACAACCAAAAGAAAACGCGAGGCTCTGGCCATGAACGGGGTGACCTTGAAACGGCAAAAGTAAAACACAGACAAACAAGAGGCACGTGCGCCGACAACTTCTGCCCTGCTAAGGGTCATCCCTCAGGCGAGAAAAAGTTACACATGCACAAAACGGAACTGAAGGCTCTGGCTTTAGTAGGGGACACTTTGAGCTGAGAAAAGCAAGAGAGACAAAACATTCGGCATGTGCGCCCCCGCCAGTGGACTGCGAAGTTAGGCTTACAACGCGATTCAGCGAGCACCGCATGCATGCTCGCGCACTGACCAAAATAAGATTTAGATTTGATAAACATGCGTTAATAAAGCGGAAGCAACAACTTTATACAAAATATAAGAAAGAATAATCAGGCATGTCGCCAACTCTGTGACACGCCCCCCCCGCCCCTTTTTTGGAATATTACAACATAATATTCTACACTCACAGAAGGCGGCGCCCAGGCCTGTACAAGAAATAAGTATACAGCATACACAGAACACAGCAGGTAAGTAATGTCATATCATCTCGATACCTGACTAACATCGTATTTGAATGTCTATACATTGCGAAGGAATTCCATGCAAAGTTTATAGCCGACTCAGGTAATTCGCTCGTACGTTTTCCCTGCCTCTTATATGTTCAACGCTGAACTGATATTCCTGGAGTAGCAAGCTCCAACGCAATACGCAGCTATTTAGCTGCCTTCCTCTTTGGATGTAGCTAAGCGGTTGATGGTCGGTTTGCACTAGGAAGGGCACACCATATAAACAGGTAGAAAACTTTTGCAACCCCAAGACTAAGGCTAAGCACTCTCTCTCAATGGTGCTGTAAGCTGGTGCTCTGGGGAGTAGCTTCTTACTAGCGTGTGCGCGTGGAGCGTGCCGTCGTGTTGCTGCATTAGAACCGCGCCAAGGCATCCGTGCGCAGAACAAACTGCTTGGTGAAGTCTGGGGGCCGTAGTATTGGAGGGCTTGAGATTCGACGATTAAGCTCATCGAAAGCTTCCTGATGTGGTGGCGTCCACTTTATGACGTTACTTTCGCCCATCTTCGTGAGTTGGTTGAGCAGCTCGCTGATACCTGCGTAGTTGAGTATGAAGTCGCGGTAATACCCGCTCATTCCGAGAAACGCTCTTACTTGACGCTTCGTTCGTGGGGTCCGGGCCGCTTGAATGTTGCCGAGTGTTCTGCCGAAGGGTACTAGTTCGCCCCCGCCAATGCGATGTCCAAGGAACTCGATGTTCGCCATTCCAAACTTGTATTCTTAGTCGCACAGTATGGCCTGCCGCCTCGATTCTCTGGAACAGCTGCTGAATCGACGAAAGGTGCTCCTTCCACGTTGCGCTGGCAACTAAAACATCGCCACAATAGTGCTCGATTCCTGTAATTCCGTTGACAACTCTGCGCTTCAGTTTAGAAAATACCGCCAGGGCTGTCTTTATGCCGAAAGATAACGCGAAATTGGAACAGACCCGAGGTTGTTGAAAACGCAGTCTTGGGCCTGCACTCCTCGGTCAACGGGATCTGACAGTACCCCTTGAAGAAGTCGATTTAGAAGAAGTATATCTTATTTCCGGCTGTCGCGAAGACAGCGTCAGCTCTCGGCATGGGCTCCGCATCCGCAATCAGGGCGTTGTTCAATCGTCTGAAATCGATGCAAAGTCCGTTCGTGCCGTCCGATTTCTTGACCAACAGCACGGGGGAGTTATAGGGTGAGAGTTATTTCTCAATTATCCCAAGTCGCTCCATCTCCTGTACTTCCCTTTCGACGCCTTGTCTCGTAGAAAATGGGAGCGGGTAGGGCTCTATACGTGAACTGGGGTGTCGGTAGCGAGCTGTAACCGGCACTCGGCCCGGTATGTCTGGCCCGGAACATCCGCGAAAATCCGAGAGTGTGCCGAAATGACATCCCGAAGTTACCTTTGCTTCTCCACCTCCACTTCATCCGAAAGCTTCACGTCTCCTCGTTTTGAGCCTACTCCAATGCTGGAACCGGAATCGCCTCATCGCCGTCCGCCTCCGTGACTCGGCAAACAGCAAGACAAACTTTTTTCTACTGGCGTATTCTCCCGCGCTTCGTGCGGTTTGAGCAAGTTGGCATGAAATAGCTTTCTGCCCTTTGGAATTGTTCGTTGGCAGATACCGCTAGAGGCGACAAATCTCTTCACGTCCGCGGTGATCCCTGGCCAGAAAAACTCTTCCAAAATTCTGTCTTGCGTCTTTTGTGCACCCAGACGTGCTACCATCGTTCTGTTGTGGGCCGCTTTCAGTACTTCAGAGCGGCGACACTTTGGGGCAACGAGCTGACGCCCTATACCTGCCCACTTTTCTCCGTGTACATTCGGTAGAGTAGCCCATCCTCACGCTTAAATTTGATTTTGCTTTCCCTATTTCTACAGGTCAGTTCCTTGCCAATTTGGGAAAAGCATGGCTTGAGCCTCTCGTCTTTTTCCTGCTCGTCTGCGTAATTCTTCTCCCGTGGTTCGGCTGCGACATCGGGGGTTTTGAGTGTTTGGAACCTCTCGGGTTGCTTCTTCGCCTGGGCGCGAGGGACAGCTGCCGTAACAGCTTCTCCCTCGGCGCGCCCGTCGTCGACTGCCCGTTCACCTGCCTCTTTCGGGTTATCCGGTGCTCTCGCGCCTTCAATATTACCGAGGATTAGGTCCTAGAGCGAATCTGACATGTATAACGCCGTAATTGCCCCGGAACAGTACGGGGTATTGATCTCAACCTGCTCCTCGGGCAGCATCTTAACAGTTCCATCCACTAGATAAACCGGACTCTTCTCACCCGTGAGCTCGTCGCCGGGGACGAGCTCTCCTCACGATCACCGTATTGTACCCGGTGTCGCGCAACACCGAAGTGGTTTTCCCCTCAAACGTTCCAGCCACCACTGGCAATCCGTTGACCATAGAGACTTGGGGCGTGTCATCGTGACCGCATTCACAACGGGGATTTTCTCTCCATTTTTGATCTCGACGTAACCACTGCGAATGCCCTCCTGATTGGCGATCTTCGCCGGTGAATACGCACACGATGCCTGCGGCCCGTTGTTCAGCAATGATCGGCACGCATTCGACGTGTGACCCGTTCGTCCGCACCGGAAACACCTAAAGCTGTGATTGCTACAGAGTGCGTCCGGCACTACGAAGCCTGATGTCCGCCGTGGCTGCAAAGATAACAGCGGAGTGCTCTACCGGGATCGCTTCTCTTCTCATCACCTCGTGGCTTCACGACATCGTCACGGTGTTCCTGTGTTTTGGAGAGGTTCAGGCTGCCTTGAGCTTCTAAAAACTGGTCCGCTAGCTCCAGCGTCTCCTCTAGCGACTTCACGTTCCTCTCCCTTAGATATAGGGCCATGTTGGGGTGACACCAGTGCAAAAACTACTCTTGAATTAACAGCTCTCGAAGATCCTCGTAGTCAGCCTTCGTACCGGAGAGCTCGATCCAGCGGTAAAAGTAGTGGCTGAGGTGTGCCGAAAACTGCACTGCGGTTTCCCCATCCGCCGATTTGCCCGAGTTGAACTTATCCCAGAAGTCGTCCGCCGTGAAACAAAATCTCTTCAAAGGGGATTGCTTCAGCTTCGCATAATTTGCTGCGTCACCCGGTGGCAAACGCCCATAGACACTCAGTGCCTCTCCACTCAAGCAAGTAGCCAAAACTGTCGACCATTGGCTCTCGGGCCACTTCTGACTTTCTGCAAGGCTTTCGGAACGTCTTACATACGCGTCTAAATCGTCCTTCCTCTCGTCGAAGGGCATAAGGAGTTTACTCGTGTTCAGCCTTAGATCACTTGTCTCCCGACTCCATTCATTTTCTCTAGTCTCTTTCTCTAGTCGCTGACACTCTATTTTCAAACTCATAAGCTGCATCTGTAATTCGTCAGCTTCCTTCGCTGCTACGCGCTCCTCCTCCGCTGCTTGTCGCGCAAACGCTCGCTCCTCGCGCTGTTTATCTTTTACCCATTTCCTGAGCTCCGCGTTCGTCAGGCCAAGCTCGCTACCCAAGGGTATTAGCCTTTCCAAATCCATGCTTCTCTGTTAAGCACTTCAACTTACGCGAACAGAAGCTCAAACAACTCTCATTCGGGCACTGAACCAACCGTGCAACTCAATCATGCAACTCTACATGTGTTCACGTTCATGTTTCATGTTTCTTTCACTTTTCCACGCATGGGCGTTGTCAGGCTCACATGTGCCAGTTTAGATAAACCGACAAGTATATGATGCTTAGCTTGCAGTTGCGTTGCCCCTGACCTGTATCAACTGGTATGGGGACAAGGCGCGAGCTAATGCGTAGTGCGGGGTAGTGAATCAAGGGCTCGTTTCTTTGTTAGACACAATGAGTCCATGAGACGCTGAAGCCAACAGAGGCATAAGGTATATTAATTGTAATTTTCAAATGTACTGTAGAAATTATGGCATAAATGGAAGAGAATTGAATTGGACAAAAAAAAAAAACCTGCCGGCGGTGGGGACCGTACCTACAGCTTTCGGATAACGCGTTTGATGCTCCATCAATTGAGCTACAGCGGCGGTCTTGTCCCAGTTCGCTTTATTGGGCATTTTCTGTACATATAATCTTGGTAGTGTTAATTAGCCAGCGCCACTCGTAGCCCTGACGGCGAGTGTGGAACGCTCTTTTTGGCAGATGGCGTCGCGTAGCACGCGATGTGATTATGAGCTGGCTGGTCATGAATAAACCATGCCATGTCGCCTAAAGGCGTCTAGTTTGCCGGAACGAGACTCCCGCTTTGTGATAACGATTCAAGGCGGAATGGTTCAAGGGTCGTTTCTCTGTTGGACACAACCTAACGAATACAGCAAAGAAGGCAAGGAAGACGGAACATGCTAATCATAGTTTTAACTGCAGTGTACTAATTACGACACCATGGTTCAACCTAAGGTGGGCGGCGGTGGAAGTGCCGCCTACCGCTTTTAGTAGTGCGCCCATCGGTCCGTCTTACAGCCTCCAAAATTCAAATGGACGCCGAAGAAACTAAAAATGGAAACTGTGCGCGTGCAGCGCTAGTGGACCGCAGCCATCTCCGCCTGCTGTTGCGACTGACCTGCTCAATGAGCCGACCAGCGGGTAGCGTGTGCGGAGCGGCGAAGACGACTCGCAGGCACTTCGACTTCGGGAGTCGAGAGCCGAGGCAGAGATGGAGAAAAACTTAAAAGACGTTTATTCACATATTTACAAGAGCGTTCTCTTCCGAGTTCTTTTCTCTCTGTCTATCTTTCTGGCCTTCTCTGGGTCCCGCACTTTTTGTTGCCCGGACTTCTCCACCATTGGCTCCTGGGCGAGGGAGGAGAGAGAGGATGGGAGGTCTCCATACTTGACCCGCCCAGGGCCGTAATTACCAAAAGTCCGGGAAACGACGCCGGAGACGATCACGTCACGCGGCCACGTGCACGTGCGGAGACACACACCGGCAAACAGTTTGTGTGGCCCGACGCCGATAAGGTGGGCCCTCGCCGGACGGATCACCTCCAGATGTGCCGGACGGGGTCGACTCTTCGGTTCGGGAAATGATGTTTTTCCCGGCTGGCCTTCCTTTTGTGCTAACTAAAAACGTTCGCACACACAAGCACACGCGCACGTGCGGCACAGAAACTCATGTCCCCTGGCGGCGCCACACCGTCGCAAGCACACCTGCAGCAGCTTTGTAACACTGCTTACGTAAAAAATAGTGTGGGCAGGTGGTCTAGTAGCGTCAATTGGAGAGACCTCCAGTGCGCAACCAGACATGCTCATCGTTTCTTTTTCCTTTTTTCTTAAAATTTTGTTTGGCCACTTCCACTTTTTACTTTTTCGCGGCGTCACAATATTAAGTATTTCACGACAGCATATCTGTGTCGAAAATTTGATGTTCAGAAAAGGAAATCTTGCAAACTTCTCAGCTCGCAAGAAATGTCCACCCCTCAGAAGCTTCTGAGAAGAGGCTTGTCCAACTCGAATTTACAAAGTGCGCCATAAAAGCGAATCATAGGCGGTGGCTATATATATAATAAAAAATAAATGAAATCACGGCTACGTCCAGTAACTCCAGCATGTTTTCTGTCCTGTTACCAGTGTAAGGGAGGCATTTTATGGCCCTGCTCTCGGTGATTCTGCAGTAATATATTCCTCTGTGATACTGGCTGCATTTAAAAGCAGACCTTGCTATGCACTTTCACCGCCATCGTCGTGCCCTTTCAGAGGCCAGGCTTCTTTCGCGAGACGTGCATTTCGTGAAGAAATTTGTAGCCGGTCCCACACCTTTGCAATCTGAGTAGACAGCGTAGCTGGCAAGCAAGCGCCACCACCTTGCGAACGCAGATTGAGTCTTTCTACATCTTCTTTCTTTAACCTTTATTTATCTCTACAAATGTAGAAAAATGGGATTGTTTGTGGTCCATGAAGAAAAGGTAATCTTGCATAGTGCTTGTTCTCGTCTCGTTCCTTCTTGCGTCCATGTTTTGCTGTGCTATCCAAGGTACCTTTTCTTTTTATCTCTGCGTGTAGATGTTCTTCTGTCATATTTCTTTTTTTTTACAGCGTAAGCTGTTATGAGATCACAACAACGGCGCCGTAGTTGTCCGCCGCCTCCGCCGCCGCCGGTGCCCGCCCATGTCCGTAACCAATATCGCTCCTCGTGAATGGATGGTTGGATGGATATTAGGAGCGTCCCCTTTATAACGGGGCGGTGGCCGGGCCACCAAGCTCTAGCTTTATTTCTTTTTCGTTTAAAACCATTTCTTTTCCCGAATCACACATATTTTCACAACTAATTTTTTTTCCTCGTCTATTTATTTTATCTATTATCGTTCTGCTGTGATGTAACAATCTTACCCGAACTACCTTGCGCTTTTGTTTGCTCCATACTTTTGCGCCACCAATGCTCTAAGCGCCTTTTACTTATCTATCGCCGGCATGTTCAACTTTCCCCTGTTACTCCTGAAACCCATGGCCTCCTGTAGGGTAGTGTCCACAGCGACACCTGGGTGGACATCTGTACATTCAATCAAAATATGGTCGGTCGTTTCCCTAGCTTTTCCACAGCACGTACATGTATCCCCTTCTTTATTGAATTTCGCTCTGTAACTTCGGGTTCTCAGGCAACCGGACCTTGCCTCAAACAGTAAAGCGCTTCCCTTTGAATTATAGTAAAATTTTTCTCTCTTGATTTCGTCTTTCCCTTTTCGGTAGTTCTTCAATGCCGGTTTCTTCTCCATTCTTGCTATCCAATCCGAGTTCTCCGCCGCTCTGACCATGCTCTTAACGCTCTTTTTCGTCCCATCCGTTTCGTTACTGGATGTATACTTACTGGTAAGCTTCCTAGTTCTCTCCCTCCATTGTGAATCAACGTTCTTCCTATACAAATACCTGAATACTTTCGCTGCCCATCTACTTTCTTTCATATTCCTTAATCTCTGTTCGTACCTAATTTTACTCTGAGCTTCCCTTCCCTCAAAGTCAGACCATCCCATATCCCCCTTAAAAGGCTCATTTGTGGTCTTCCCATGGGCGCCCAGTGCGAGACGTCCGACCGTCCTCTGATTCACGTCCAGCCCTGATTGTACCTCTGACCTCATGCACACCACTGAGTTTCCGAATGTAAGTGCTGGCACCATTACACCTTTCCACACACCTCGAATTACCTCGTACCTGTTGTAACCCCACAGCGCTCTATGCTTCATTATTGCGGAGTTCCTCTTTCCTTTAACTATCATAGCTTTTTCTTGTACATCCATGTATCTATTCCCATCATTTATCCATATCCCGAGGTATTTGTACTCTCGTACTCTGGGTATCTCCTCGCCCTGTATTGATATGGTCTGATCGTTGCTGTCATTGAATATCATCCAGCCGCATTTTGTCACACTAAATTTTAGCCCTAAATCTTCACTTTCCCGACCACATATACTAACCAGACCCTGCAAATCTGTTCGACTGTCTGCGAATAGCACAATATTGTCTGCATAAAACAACCCGGGGAGCTTTTGTTCTACCACTATACCTGCCTGTCTGTGTGACAGCTTAAAACCAATATTGCTCATCTCCAATGCTTTCTCCATTCTCCTCATGTGAAGCATGAATAATAGTGGGGACAACGGGCATCCCTGCCTCAACCCTTTACCTATATCGACGGCCTCCATTCTACCATTACTCGCCACACCTTCCCATTCCACACATACTGTATTTCCACTGTATATTTCCTTTAAGAGCTCTATACAGTCATCCCCTATACCAGCCTCTTTCATTATGTCCCATAAAATATTCTGATTCACATTGTCATACGCACCCTTAATATCCAAAAATGACAAATGTAGAGGTCTGTTCTCTTTTCCGGCTATTTCTATACACTGCGTAAGCGCAAAAAGGTTATCATCTAATCTCCTGTCGACTCGAAATCCATTTTGGAGTTCGCCAAAAGTGCCATTAAGCTCTGTCCATATCTGCATTTTCGATTTAATTGCCTGCATCGCCAACCTGTAGAGTACTGATGTAATGGTCAGTGGTCTATAGGAGCGAATGTTATTTTTCTCTCCCTTGCCCTTATAAATGAACTTCATCCTACTTTGACGCCAACTGTCCAGTATTCGCCTGTCCTTTAACCTTTTTTCAATTGCTTCTAATAGGGCTTCTTTGCTGTTTCTTCCGAGCTCATTTATTACAGTAATGCTAACCCCATCTAATCCTGTGGCTGTTCGTTTGGGAATCATTTCCTCCGCCTTCTTCCAATTGAAATTTTCCAGAACTAGTTCTTCTACTTGGTCTCCCTTGCTACTGTTACACGTCGTAAAGGGAGCCTCGTCATGCTTCTTAAAGGAATCGGCTGTTGCGTTTCGAATATAAGTCAATGCGTCGTACCCCTCCAATTTATTTCCTTCTTCATCCACAATATGCCGTTGCATAGTCACAGTTTTCTTCCCCAGCGATTGCAGGTGGTTCCAGAAAAGCCTAGATGCGTCCTTCTTTTCGCGAATGTCCGATATCCAACGTTCACTTTGGCCTTTAATCTTGGCTTCAACTAAACTCTGTACCAGGGCTTTTTTCTCGAGATATGTTTCCCATTTTTGCTTGACCTCGTCTTGTGGCCTCTGCTCCTTTTTTGCCTGCCTATGTATTCGAGATGCTTCCCGTCGATTCTCAATTGCGTCCTGAATTTCCCTGTTCCACCATCGTTTTGGCTTTCGCTTTCCCCTCCAGCAACTCTTTTGTTTCTCTTTCGTAACTTCAGTCCTTATTAGATTAATAAGCTCATTATAATCCCACACTTTGCCTTTTGTTCTGCTCACTATGTCCTCGATTGTTGCGACCACGTTCCTAATTTGTTTTTCACTTAGAAAGGAGCTGCCCGACTTTAATTCGATGCTCTCTTTATGATCTACATATCCCATTCGCAAAGTTATGCGTTTATGGTCACTCCCCAAGCTGCTACTCCCTTCCTCATCTATGCTCATTTGTCTCAACTTTTCGTGAATTCCTTCTGTCATGAGGCAGTAATCGATTGTTGACTGCCTGCTTCCGACCTCCCATGTTACCTGCCCATCGCACTTAGGACTCATGTTAACTATATCGAGACTATGTTGTTCGGGAAGAACGGGACAACTGCTGCCATCTATTGGCGCTGATTTCCTCCGCATAGCCTTCGCAATGTGTTTTTACGAAGCGCTGCCTCGTGAAGCAGTTTTGTCGTATCGCTCCATGCATCACGCGACAGGCGACGTGTGCAGCCCCGACAGCAACCTGACATGGCTCTTCGATATACCTGATGGTGCCTCCTCGCAAGATGCGGACCGCTGCTGAAGAAGTGAATCGCAGAGTTACGCGCGCGGCTGCAGTAGGGCGACGTCGGGCACAGCAGACCGCTGTGCAGAGAGGAGCCCAAACCGCAGAGTTATGGCGCAGGGGATACCCACCGCCTGTACTTGCACTAGTTTTTCCAAGCGTTTACAATGGCCTCTAGGAAGGTCGCTCCTTCAGCTTACGTTGTCACTGTCCTGCGATTCCGCGTAGGCCTGGCTCTTTTTTTACATCTCTTTATAGACCGTTTTCTCGTGGGCGCCGCCATGTTGCCTGGCGGGCGGAGCCGTCTCCGATTTGGCAACCCGCTGTCATGGGCGAACGCTCACTTTTGCATGACCGGTATGAAGGAGACTGCAGCGTTGGTCGTTTTTTTTTTTAAATATTTAATTCTGGCGCTTAGTTTCGCTTAAACTGGGGCTCTGTAGATAACAACCAACGTCCTGACAAGTTTTGATCTAAGATGGTCATTGATCTTAACAGAGGACGCCGCGAAAGAATCGGTGCCATATATATTTATGGCGAGGTCTTTCTGTTTGCAAAGCGCGCACATGTTTTCACACTTTCTGGCCGAGCAGGAGCACCCTTCGGGGATACAATGAACTTTTCCTGAGCTGTATTTTTGCGAAATAGGCGGGGGGGGGGGGGGGGGGGGAGATTGCGCTCTTTTTTTGCGCAATCCGCCCTCCCTATTCGCATCGGCCACCGCTCGTACATGCGGTCGTGCGTGGGCGCACAGTGGCTGGTTTCGGTTACATCCCTAGGGCGGTTATTTTCTTTTCTCTGTTTTTTTTTTCACTCAGTCAGGCGATTGACATGCGTGCACTGGCGTTTGTGTCACGTGAAAGAAAAGGGGAGAAGCAGGAACAACGGTGATAAGGAAGGCGACTTGCTGAGGTCGACGGCTCTGGCGAACGGCTAGGCGGAGTACACAGGCGAAACGTTGCAGGGATTGTGGTGACCGGCTATGCTTCGTGGCCCGTTCTTGCCTTTTTGTTTTAGGTGCGGAGCACCTTAAGGGGCTGGGCTAGTCGGCGTGTCCTGCTGCTGTCGTCACGGTGGGCCCACCTTGGAGGCAGTGAACCCAGACAGTGCATGTGTAGGGTTGTCGGGTCAGGAGCGAATCTAACGAGTTTCCGCTAATGTGCCCGGGCTGTCGACGTCTAACGTCGTCGTCGTGGCAACATAAAGCACGTTCATTAGCAGGGATTTACGTTTCCTGTGGGAAGCACCGGCGCATGTGCCTCGCACCTCCACAGGTTTTATGTTAGTGGAGCTGTTTAGTTCTACGCACTTCAGCATGAAGGAAACTTTTTGCTGAGCACGTTCCTTCGGCGACCTCAGTGAAATGGAAAACCGCTGACAGGGACGCCTGGTTTCCCACAAGAAAATATTTTTCTATGGCATAAAATAAGCATAACACCGCCCACGTTTTATATCATTTCTTGTGCACTAATGCGCTTTCTTTTTTTTTTTTTTTTTGTCTAGATTTCACGCGACATGCACGTCACGTTATCTCACGTTCACAGGTGATGAGTCAGGCTTTTAAAAAGATGCAACGCCGCCACTACGCCATTTCATAAGGCAACTCGCGACCGAAAAACAAATATTAAAGGAAGCGGAAATTGCACCGGCGTGAATTCCCAGCTGTCAACAACTCGATGTACTATCCCTATAGACAATACTCAATGGCCTGTCCAAGAGAGGTGGGTCTCGCGTGAGGTTCAAAGAGTCTTATATGCAAGCTGCTCTCTCCTAGTTTCTTACCTTGTCCGGCGTCGGACGATCTAAAGCAGCAGAGTGTTGAAGGTGCTTGTGGATGGAGCCTTCAAACGTTTTATTCATTAAAGCAGCTACGGTATTTACGCATCGGCACCCTTACTTTACGATACCCGTCTTCATGAGCAATAATAAATTGTTTAACTACACTTAACAGTGAAAATAGCTGGAGTTTCTACCACCTATGAGGCATGTGTGCGTACGGGCGCGCACAGCGTTACGTCGTTATATAACGCTGTGCGCGCCCGTTTGCCGCCGTGGTCTAGTGGCTATGGCACTTCACTGCTGGCCCGAAGGACGCTGAATCTAATTCCTGCCACGGCAGCCGCATTTCTTTCTACATGACGCAATGCGCAAGATACAGCCCCACTAACGTGAAACTTGAAGGTGCGAAGCATGCGGTGATGCGCCGGTGTTTCCCACCGGAAACGTCAGTCAGTGTTAATGGGCTTGCTTTACTGTGGCCACGACGACGACAGCCAGGGCGCGTTAGCAGAAACTCGTTAGAATCGCTTCTGACACGGCAACCCCACACATACACTGTCTGGGTGCACCGCCTCCAGCATCGGCCCACAAATTCACACACGCGCTATCTCCAGCCTCCAGGATGAGCCACAAATGCACGCACGCTGTGCACAGTCTTCAGGATGGGCCCACCGTGACGACATCAGAGATACGCCGAGGCATGTAGTCCCGAAGGTCCCGAAGGCATATAGTCCCGAAGGCACAAAAAAAAAGGAACCGCCAGGTTAGCATACAACACGCATAAATTGTTCGATGTTCCACACATTCAAAAGCATCAGCGCGCGCGCTCCAAACCGCTTCGCACACGCCAGGAGAGCAAGATGGCACGGGCTCATCATGAGCTAACGTAACATTTGTTGTGGCTTGGCTTTACATCATCGGGGTGGGTTTGCACTCCTTAAAGAGGAATACGAAATTTCGGCAGACGTTGCACCGTTTGTAACACTCAGTGAAGGCGAAAGATTGCATCACACGTGGTAATACGCAGAGTTATACACTGTAAATGAAAACATACCCAGCTGGGAGGTGCTGCAAGTATACGCTCCCCACAATCTCCCACGGCCAAAACATATACCCCCACCCATCGCAGCTGATGAGGGTATATGAGGCACATGCCGTCATCAAACTCCCTAGGTACTATCGGGGACGTTCCCCGATGATGCCCCCATGGATGGAGCCCTGCATCGCGCAACGGCTTTTCATTGGCTGCCGTAGGAGTGACGTCGCAGCCCGACCGACGGGAACGACTCGGGAGCCAGAACTAACATGGCGGAGGGACACACCAGCACGTCGAACGGACGCGAGACCTTTGCGAAGCTGGCAAAGGCTTTTGCCACGTTACGAAAAGGGAAATCGTTACGTCTACCTTGTGAATATTACAAGCACCGACGAGCGTCAACGAAGGTTATGACCTACAGTGTCAAGCGTCGAGGGAACTCAAATTGTGTGCCGGTGTAGTGCAGTGCCCGAATACAACCACTGATAACGAGCGCAGCGGCCGCGTTGGTGAGTGGGCTCTGTATGCTATTTCAACTATTTGTTTCATTTTGATATAAAAGGAGTGAAGTGCGGTACCATTCTATGGGTAACTATTCCTGATTCTTGGTATAAACTAGTCTCGAAAGGAGTAGTTATAGTACACAAGATATAGCTGAAAAGGCCTGCCGAATTCCGGAAAATCCATTGTTTGGAGTACATGTTCAGAGAGCAAAATAAATGCAAATAACTTCCGCAATTTTAAAGATAAACCTCTACTAATTGGCATACTTAGCGACTGCCTAAATATCTATACCATCAGTGAAAAACATAACTGTATCTATATCACTTGCAAAGTTATATTGAGTTTAATGTTAAGATGCTATTTTGTTCTATTTACTATTCGCGGTTCCATCTAAATGCTCGCCACCTAGCGGACGCTCCTGGTACCAGCCGATCCAAGGTTGACCTCGAAACGCGGCATGGTATCGCATTACCGCGGGCTGTAAAACAGCTCTATAGTTCCTTAATCGACGCCATGCCGCCTCGAAGCAGCCCGAAAAAGAAAGAATGCTCATCAAGACTTTTGTTGCGTGCCTCAGTGCGTGTCATCGCGACGCAAAGACAGCAACACGTCGTTTCGTCGGTTCCCCAAAGAAGCAGACGACGCTTCACGCAGGGCAACATGGATTAGGAACTTGCGCATCGGCAAGAAGGTGACGGGAACTATGCTAGTTTGGTCCAGGCACTTCACTCGCGACGATTTCTTCCTCCCCGGTGAGTACACAGATTGTGTGTGCGCGCGTTTATTATCATGCGCGCTTTTCGAAGAGCCGGAGTGTAGTTCAGGGAAGCGCGTGAACAAAATAGCGACACCGTTTATACGTGTATATCTGGTGACGTTTTCTGAGCGTGTCTATGCTCAACTTGAACCTCTGTAACATTATTGCTGACGTACTATTGCCCGCATGCATTGTAGTAAGTATATAAAGCGAGCGCTTGCCTTCGTTCGCCGCTTTCGTCCTATGCGTGCGCTGCGCCTCGTAATTTGTTTGGTGGTTATGGAGGTAATGAGTGATCGTTTAACGTATCGCGTTTGCATTTCGAGTTCATCTGGTGACAATTCAGAATTTATTGCGCTCGTTCCAGCTTTTGAGCTCTCTACCTGTTCGCCGTGCCTCTAAGTTTGCCTTCCGGCACCGCGGCACTCTCTTAACACGTTTATAAGTGACGCATTTGTACTCAGTGGAGCAACACCGCGCACAAGTGCTTGCATCTTTCGGAGAGGCCTGCTACGCATGAACACGTACCTGCCTTCTTCAACTTCAGGCTCGCTGGAAAGGCTCTTTATCCTTAAGAAAATCTGATGCGGGTCTCCGAACAAGTGCGACGTTTGAATGCACAGCGCAAATATTTCCGCTGTTTCGCTGCTCAAATCTTTTAGACCGATTAATATCAGATGTTCAGCAGCAAGAACCCTTTCGCATTCGACGAGGCATCGTGATTCGAGCCCGCAATCAAAAAAACTTTAGCACAGAGCTAAGCGGATGCGCGGCCGTGACCCTGGATATAGAAGCCATCTTTGTTTTTCTCAGCAACAGTGTTGCCAGATGAACCACCTTTTCTGGAGTTGCGAATAGACGTAAGTTAAATTTCCGTGCGCTAACAAGCGCTAGGTAAATATCTGTCACCAGGTGTAATTTATTTTCAGCTATCTTGTAAACTGACAACATAAAAACGTAAAAACTGAAATCAGTAATATACCTTTTTATGAAATTAGCCAATTGCGCCAAGGATTCGTTTTTGGTATCGACTTTAAGAACACATCAATGCGCTCATCCTGGTAAAAAAGGAAATGCTTTAATACCATCACAAAATCAGAGATATCGACTTCGAAATTCTATGAAAGAGTTTATATCGTTCCCGCCTTCTTTTCGTTCACGAAACCGTGGTCTTTCTTTCTTATTTTTTTTCTTTTTTTTTCTATGCTTCTGCCTGGCGGGCAAGCCAGACAGGACCGGTCGCGTTCTGCGAAGAAAAAAAGAGCGACATTCCACAAGCGAGGCAGCAACCGTTTCTGCACTGCTCCGATCTGTAAGCCTCCAAGTCCACCAGCTTCGGCAGTGCACTCTCCAATTTTCAACGCTCCAGAGATGCATGGCGGAAGGTGCGGTGGCTTTCCCGTACCTGCCCCCTTAGCCAACGGCATACGAGCGGGGACAAGCGAGTGCACCGCATGTTTCTTTTTTGTTGCATTTCAAAAGACGCTTAATTGTTAGCAGCTAGTGTCTCCCCTTCATGCGGGTGCATATACTCGTTCTAGTCAGACCCCCACCACTGTCAGGTGAACGCGGCTGCAGAGGACTATTTGTACGGAATGCATGCTTGGCAATCTGGGGAACCCAGCCCTTAGAGGTACTATCCTTTATAAGCGAGAGATGATATCTGTACATGGCGGCCTTGAATATTTCCGTTGTCCGTTTCCCCTTCGTTTATTCTCGCTTTTGTTGTTGTGTTGTTGTTTTTGTTTTTCAATATCAATATCATGATGTTAGGACACCTGGCTGTAATGTTTCCTCCTTCCCACGTTTTCGCATTGAAATAAGGAAAAAAGACGAACAATGTTTCAGTTGGGAGGAGGCAAATGAAAGAACGATACCGAACACTCAAGACACTTCATATGATAACGATGCGTTAACACCGAAACGGGAAGATTTGTCAAAGCTTATTTTCACTTGTGCAGTCATCACTAATTTTAACGAAGTTGTCACTTTCGTTTGCAAGGCTAGTGACTTCGCATTTTTTTCTTCCTGCGATAACGGGCGGGGAGTTCATATCCATCACCAGGGCAACGTAGCACAGGAAAACATCTACTGGTATTTTACTAGCCTGGTTGCAATACTCCCGCACTCATTCATTTATGCACTGACCTGCTTGCCTGATGTGACATATGTCGCAGGAGAACGGGATTTGACAGACGACATAGATTTGCCCTAATAACATTTTTTTCTTGCGCTGCTTTGGTGGGAATTTCATGGGATCACTTTATTATTATTATTATTATTATTATTATTATTATTATTATTATTATTATTATTATTATTATTATTATTATTATTATTATTATTATTACGAAGGCTGTGCTGAGAGAAACAGTCAGTACGTTGTCTCAAGCGGATGTTTTATTTAGATCAGTGAATGTATAGAATGACAGCTTCATTTTTATTATGCATCTCACAGGCTGAAGTACAAGAGTAGCTTTGGATGCGCCAGGAAAAGTTGTAGTAGCCAGTGTTTCCGTGTGTGTGTGATTAATTTGCAATGATCATAGGCGAATCTCCCCTTTCGTTCTGATTGTCGAAATACCTATGAATGAAACTATTAAGCTCCTGAACATTCAATGTGCCATGACTGATCACCTCACGTGTTGGTGTTGTCCAGCCAGGGCTAATGATGCACGTATCGCCTTTCGTTTCTGCCCTTCCAAACTGGTAAACGTGATCTTGCTAAGACAGCTGTTTATTAATAGAGCGCCTATAAGTCCGGTCACACTTATTGCAAGCTTGTTTCGGTGAGCAAGCTTCATGGTTTTTAAAAGCCGCTGTATGTTGTATCCAACTCTAACGCTAATCCTATGTATACTTCAAAGAAACGTATCGTAGTGGTGTTATTGCCTACAACTACCACGTTTCCCTTAATGCGAGGAAATTAGCCGCGTGAGAAAAGGTGCAGATTGTATTAGCAGCACTATAGCAAACAGGGGGATCTGTGAAAAAAGGAAGAAGAAGCACTGATCCCACAAAGACGCTTAGCCGGGCTTCCGACGTGGGCTGCAGAAATTAGCGTCCTTTCCTTAACAGAACAACCACCTGATGTATGAAACCGAGTATACAAGAACCGCATATTTAGTCCTGTTTATACTGCATTGCATGCGTGTTCCGCGTGTGCTTGGAGTTTCAAATACATTTGACGGCATAAGCGACGATACACAAGAAGACAGGATGTTCCTGCCAGGCCTTTAAAGATCCACTACAGACATATAATGAGCTTACCAAGCACTCTTATTTAGGACGTCGAGAATTCTCACTTCCAAACAAGGGATTTAACAGGGCACAGTCTGTCACGCTCCGCTTGCTACATACGAACTTGTACCCGAACCCTTGGCGTATGAGCCCAATCGACCAGGCCTATACAACGGCTCATTAAATTGCGTGAAGTGATTTAATGATTTAACTTCACGCAATTTAATTGCGTGAAGTTTCAGACTATGAACCAACACCCAGCAAAGCATTTTGTTAGGCTTGGAGTTATTTCTCTTTTCTCCACCGCGCCGCACTTTGACGGCGCCGCCAGCTGTACCGGGAGCTTGCTCTGTGAGCAGCTCGCACGTTGCACAATAAATACGCCGCGTGTTAAACCATTAACTTTATTGAGACACAGTAAAGACAGCATCTTGTTTTGCCAAAACATTATAAGGTACTGTTAATTCAAAAAACCGTCTAGCATATATACCTTCAACAGAAGAACGACTCCTTTAAGATAAATAAGCACAGTGCATAAAAAATGAACGAACAAATGAGCACACGTGACGGTAACGCTATCACCAGAATAAAACACACACTTTTACGGAATCCGCGGCGCACGCCTCTCTCATGCTAAAGTAAAGTTTCGCAAGAAACGCTCGCGACATCGAGCCGTCAAAATTCGTCACTCTAACTCAAGGTACACATAGAGTACGTTGTTGTGAATGAAACCTTCGGTCTCGACTTGCTTCCAGGTGTACTTGTCCCAAGTTCGGTAGCCTGTGTTCCAAGTGCCAGCAATTGGGGCGGGTTTCTTAATAGTGTCCTCCCTGGACAGCTTGGACATCAAAAACGGCAGCCTAGCGTCTTTCGCCTCGTCCCAGGGGTGCGTCAGGATCGCCGTCACTTTCTTTCTGAAGGGCCATGAGACGCAGTTGTCCCACTCACCGCTGCCCAAGTAGAGCCAGAACACCACCTCCACATTCCCATCCACAGTATCCCTAGCAAGAGTGCACTTGAGAGCGAACGTATAGCCTCCCAGCACGCAGCCCTTGACCATCGACGATGTCGCTTTCTTGTGTCGGAGCTCGCCGTACTTCTCGTAAATGCGGTCGAATCTGCACAACGTCACAAACACTCCCGTCTTAGAGACGGCGCGGTACGGCCCAGGGGTTACGTCACGCGACATAGTTCCCTCAGAAGACGACGTGTAAGGCGAGACACTCCTAAGTGCACCTGTGTACGTTCGCTTCACGCGAACAGAGGCCGCCTGGACGATGACCATTTCCTCCGCAGTGTGGTTGCCGGAGCCGTTCGCGACGTCGCGCTCGTCGTCATGTTCGTCTCCGGACACGTGCTCGCGCAGCATCACGGCGCCACCTGCGTCTCGATCCGCCACGAATACGTCAGCTGAGCGCGCCGTTGTTCCCACGATCGACACATCGACGGAGCACTGTCGGCGGTGACCGACGGCTGCGTTGCGCTTCACGTGGACGCCACACTTTCCACACTTCACCTCGTCGTTGACGCATTCCAGCACGTGGCTCGGCACCTCGGCCAGCTTGCCGACGAAGTCACAGTGGTCGTTGATGCAGTACACGCGGAGCTGCTCTAGGTCGGACAGCTCGGTTCTCTGTTGTACGACGTCGGCCTCTTCGAAATTCACGCAATCGACGGGACAAACACTCGCGCTTCGGCTTTTGCACAGTCGACATAGCGCGTGTCCGCAGGGCAGTCGCACGGTCGACGAGCACACGAAGCCGCACGCGCGGCACAGGCAGCCGATAGGCAGCGGCTCGAAGAAGGCGACGCGCCGGCGCTCGAAGAAGTCGCCGAAGCCCGTCAGGACGTACTGCGTACCTGGCATCTTCTAATGCGAGACAGAGCGGCTTTTTCGAGTTGGAAAAAGCGAACGCGCGGGAAACACACGCAGTACGTTCACAACGAACGGCGTCCGTCAAAAGAACTGGAAGGGCGCGAAATCTCCGATGGTTTGGCTCGCCTGTTAACGGGAGGAGAATGGGAGAGTGAGAGTACAGTGCCGCGCGATAGAGAGAGAGGAAAAACAACAAAAAAGAAAAAGCGCGCGGTCGGTAACGTCACCGCCTATGAAGTCGTGAGCCGATTGGCTAGTGCATAGATCCTCTCGCCCCTGGTGTTAGTGGTTCGTGGCCCTCCCCTCCTCTGCGGTTCCGTTGGTTCCGTGGCGCACATCTGCGCGGGAAGTCCACGCGGAGGCTCCGAGGCTTTTGCCCACTGCAGCGGCAGCTGTAGTTGTGGCTGAGTGAGAGTTGCTGCTGACTGAGTTCGACTTCGAGCCGCGGTGGCCACATTTTGACGAGTGCATATGCAACGGCCGCGTACTTCGGTTACAGATTGCTAGTGCGCGCTTGAAGGAGCTCCTCCGAGTCTCGCACTGCAACGGCCTACTTGTATTGCGTGTTTAGAAAGAAGCACACCACAACCTGTGACGCGCGGTAGCGCCGAATTCTGCAAAGTTCCGTCTTCGCGTTCCACGCCGCATGCGGCCGTGACAATCGATAAACGATAATTCGACGCGCTTAATAAATGAATTTTGTAAGTTGCTCAATTAAGAGTTCAGAGTTAAGCCTTTTGATGTGTCTGCATTATTCATTATGGCACTTGCTTGGCTTTCTTTACTCAAACTGTTTTTTTAATACTTTTGAAATGGTATTTTTACTGAGATATACTGTTTTCTGTTACCATTGTCATTGCTTGTTCCTTGCTGAACAATCTCTCGCGGCACACCCTACGCATTTGTCAATCGTATTTGGCTTTTGCATGCGATTATATGCTACGCCAAATTAATATGCCTTTATTTATTTCACTAATGTTTCATTACTGTGTCGCTGTCATACTATCTCACGGGGCTGGCGGTCCTGAAGCCGTCTCCCGATATGGCTTTGTTCTTTCACTGGATTCTCAATGGAAATGAAGCTTCATACGTTCGTTAATTCGGATAAGTGTGAAAACAGATCCCACGCATAGTGGGAATCGGTGTCATGCGAAGCAGTCAGCGATGAAATTGCCTCTGACAAATTGTTTCACATTACGCCAAGTCCTAAACGCGTAGGATTAAGATCTTTGCGAAAAGAGCACGAGCGGGTGTATGCTTAACGTGGCCTAACCAGGAACATAGAGAGCACCACGGCGACTGAATGGCAGCACATGCACATTTAGGTTGCACAAGCACCACCGTCACAATTACCGCAGTCACAGGTTTACTTACAACATATACCGTGTGGGTGGAGCCGCAGTGGCCTAGTGGCATGCTTGATTGGCACGTCGGGGGCCCTGGTATGCATACTGCTTGGTATGCCTCTGTGCTTATTATGTGTATACGTTTCAATCGCAAGCTACGACAAGCCCTGCGCCTTTCTTATCTTTAAGTCTGTTCTAATGATCTGTTATATGTATATTTCAGTTGGTCCTTGATTCACATACGCTGTATGAATTTCAAACACCTGTTGCGCATACCCGCATACCACAGACCGACGGCTATGAGCCGAACATGATTGCAGAATCGTTAATCATGACGTACATGACGAGCATATCGTGTTAGTGATCAGAAGATCAGTCATCCATGCATGTTCGGAGTGGGTTTGTACCCTATACCACGCGAATATTCAAGTGCATCAGTCGAACGAGACGACCAGGAGAGCACCAAGACGTAGGCGGCTATAGATAGATAGATAGATAGATAGATAGATAGATAGATAGATAGATAGATAGATAGATAGATAGATAGATAGATAGATAGATAGATAGATAGATACGGTAAAAGTTGCTCAAGTTTGCCAAGAAATGCTTCACATTTAAGAAATATTTGTTAAGCATGACACAGGCTAACAGAACTTATTAAACTTACAAATTTTCGATTCCCGACAGTCCCGATTCACGACAGTATGCTGGAGGGCTCCGGAAATTTCGACAACATGGGGTTCTTTAACGTGCCGTGGCATCGCGCAGTACACGGGCCTCAACATTTCGCCTCCATCGAAATGCAGCCGCCGCAGCCGGGATTCGATCCCGCGACGCTCGGACCAGCAGCCGAGTACCATAGCCACTAGACCACCGTGGTGGGGCAACTTCAACGTAAAAGGTCAGGACGTCTGCATGCAAATTGACACCGGAGCTGCTGTTGCGATAGTTCCCAACGGGATTCTGGAAGAGGCGTTTCCCCATGTCAAAGTGAGCCATCTCAGGTAACCCTGAAAACCTGTACTGGAGAGCGTATACCGCTTTACGGATAATGTGACGTCACTCTGACGTCAGTATCCTTTTCCTTGTCCTAAGTTGGCTGAGGGATTACAGCCTCACCCTCAAACTGGGAAACGCAGCTTCTTTCAAAGGCCCGTGAGTTACCTGGGTCTCAAGGTGAGTGCAGACGGAATATCCCACGGAAGCCAAAGCGAATTTCATTTCTTGAGGTTTTACATCCCAAAACCAGCTATGATTATGAGAGACGCCGTAGTCGAGGGCTACCGAAATTTTGACCACCTGGGGTTTTTTAACGTGCACTGACGTCGCAGAACACACAGACCTAAACATTTCGCCTCCATCGAAATGCAGCCGCCGTCGCCGGGGTTCGATCCCGAGACCCTCGGATCAGCAGCCGAGTGCCATCTATAGCCACTAGACCACCGTGACGGGGCGAAGCCAAAATGAAAGCTCTCACTAAAGCACCCGAGGACATCTGCGTAACGGAGCCCGGAAGGCGTATAAGGGGTTGTTGATTAATTATTCCATGTGGTCGTGGACGCGGGAATGTACCGAAGCCTTTGCTGCTACGAAGCAATTGCTGCTGCTTCGCATCATACGCACCTTTTATGATGATGCTACTGCACCACCGTCGCACCTTCTCATTTCGCACCTTTTATGATGCTACTGCATCATATAAGGTGCTCATCTTTTATGATGTACGGAAGCCGACTACATTGATTTGTGATGTGTCATCTTACGGACTCGGCTCTTTTAGAGCCGTGTATCCCTCTGGGGAGAGTTTGGCAAAAAATAGCAAAAAATAGCAAAAAAATAGCAAATAGCGAATTTGTAATAGCAAAACAAAAGGAAGGAAAAAATAAGGGTGGTGGTGAAGAGGGGGGGGGGGGGGGGGTGGTTTCGCCCTTTACCGGTAAAGCAGGAACGAAGCGACATAGGGAATGCCAATAACCGCAACTCGCGCCTTTGGGAGGTAAGAGTGGAAATTGGTTAGTTGTGCCCGTTCTCTCATGCTCTACATGTGTGCCCAGGCGCACTCCGAGGCAGATCAGTTCGATATGCCCCGTCGCAAAGGACCGAAAAGTCTGAAATGAACAGCAGTAATGACGCTGTTTTCGCATTGCGCGGAGTGCCGTCCGCTCCATTTCTGTTGATTGCCAAGCATCAAATAGAACCCGGCCCCCATTTTATTTCCGCTTTTAGGTCTTTGTTGGAAGGTCCCTCAAGGTGTATTATATAAATGAGTGAACAAATAAACATCTCGTTCTGAGATTTCATAAGACATCAATCAATAAAAATGGTTATGCGATACAGGAACTGACAACCTAGCACAGTTCCTATAAAAACAAACTTAAAATTACGTTATTTACGCGCAATATAAATGAGTGCATCGGTCCACAACAAATTCTTACTAGGACAGTGTACATGAGACACTCGCGTGTAGCGGAGTTACACGCGTTTTAATAATGAAACGCGTGTAACTGCGCTATATTTCGGCACAGTTTCGAAAAATTCTTGCCGCTACGTGTTCGCTGCAGACACCGGCACGAAAGCAACACCACAACTAAATTTTGACCTCTTGGTGGTTTAGGGGACCTTTAAGCTGTTGTCTGTTGTAAGATATCTCTGAGCGCACAGCGTCGGTGAAGCTAGACGGAGAAACAACGCGTGTTTGCATTTAGGTCCGCCTGCTCAACGATAAATGTGAGAACGGATTTGTATGCATCATGATATGTACGAAATGGTCTGTGCCTTATTAATATCAGACTGTATATTACAACTGCAGGACAAAGGCCCCTCCCAAAGTTCTCCAGTTATACCGGTCCTGAGCGAGCTGTGGCCACATTATTTATTTATTTATTTATTTATTTATTTATTTATTATTATTTATTTATTTATTTTCAAATACTGCAGCCCTATGCAGGGTTATTGCAGGAGTGTAATATATTTTCACACAAATACTTTGTTCCAAGGTTGACATACAGCAAAAACAAAAACAAACGATTTGTCATAACAGTGCGTCTACAAAATCAGACAGTTCACGAGTACAACCCGATAATTTATTCCACCTTTCAATAAATATAGGAAAATAACTATTCTTAAAAATGTTTGCGTGCGTAAAAAAAGGCTTTAGGTTGAGCCTGTGGTAACGTCTAGTTGAAAGAGTATTAGCATAGGAGATCTGTCTGAAGATAGTCGACAAAATGAGTGGACAAAATGAGTGGACAAAGAGTACAATGGCTTCAAGGAATCGGTATCCCGCATCTAGCATAGGAGAGGGAGTTTCAAAAATTTCATTACTGATGAAGGTGAAAAATTACGATCATAGCGATGGCAAATGAAACAAACTGCCTTCCTTTGTACACATTCAATTTTGGTGACGTGGCATGTTTTATACGTGTTCCAGACACATGAAGCATACTCTAGTAGAGGACGTATAAGCGTTTTATACAACAGTAACTTAGTACATTTCGGAGATTTGGATGACGTACGACGCAGGAAACTTAATTTTTTTTCGGTGCTTTGAATGTAATGTAGTCAATATGCTGCGACCACTGCAAGTTGTGTGATAAGATAACCATAAGGTATTTGTACTCTTGTGCCCGGGGGATTATTGTGTTTTTGGAAGTGTACGCATGCTGCAACTGAATGTGGCTGTTTGTGAAAGATGCTACTACAGTTTTTTGGAAGTTAATGCGCATCTATCAGTGCCTGCACCATGAGCAAAAGCCGGTGAAAGAAACCTGAAGTAATGTAAGATCACTATGGGAAGAAATTACTTGATATGGGACGCATTCGTTGGCATAAAAACGGACCTTTGACTTCATATTACTAGGAAGGTCATTTATAAATATTAAAAAAATTAAAGGTCCTAGAAGAGATCCCTGTGGAACACCAGCAGTCACATTGACAGTCCCGCAAGCTTCGTGATCTCATCTACGCAAATAACTCTATCAGAGGTCTTTGCACATAAATACTTGGAAATAATACTCACATCTTACCTAAAATGGAATGACCATGCCGAGACATCGAAGAAAGGGTCATGAAAAAGCTCGGTTATCTAAGGAGGAGGCTTGGAAATGCCACGCCGGACATAAAACTTCTTGCATACAAGACATTTATTAGACCATCGTTAGAATATGCAGGTGTAGTGTGGGATCTCTTTACTACATCCTACATAAAAAAAAAAAACTTGTAAGGGTTCAAAGAAAATCGGTCTGATTTGTCTTTAACAGTTACAGCTGGCAGACTTCGCCCTCACTCCTCTTGCAAAGGGCGGAACTTGATCAACTACAAAGAAGAAATATAGAAAGGTTGAAGCACTCTTATTTAGCTTTTCATGATAAAGTTGGACTTGATATGACATTATATATAAAACCAGCATCTGAAAGTGCAGTGCGCTTCTGCCATTCTCCGGAAGTTATACATTTTATAAATCGCACCGATACCTTCAGACAAACAGACAGACAATGAACTTTAATTAATCCTGAGGAGCTAGGTAAGGACTCCCTTCCAAGAACAACCCGTGGATGGAATTGTTTACCAGCCGATGTTGTGGGATGTGAAACAGTTGATTTATTTATAAATGGACTGAGGAACCGATCCTGGTGTTTGTTTCTCTGCTATTGTTTATATAATGATGCATATCACAACATAAAATGCAATGTTTTTCTCTGTGGGCAGCTGATTTTCAATTTTTTGTCTCGCTATGTCTTTGTAATGTTACATGTTGTAACTTTTTGCCATTGAAAATTATGTATGCCTACTTCTGCGTAAGGCCTGGTACCTAGGCTAGCAGTATGCCATAAATAAATAAATGAATAAATAAATAAGTAAATAACTTTCTGCCGTCCCCTGCCCCGCTTCCCCTCTCTAAGAATCCAGTCTGTTATCCTTAACGACCAATGGTTATCTTGCGTTCGCATTACACGCCGCGACCCCACGCGACCATCGTATCAAAGGCCGAGTGCCATAGCCACTAGACAACCATGGCGGGGCTGCAACAATCTCAACCATACGTTATTCATGCGAAATATACAAGCACGCTCCGCTTGTGTTACACATTTATAACACTTACCGGTGGCAAGCATGTTGCACATTTACATGGGGTAAATTAGCTTATCTCTTGTGTTGCCGACAAGGTCGACATAAAAACGGCCAACACATGCGCATCCACACTACGGCTTGTTATGTCTTACAAAAACTTGAGTGGCCCTTTTGTATAACTCCGTGGATTATAAAGTAAGCAGCACGGTTTCTGCTTCAAGTGTGACATATAATGTTACGTTTGCCCACAACCCATGGAAAAGGCAGTGGGCCTTTGGCACCTTACAAAAACCATTTCCACCGTTTCTGTTCGGTCCGCGTCACTGGCAAACGAAGACAACGAACATCACGTGCCCTGTCAGCACGAGCATTCCGACCACGCTACAGGCGCAGTTTTTTTCTTTCTTTTTTTGTAGTTCCTTTTTGTTCTCTCGTTCTTCTTCATGGCTCAGTCCCTCTTGACTCAAGCCAGTTTGATGATGATGATAATGATTGTGGTTTGATTAAGAAGAGAACGCTAATGTCTACAGCCCATGTCGGGAGCATAGCTAAGCGTCCGAGGGGGTAGAGGAAAGGGAATAGTTTGACTGACTACCTCCGCACGATTCTTGGCCAAGCACCCTCAGTGAGTGAGCACCACAAAAAAAACTTCTTCTTCTTCTTCTTCATAAGCATCATCATCATCATCATCGTTAGGTTGAGATATGACGTGTCCTGATCGGACGCATTGTCCCATGCTAAGCCGTCTTGGTCACAGCGCGACGAGCACCAGCAGAGCCACGCACTCTTTCGAACCACCACTGAGGAGACTTGTGCCATCGCGGATGCTCCTCCGCAAGGCAGCCTGCAACAAGACGAGACCGGTGATGGTGGAGCTCGAGCGTTCAGCGGAGCGCAAGCATCACTTCGCGCAGGTGAGCCTGACGGGTCACAACGGCCATCTACGGATGCGCGGCTCTCATTGCTTACGATAAGGCTCCTGGTCGACTAAAACCTCTTGTCCTACAAAGAATAGTGCCAGTCAGGTAATGTTAGAGATGGAGTGAGTTCGTTATTGATCATGATATCGTATAGCTGAAGAAGAGCTCTTTGTGAGCACGCAAATTAACAAGAAGAAAGCAAGGCAGTTTTGTGTTTTTCTCTTTTCTTTCTGTACGCGTCAGAAGGCGGTGATTCGCCTCTGTTATATGATGCTGCCAGCGATGGTCCCCTCACTGGCACGATCATGTAGATGGCGATACCTTGGAAAAGATATGTATATTTCACGTTAGTTCGCAGCTATCTCCACTTATATTTACCTTTAAATTCAGTGAACGTTCGCTTGTTGGTGCCGTCCGCTCCCGCCGCGGTGGTTTAGTGGCTAATGGCACTCGGCTGCAGATTCGAAGGTCGCAGGATCGAATCCCTGCCACGGCTGCTGCATTTCGATGGAGGCGAAATGTTGAGGCTCAGCAGTGCGCTGCAGTAAGGTGGTCGATAGTCCCGGAGCCTACCACTAGGGCGTCGCTCTTAAGTATATTTTGGATTTCGGACGTAAAACCCCAGAAATAAATCAGTTGCTGGTGCAGTTCTATAAAAAAAAGAAGAATAAAAAGGAAATTACCAAGAGAAGCCCAAACGAAATAAAACTTTACCCGCCCTGTCTTGTCCCATCTCTTTGTGATCTTTGTACGTTTGTTTTTGGGGCACACCTGGGGTATCGCCATGAACACCAAGAAGCGGTGCCTTGCTCGACACGTGATGCTCGCGCAACGCACGACTTCGCTTTTCCTGTGGTGCCGAGCTGACGTTCGAATAAAGGACGTTGCTAGCTTCTACAACTGATCATAGCGTCGTGCGTTGTAATAGTTCTTTTTTTTTTCTTTTTCAGCGCAATGAAAGCAATTAGTATTAGAATGTTGCATGATATTCACCAGCGTCATTGATTTATATACCTACGCCTTTTCGTGGCTGTACCATTTTATGCCAGTGACGCGAGGCGTATGATGCACCTGTGGGTTTCAAGATACACCCCACACTGCTGCGTGCAGATAGCCGTTAACATTATCTGCCGGACTAGTACCGTATGCATTGCCTACGTCCCTGAGAGATAACTGCGAAAATTTACGGCTGTCAAATTCGTTGCCGAGATTGCGAGTGGATGAGCCATTTGAGATCCCGTGAGCTTAAAATCCACAATACTAAGTTGATGACCGACGCAATATGTAAGCCTAAATATTGCAGCGGCGCGCAAATATAAATATAAGCTCAACACAAATTACGCTCCCCATAAGAGCGCACAGCATTAAACAACTGCGTCACGAAACCTGTACTACACAGTGAGCACAACAGATGCACTGAACATTGCTATTTTTCTTTTCACTCATGCAAGGTGGCTACCAGTCCTTGGAGCAATCAAGGAAACTTCGAGCTTTGCCGGAACGGGCATGTCAACGTGAACATGGCGCCCGAAAGCGATGTCTCCACTACCAACGTATCTATCGTCCCTCGGCTACTGCTGCTTCAGGAGCCTGTGCGATATGGATGCCTCTCGCAAGAGATCAATGCCGAGAAGGTGAACATTGTTATGTTGGTTATCGAGCAGCTGCCGTTACAAGCTCCGACATTCCGAGTTAGTTTTTTCTGCATTTGAGCAAAGTTACGTTTATTGGCAGTACTCCCTGATATGTTGGATTGTTGGCCAGTACTCCGCTGATACATCACACTGACCAAGCTATTTGTGCAGAACCATGACCGTGGCGCAGTAGGCCCGGCTCTCAAAAGTGCCACCACCGCCACCCAGCAAAGCCCAGGCCATCGCCGCGAATTTTCAGGCCGCCCTATGAACTTCTTGGGGGCTTCAGTGTTGCCGCGGCCAGCCTGGTCACATCGAAGCCGCGAAATGGAGTCCAGAAAAGAGCTACTTCTCCAGGTCAGTGAAACATTATTCTATTTCAATATTCAAATGAAATTGCTGCCCACTCGTTTTTTTTTCTTTTTGCACGAAGGAACTCTCGGAAGACATCTCAAGTGATCAAAAATATTTCTGATCCCGGTATTATTTTTTCAGTATGGAGATCATGCTTCAGAAACAACATTTGGGACAAAATGCGTCTCATATTTTCACATCATAAATAATATCGGATCAAATTAATCATTATCTTCCTTCTGGGAGAAGGAGGCGGGAATAAAAGCCGTAGGTGCGGCTTGACACAGGTTCCTGCCACCTCACTTTCGGGAACTGTACCGTACATGCGATACAGAGCAACTGCCACATTGCAAGCATGAACCATACGATGTTTCTTTCTAACAGGAACATAAAGTAACGAAATACATATTAGTCAGATTAAGGCAGAAATAAAACAATCCTCTTTAGCACAACTGGGAAAAATAATATCAATCCGCTGTACGAGGCTATAAGGTCGCATATACATATGTCTCATACATATCAATGACACTGTTGATTAAAAAGTCTGTTGCGATGTTGCGATTTCATGCATTTATTGAACTTCGATCTAAATGAAGTTGTAGTGAAAGAACTTCGTTGTTTCTCTAATTATGTTCTACCAGAGTCCTTCAATGCTTTTCTTGAAGGACTCTGGTTCTACCGGAGTATAGTTTTTAAATTGTTCAAATTGTATCGAAGCTACATAAAAATTTCCTGTTCCAATATATTCTTCATGCTTACTTTTGTGGTAATGCACACCATCGCAAGATATCTGAGAAGCAACACAAGGGAAAATGAGCGCTAAATGCGCTCTGCTTCGCTTGATATAGCAGCAGCTGCTGCAGATAGCGCGCTCTTAGCCAGTATGAAACTGAAGCCGACGATGCTTCTCGTGAAGGAAGCATATGTAAACCATTATATCTTTACTGAGGGATCATAGCGTAGTGAGTGTTCGCTGCGAAAAGTGCACGTTGGTCTGGAGGTGGTGGCAACAACGAATGTGTTATATACAGCATTCCTTTAAACGCGCCACGGCTTTACATTGATACGAGAACTCTTAACTACAAGAACACTTCAAGAATTTTTAATTCTATATTGTTTAACTCTAGTGAATACTTGATTGCTTCAAAACGGCATCGCAAGTATTTCTTATACATAGCGTGAAAAAGTAGTATCTCAGTGAAAGGAAATGCAGGAACGAAAACCACTAACTTCACAGGTTCCAAATTATATGCAGCGTTTGTCCGCAAGGTATTGAGACTGTCTGCCAGCCGTCAACGAATTCGCCTGTAGCGGGATTTGTTAGGGCGGCAGCTCCGTCCAGGCTATGAGAGTAGGACTTTGCGCAAACGCTGCTTCCGAATTTTTAGTGGCGAAGCACCTTAGGGTAGCCTTGTCCGTCCACGTTGTCCGTCCGTCACGGGGCCGATCCCGGAGGCAGTGCAAGCAGACGGTGTATATGTAGGGTTGTTGGGTCAGAAACGATTCTCACGAGTTTCTGCTAATGCGTCCAGGCTGTCGGCGTCTAACGCCGTCGTCGTGGCCACGGTTAAGCAAGCCCATCAGCGGCTACTGATGTTTTCTGTGGGAAGCACCGCAGCACCTTAGGACCTAGCTTTGTCGTTGACTCTCGCTGTCACGGTATATGCAAAACCTTTGCTATAGTCGAAACATATCTGTGTATGTGAATCAAGAACTCAAGACGATATACGAATTATAGCAAGATGATTAAAATGGAACAGTACTGAAGAGGAACCAAATTTGTGCATATATATATATATATATATATATATATATATATATATATATATATATATATATATATATATATATATATATATATATATATATATGAGACGTAGCACTTCAGTAATGTTTCATTTATTTGTCGACGTTTCGGTCAGAGCCTGACCTTCCTCAAGACAACATTTCGCTTTCTCTCGTTAGTTTATATAGCCATAGCAGAAAGGGCGGAAACTATTTACTGAGTGAGTGGGAAAACATGGGAGGGGGCAGAGGGACACCAACATGTTTTCTCCCAATGCGCGTACGGCGGCAATTTTGAAGAACTGGCGGAAAGGGCAGAGGTGATAGGCACGTGGTCGGCTCCGCGGTGGCACTGAAAAAATAAATGAATAAAATAAAAACAAGGAGTGCCGTTCGGCCTACTGCATCGAGGCGATCCTGGGAAAGCCATTGTCAGCCTAAGGACACGTCCAGCGACGAACATGGCTTTGAGTGGTTGCTCGTTTTGGGGAGCGTCGTGGTTAAGAATGCCGCCGCGGTTGAAAGCGGCCGCCAGAAGAGTAAGGGGGAGGGGGTGGGGGGTAAGTGCAGGCGGAGACGGTAAGGCACGACTATCTCACTAGTGGAATGTTTTTACGATTTATCGTTTGTATCGCGATGCTGTGCAGGACACGGACAGCTCATTGCTTTTTTTTTTTGGATGTGCGTTCGCAGGGTGGAAATGAAGAATTTTTTTCTATGAAGGCAAGCAAAGCTCCGCCAGTCGGCGACAAAATAGGCGGGGAAGGGTTCTTATCCCCGCCCCCATGCAGAGAAAGGTGCGCAACGCCGCAGTATGGTCGGCCTAGGTGACAAAAGTCACTGTTGTTCAGAGGCCGATGCAGTATACCTAATTTTTTTTTTTGCGTTGCCATCCATTTCTTCATGACCACCCGCGCGGAAACCACCTAGAAATAGACGCTTTTCAATGCCTCGCGCACGTTCAGTTCTCAAAGCGGCGGTACTTCCAAAAAGCACTTCCCAAAGTGTGGGCAGCAATGACTCGAAGGGGCCTGGCCTCTTTCTCGCGTCTTAGGATGAGCTCCCATTCCGTTTACGAGCGTGCAGCAGTCCTTATTGGCCCCAGGTTGTCCCAACGTATTAAATGCGAAGCATTTCTTGGCGAACTTCGGCGACATTGAGCGTATCCATCTATCTAGCCGCCTATAACTTTGTGCTCTCCTGGCCGTTTTGTTAACGGAATGTATACGAAAATTGTTATGCAACATGACTGCATGACGAATATAAATGACAGGTCATAACATGAAAATCATGACGTGCATTTTATGAGCGGCATGATATACGTGCCACGGTCTTGGTGCTTTCCTGGCCTTTTCGTTAATTGGATGTATGTTAAAATTTGTATGGCACAACATGACTGCATGACGAGCGTAAATGACAGGTCATAACATAAGAATCATAATATGCATATGATAAGCGGCATAATTTACGTGCCACGGTCTTGGTGCTCTTGCGGCCGCTTCGTTAACTTGATATATACCAAAATTGGTATGGCGAGACAACAATGTATAACGACCATGGGTGACACGGCCTAAGAACATGAAAATAGTGACATGCATGTTATGAGCGGTATGATTTACATGCCACGCATTTCATTAATGGGATGTACACCAAAATTGCTATGGCACGTTGCACGACTGCATGACAAACGTAAATGACAGGCCATAACATTACAATCATGACATGCGTGTCATAAGCGGCATGGTTTACATACCACAGTCTTGGGGATCTCCTGACCGTTTCGTTAACTTCATATGTACCAAAATCGGTATAGCGAGACAACAATGCAGTTCCATGTTACGTTTCTGATGCACGCTTCGCATTTCGTTGATTCCCACTGCACGTGGGATCTGCCATTTTTTTTTTGTAAATGAATTCCCGACAATCAATAAAAAAGTTACTGCAGAAAATGAGGCGTACGCAACGATTGCTGGTGTTGGGCTTTTGAGTGAGCCCCATTCCATTCCTTTATCTGGCGCTTTCCTACGAGCAACTTCGACTAACAGCGCGCCTTTATACGTTTTCGTTGAAAGAACTACATGATTTCGTTTGCAGGGGTAAGTGCAGGCGGAGACGGTAAGGCACACCACAAGAAAGAGAAAAAGAAAAACATGGAGTGAGACCAGTAAAGAATGCATACGTATCTTTCGGAGTACGTGCGGTAGGGGCCTGATGTTTTGGGATATGAATGGCGTTATCAATAAAAGGGGGCGATATGTGAGCGAAGTAGAAAAATATTTGAATAAACGATTATAAGGAAAATGCAGTAGTTGAAAAGTGAGCGAAAAAGACGGAGGAAGTTATACAAAGCGCCACATATTTCAAGTTGACATGGACAACAGGCGCGTTCCTTGTCACTTTAGATGTCACTTCGCTATACACAAACATACCACACGGTGATGGAATTAGAGCACTTGTGAGGTCCTACACGGAAAATAAATCAGCTTCCTCTCCACCTCCAATCGTCATTGAAACTCTTGCTAGAATTGTTCTCGAACTAAATAGCTTCGAATTCGACAACCAATATTTCCTCCAAACGAATGGCACGGCGATGGGTACCCGGATGACACCAAACTGTGCAAATATATTTATGCATGAGATCGAATCAAGTTTTCTAGCAATATATCCCACGCGCCCTGCTTTTTATAAGCGGTACCTCGATGACATCTTCCTCATCTGGACAAACTCAGAGGAACAACTACTTAATTTTGTTGACTAATTTAACCAGGCACATGAGAGCATATCCTTCACTCATACCTATTCGAAAACAGAAATTAACTTCCTCGATGTGAACGTCAGGGTCGGTAAGGGTAAGCTGATAACCAAGGTGTACAGGAAGCCCACAGACGCGCAACAATACCTCCACTTTAAAAGCTGCCATCCGCGGCACTGCAAAACCAGCATACCATACTCCCAGGCACACCGATTTAGGAGAATCTGCTCAGAAACAAAAGACTTTAAAGATAACACAGAACACCTGCGTAACGTACTCATCAAACAGCAATACCCGCCGCCCATCATTGACGACGAAATACAAAAAGCAGCTAACCTGAACCGCCACCAACTCCTACACAGTCAGAAGAAAGAAAGCCAAACAGAACAGCGCAACCTAATTCTGACATTCACAAGTCACGCGCCAAATGTTAACAAAATTCTCAAAAAACACTTTAATATCCTTGAGCAAAGCGACCGTCTTAAGAAGCTCTTCACTACTCCTCCTAGAGTGGTGTATAGGCGCCCAAAAAACATCAGCGACTATGTTATACACTCTAAAACAAACAGAGCTGCACAAGCCGGTTGCCGACGCTGCGGAAAGAACAGATGCATGGTGTGCAAACACATGAAAACTAGCACAATAGCCAAAAGCACACACTGCAATTTTACACATTCAATCCGCGGCAACCTTAATTGCGACTCACCAAGCGTGGTCTACCTGTTGGAGTGTGGGGTCTGCTCTAAGCAGTACATCGGACAAACCGCTACGCCTTTCCGAATCAGGTTCAACAACCACCGATCACATATGAAAACACAACCAAATCTCCCTCTCTCCAGGCATATTGGATCGGAAGGTCACAGTTTTGATTCAATTCGGGTAACACTGCTGCAAGGGAACTTCCGCTCTCCCAGGGAGCGCGAGCAGCGCGAATCATATCTAATTCATAAATTCGGCACACTGAAAAATGGAATAAATGAATGTCCGGGCGCTCTTCCTGTTGTGCGTACATTAAAGCGAGAATAACACCAAGTGATACTTAACATCAAATTAACCAATAACCGACATGAAAACAGTGCTGCTTTATGTCAGAGCCGGCGCTTTCGGTGATCGTACCTGTCGCCCATGTCAACTTGAAATATATGGCGCTTTGTGTAACTTCTTCCGTCTTTTTCGCTCACTTTTCAACTACTGCATTTTCCTTATAATCGTTTATTCAAATATTTTTCTACTTCGCTCACATATCGCCCCCTTTTATTGATAACGCCATTCATATCACAAAACATCAGGCCCCTACCGCCCGTACTCCGAAAGATACGTATGCATTCTTTACTGGTCTCACTCCATGTTTTTCTTTTTCTCTTTCTTGTGGCGTCCCTTACCGTCTCCGCCGGCACTTACCCCCCACCCCCTCCCCCTTACTCTTCTGGCGGCCGCTTTCAACTGCGGCGGCATTCTTAACCACGACGCTCCCCAAAACGAGCAACCACTCAAAGCCATGTTCGTCGCTGGACGTGTCGTTAGGCTGACAATGGCTTTCCCAGGATCGTCTCGATGCAGTAGGCCGAACGGCACTCCTTGTTTTTATTTTATTTATTTATTTTTTCAGTGCCACCGTGGAGCCGACCACGTGCCTATCACCTCTGCCCTTTCAGCCAGTTCTTCAAAATTGCCGCCGTACGCGCATTGGGAGAAAACATGTTGGTGTCCCTCTGCCCCCTCCCATGTTTTCCCACACACTCAGTAAATAGTTTCCGCCCTTTCTGCTATGGCTATATAAACTAACGAGAGAAAACGAAATGTTGTCTTGAGAAAGGTCAGGCTCTGACCGAAACGTCGACAAATAATTGAAATATTACTGAAGTGCTACGTCTCATATTTATATTCATGCGGCAGCCGAAGGTATCTACTTCGCCAAACTATATATATATATATATATATATATATATATATATATATATATATATATATATATATATATATATATATATATATATATAAATTTATGTCACGCACTCCGCATTGGCAGTGGCAACGCGCGGGTGACGCAGGGCGACATACCGGCACGTCGCACGATGATATGCAGTGCTTCGCCACTCGTCATGATTCACGTTAGTGGAGATGCGGTATTTTGTTATACGGGGCGAAATGAGGCAATTATATCGTGCGCTGGAGCAGCAACACGTGATTAAATTTTGCTATCACCCGGCCAAAACCACTTCCGTGACGCTGGCAATGGTTATAAGGAGCTTCAAAAATACGACGGTTTTCCGGTGGGCCTGAAGGTTCAAGAACGCACAGCAGACTGTTGAAGAAGTTGCACAATCTGGACGCCCTTGGATGGGTGGCCTGAGTGCAAATGAGGCCACGGTAAACTATCTTTCTGTCTCTAACCGTTTTTTGTGTAGGGAATAATTGTTCAAGATCTCTGAGAGGTTTGATCGCGCCTCTTCTCAGTGAAGTCGTTGAGTGCTTTTGCGAAGCGCCAAAATAGAAACGACCTTAGACCGGTATGATCGCTGGAAGCTGCACACGACAGCTCTGAAGCGCACCCCCTTCTTCAGGAACGCGTTTAGGGGTTGCTGCAACAGTGCGCAGCTACCACACAGCCTTAATACGAGCCCGGCAGGCTTTTTCCGTCTCCAAAAACTCAATAAAAGCTTCAATGGTCACTGCATGCGTGTCCATGCTTTTTCCGTCATCCAAAAGGATCTCACCAACTCTCTAAGTAGGTTGTACGGCAAATGACTTCCAGGGAGATTTTCCAGCGTGGGAACCGCGTCACTATGTGTACGTCGTTGTCCATGCAGACTATCTTGAAGAACCTTAATTATTGTTGTAGTTCTTCATTCATACCTCTCAATCCATTTTACAAAACGTGGTCTCATTCCTTCAGAGATCCCCAGCATATATACATCTTGTCTTATATGTATAGCCCGTAAAATATGTCAAAGATTTCAAGTGATCTCTCCGAGGGAGAACTTCCAACTGAGATGGTTCCTAAGCAAACAAAGTTTCACAATAATTTGTGCAATGAATACTGCTGTATACGGAAGTAAACTTGAATGTGTGTTAAGAAAGAATTCCAACACAATTCAGTCTGCAAAGCAACATCCTCAGGTAATCTTAATATCGAGCTGGCATTCTGTATGTGGAAGTTCAACACACGTAAACACGTACTTAAGTCGGCTCAGAACATTCGTTGTTTCATATGCACGGCTCCATCTACGCAGCTCGCATTCCGGATAATGGTGATATGTATGTTGACTTTTCTTTCGAATAAACAAACACTCACCAAAGTTGCAACGAAAAAGAATTTGTGACGTTTCGAGACCACTACGGGTCTCTTGTTCACATACAAGCGTAAGAAATTGGGCCGTGCCTTTATATGCGTAGTAGATGACGCAATGATCTGGTGTAAGTATCGGTTAGATTTCCACGTGTCCGATTAAGTGTGTGATGCGTCGACTGGATTAGCAATGATTACAAAAGAAGGCGGGATGACAGTGATTTTTCGGTGCCGATGACAGTCGCTGAATTCCAGTCAATGTTGTGACCCGTGTTAAGATGATGTTCAGCTAATGCGTTGGCGGCAGTATGTCCTTTAGCTACGTCATTCTGGTGCTGCTTGATACGTTGCTTCAAATTGCCTGTTTCTCCTATGTATGATGCGCGGCAGTCTTGACAAGGTATCTTATATACCACTCCAGGGTAGCGTTCACGTTCCAAAGGATCTTTAACGCGGACCAGTTGGCTTCTTAATTTGTGCGAGGGCACGTGTGCGACTTGCACGTCATAGCTTTTGAAAATTCTCGCAAGGGTTTCACTTACGCCGGGAGCATATGGAATGGGTGCAGTTTTCTTCCGATCGCTTGGTTTGTTTCCAGGAGGTTCTCTGGAGCGGAGTTCCTGCTGACGTAGTATGTTGGCGAGGGTAGCCGTTGCCTGTGAGGTCATGTTTTACTTTAGCGTATTCCCGCCTTCTCGCAGAATCGTCTGAGCAAAGACGGAGCGCACGCTTGAAGAGGGATGCCGCCACAGAGCGTTTGTGGCCTATGGGATGCGCCGAGGCAAATCTGAGGTACCTGCCCGAATGTGTGGGCTTTCTGTGCACCGTTGTAGAAAAACCGCCGGAAGGGCGCTTAACAAGGACGTCGAGGAAGGCAATGCGTCCGTTGCTCTCTTCGTCTACCGTGAATTCAATAGACCGTTCAATAGAGTTCAGGTGGTCCAGGAATGGTCGCACTTCAGAGTTGTGGATTACGCAGAAACAGTCGTCTACGTACCGAAGGAAAGTCTTTGGAGGGTGCTCGAAAGCAGCCAAAGCTTTGCTCTCGATGGATTCCAAGGCCAGGTTTGCACATGTCACCGAAACGGAAGCGCCCATGGCTGTTCCAAATACTTGTCTGTAATAGTTCCCATTAAACACAAAGTAAGTGTTACTCAGACAGAAATGCAGAAGATGACATAGATCTTCAACCTCGAACGCCGTTCTTGAAGGTAGGCACTTATCTTTCTGGAGCACTTGTCTGCAACATCCCACAGCGAAATCTACAGGTACTGATGTGAACATCGATTTCACGTCGAAGGAAACCAACCGGTCATCGTCGTCCAAGGAAATCTCTTTTAAAACTTCTACAAAATGTGCCGAATCTTTCACAAAAGAAGTGTGCCCGACGAGTGGTCGTAACACCTGATGAAGATAGTTTGATAACTTCTGGAGTGGGGATCGCGTTAAGTCAACAATTGGGCGTAGGGGTATGTTGGGCTTGTGTATCTTCGGTACCCAGTATTTATTATTTTAAAAAATTGTAAAAACTTTTACAATTTCCCATTTCCCATTTGTTTGAACACCAACTTTGTGTACCACCCTGCTAAAATCACCGAATGATGATTGCAGTAAGTCTAAATAAAATAATAATAAACAAAATTGCTGGACAGGCTCTTAGTAAGCTTTTCAAGGAGACGATTTTTTTTTTAATTAGGAAACTTCAAACAGTATAAAAGTGTCCAACTTGGCTAACAATAGGAATCGCGTCGCTTTCAATGTTACTAATCGAAAGCAATCTAAAACTAGAACTCGTCCAAGTCAAAGATCGCCTGGAAAGAGAAAAGTACTCTGACGTCGTCTAGAAAATTGTGCTATATAGGCGAGAAGGGGAACATTAAAAGAAGACTGGAGCAGCATCGAAATTATGTGGCCAAAGGATACACGATTTTCAGCGCCCTGTCAGTCCGTCATGAAAAGACGGGACACAGCATTAACAGGGCATCAGCTAAAAGGCTCCACCAACTTAAAGCATGGACGACGCATCGAGCAATGGAACGGAAAAAGTTTCTAATTTCGAGAGACAAACAGCGCCCTGAGTGGGTCAGCCAGCAAACGCTTGTTAATGACGCCTTAGTAGAAGTCAACAGGAAGAAATGGACGTGGGCAGTACATGTAAGGAGAAGACAAGGTCACCGTTGGTCATTAAAGGTAACGAACTGCATCTCTAGGGAAGGCAAGCGTAGCAACGACTGAAAGTTAGGGGGGCATATGAGATAAGACGTCTGTGGCGCTAACGTGGTCGCAGTTAGTGCAGGACAGTGATAATTGGAGAACGTTAAGAGTGTCATTTTACCAGCAGTGGGCGGAGGCCAGTTGATGATGATTTCATTTGTTGCTACACAATTTCTCTGCCATATACACTGTTTCCAACGTGTTCAAAGAATCGGTGGTATCCCTTTGCAAGGTCACCATTCCGCCACTGGACATGGAGGCCAACATCAAGTCTTGCTGGATGTCGCACTTCAACGTGAATGGAGTGCCAGAATGGCAGGTCTGCGCTGCCTTCACCATCTGCCTCCTCCTGCTACTGCTTCTTCAAGAACTGACGCGACGTGGGTGTGTCTCACAACAAACCACTGCCGAGAAGGTGACTATCGTTATTGAAGTTACAGAGGACCAGTAGTGACAGATCATACAGCACCAGGTAACTAATTCAAACAACATGCAGGGATTCGTTGAAGCAGCTCCTGGGATCCTTCCTCCTTGTGGCTGCTTCGAACAGTGGCGGGTCCTGGAAAGTGACGAAGGGCGTCGAAGATAGCGGCTAATGGCGCAATCTGTCAAAAGTGAATCAGGGCGGCACGCTGACGCGCAGTACATGTGCCCCCATCAACTTGGACATCATCCGCCGTTAGCAAAATCCGTACGGCCAAATGCATTCGTCAGTAGCGCAAAATGTGGCGCTAAAATGAGAAGTGGAATTTTATAACACGTTTTATAGTTTTTAATTAAACCAGATTTAAACGACCTGCTTGATTTCTTGCTGGAAGAAATGCTTCCAATATTGACGTCTCATTGTAGCCTTAAGACTTAACTGTAGCCTTAAGATATCTTGCAAGGAAGTCTAATTATGGACAATTCCTCCACTGAGAGGCTCTTCTTTACAGACTTGTATCTGACTTGTGACAGACTTGTTCGCAGAAAGAACTTTACTTTCGAGAGAGTATGCAAGACTGCGCTGTACCGTGAACTCGCTGCTAGGCAGACAGCCTTACTGCAAGTCATTGATCTGGGCGCGTCACTGCATGCGACAAGGTCGAGGTCGAAAGGTAACGGCAAGGTTCCTGACCATATAAGGCCAGGAAAACCAGTAAAAACAAGAGCACTCTGCAAACGAATGCTGCCTCAAGAATGCCGTTTCCATTGCTGAAGGTGGGAAATTTGCAGATGCGTTATAATGGAAAGAAAGTGTTCCCCAACAGTCCTAAAGTAGTGGACTGTTCATATCAGGACGCTGAACTTGACATCTACCATTGACTCAACATGGTGCACTTGCGTTACTAAGTGAACTTTAGCGTAGAAGGTCAGGACAGCCGTGCAAATTGACACCTGAGCTGTTGCTACGATAGTTCCCGAGAGGATTCCGGAAAAAGAGTTTCCACATGTCAAGTGTGAGGCATCCCAGGTAGCCCTGAAAACTTGTACTGGAGAGCGTATACCGCTTGAGGTATAATGTTACGTCACTGAGACGTTAATATCCTTGACCTTTTCCTAAGTCGGCTTAGGGATTACAACGTCATCCTCAAACTGGAGAAATGCAGCTTTTTTCAAAGCGTCATGAGTAACCTGGGTCGCATGGTGAGTGCAGATGGAATATTCCACGGAAGCCAAAACGAAGGTTATCACTAAAGCACCGGAGGCCATCTGTGTAACGGAGCGAAAGGCGTATCTGTGATTGTCGATTATTTATTCAAAATTGTCGTGGACGCGGGAATGTAGAGAAGCCTTTGCTGCTACGAAGCAGTTGCTACTGCTACGCATCATACGCACTTTTTATGATGTTACTGCATCGCCTTCGCACCATCTATGGTAACGCTACAGCATCACCTTCGCACCTTTTAGGATGCTACTGCGTCATTTAGGGGGCTCAACCTTTATGATGTACAGAAGTCGACTGCATTGACTTGTGACGCGGCATCTTACGGACTTGGTACCTCAAGGTGTATTATATAAATGAGTGAACAAATAAAGATCTTGTTCTGAGATTTCATTAAACATGAATGAATAAAAATGATTTTGCGGTACAGGAACTCACAATATAGCACAGTTGCTCTGAAAACGAGCTTAAAGTGGCGTTATTTACCCGCAATATAAATGAGTGCATCGATCCACAACAAATTCTTACTAGTACAGTGTACTTGAGGCAGATTCACTGATTCATCTGCTTTTGCTGTGACGCGTTTCTGAACAATAATCTCCCTTGCTGATGCCTATCACTAAGCTTGCAGCGAGTTAATGTAATGGAATCAAGTGGCTGTCTCGTAGGCCCTTTCACACACCCCACTTGAGTGATTACTGCCCCATCCCTATCTTAAAATCAGCAAAATATTGGGGTGCTGACGTCCGCCGAAGTGAACGCGTTATATTTCTAACGCCAGTTCACTATTTCACTGTCCAGTAGACGAAATTGTGAAAAACATGCACAAAAATACACACGTGTTTTTGAGAGAGAGAGACCGAGAGATACGAGCAATAAGAAACTAGTTTAATTGGTGGAACAAACAGTTATATAAAACATCTAATAACCTAGGCTATATAACAATCCAACATAACAAAACGCAGAGCACGCGGCACCTAGGCGCCTAAACGACGATTTATATTTCCTTTGTATCAGCCGCCGCAGTTGATGAAACCGTCACACAAAAATGTGCAAGGTACAGCGACAGATCTGACCCCAAGAACATTTTGAAGTATTCACCCGCTGAGAGCATGAGTTCGTCCAGCACCTTTTCCTTGATTACCGAGTAATCCCTATGCTGTGCCGGGCTAAGCCGCGTGAATAAGTAAGAGACCGTTTCCGCGACCAACGGGAAAAGTAGCCGTCCCCAAAACTCACTCGGTACCTCGTACGCATCTAGGGCACTCTCCACGGACTCGAACCACACCGGAGATTCAGCCTCTGTCGGAAATTTCGCAAGCACACCACTAAGGACTTTTGAATAGCGCCTCAGCTCGTTGCACGGATCCCGCCTGCCGAACTCTGGCAGTTTCTCCATCTCAACCCGCAACTCCTACAGTCTGGTTTCTGGCGTGAGGTCTCCGAACTGCCCATCGCTCTGACCATCCTGCGCACTAGCCCCTTTCGGGTTTGTCGCGCCACTCTCGTCTGCCGAGTTGTGACTCATGCTTGGCGATTGCCTATAAGGGTTCAGGTTAGCAAACCTCGTATCCATCTATACACACTACAATACAAGGCAGTGGTACCCTTGAGGTGTAAGGACATAAGAGGACTCACTACTTGTCGAGATGATGCCGCTCACTTCCCCGCCGCCTTGTGCGATGCCGGGTCGACCGGTCGACCTCGTCGCCGGACTTGACTTGCAATGATCTTCCTTTGTCGCCTCCCTTGTGCCGATGGCGTGATCGTTCTCGGCGGCTGGCTTCTTCGCTCCGGCTGGAACTCGTTGCCAGAGAAAACGCGCTGATCTTTTTTTTTTTTTCAAGCTTGTGCATGCTAACATATCCTGCCCTGTACTGCCAACTGTTGATTGGTATCTAGGGTGTTATGTCCCAAAACCACGATTTCATTATGAGAGACGCCGTGGTGGAGGGCTCCGGAAAATGACCATCTGGGTTTCTTTAATGTGCTCTGACATCGCACAGTACACTGGCCTCAACAGCCGTCGTGGCCTGCTGGATTCGATCCCGCGACCCTCGGATCAGCAGCCGAGTACCGTAGCCACTAGACCACCGCGGCGGGGCGACTGCCCGACTGTATTAATTGCTAAATTCCACGTAAGCTGACCAGAGAGAATAGACCTTGTTTGGGAATCTTGTGAGGAAAATATTTGAATGGGAAAATGTCAAAACAATTATGCTTATGTAAACGGTGCGTTGATATTCATTCGGAAGGTATTTTAGCCGGGAAGATTTTCTACGCACAAGAAACCTTTTGAATTTCAGGAGGTACCGGAAATGCAGGGTGTGAGAAAACATGTGTACAGGCTCTAAAATAAGGGCCTGAACTTGACACACTCCACAGCATAGCGAGAATACGCGTACTGCCGACGCTCTGCCCCTGTTCCCTCTGCGGTCGCAAAATAAGCCGGCAAATATTGCACATTTCATCGCGTTTGTATGAAGACATTATTTCGCCGATTACCATGCCTTTCCAAACTTTCTATGACATACCTGACTGCGTACTTCACAGAGCCTAAATTAGAAAAGAAGTTACTGATTTAATATCCAAACGCTCTCTTTTGTGCTTTTGGTGAAGTGCATTTATAAAGGGATATGTCATCGCAGACACTTGATAGTGCTTCGTTTCAAGCACCAATATATAAATACCGTTTCATATTTATTTTTTAATTTATATTTTTATTTATTTATTCCCAATACCCTTGAAGGCCCTTGTTACGCGGGTATTACATGGGCAGATTCAAAAAAGAAGCGAAGGAAAAACAATCAATACAAGTTCAGGAAATACAACTGTGGGACATGTAATTAATACACTACATAGAAGGAACATAGTCTGTGACACAAATATGAAGCGTTGAGATTCATTGTGAATACAAACTATATGCATAGTAACAACACAGCTTACTGGCCTCGTTGGTATTCTTAAGGTCATGATGAAGCCGCCACTAGAACAACATACACACAATGGTGGGAACATTCCTACCATTGTGTGTATCTTGTTCTAGTGGCGGCTTCATCATGACCTTAAGTATATGCATAGTGGAAGGGGGTTTATTGGTTTTAGATAGCGTACGGAGAGGCGGTGCGACGACGGCAGCAGCCGTAGTTCTTGACAGCGTCGTCAGCTCGAGATCAGGGTTCGTGCCTCTTCCTCAGGCCGCGCCCCACTGCACTGCGGAGGTTCGTGCTTCCCCACTACAATACACCGAAATGAAATTTGAAATGTTGCTATAAGTAAAAAAAAAAATCATATTTCAAGAAAAAAAAACTCCCTATTCTCAACCTCGGGTAGTGTGCGGCCACGTCCTCTAGGGGAATGCACATTTCCAAAGCACACTTTTCTTTCTCGTGTAGCAGCGCGTGAGAGTAAATGCACTCAGGGAGCGTAAGTGCACTCGCTCAAAGTGCACTTAAGTTGCCTTGTGTTACGGGGGTATTAGAGTAATCTAGAAACACTGTGTCCACTTGAAAGTCTGCATCACCTGCTGAAAATAAATCGTGAGTATATCCGGCGAGTTGAGTAATTACGCGAATCACCCTGCGAAACAGGGTAGCCAGCCGGTCTCAGCACTGGCTAACTTCCCTGTCTTTCCTCCCTCCTTCTCCTCCACCCTGCGAAAACCGTGTTGATATTTAAAAGTGATCTCGTGCTCTTCCAGGTAACTTATTACTTGAGTATGTATGACGTGCTCAACAAGTTTACGTATGTTACTTATTAATGAAATACGAGGATCGTTAAGTGCAACAGAGCGGTCACGTGATATGAAAATAGGAAATACTTTAGCTATTCGCCAATCGTCGCTTTAGTTATTCGCCAGTATAACCATGGCAGTGACTAATCGCAATATATAAAGGATAGTCTGTTCGATTTACCTCGCGCAAACTAGTTTCGTATTCGTTTACATTTCAATGGTTCTCCTAGCACATCCCTACTCAAAAACCATTTAGCATCCATATTGGCGTAAATTTTACTCTGGTACGCTGATGTTCACGCTCACAACTTCATTATGAAATATTCAGGGCTAAACAGGCGCCGTAATAATTTTGTCACTTTTAAGTAGAGCGGTCTTGCAAAGGTTCATTTTGTATCGGGACATTTACACTGCAAGCAGAGTATATATGGTTTATCCACGGGGTGAGTATTTCTCTAATATTGAAAGACAGTGAAAAATTAAGACATTTGTAGCATCGAATGCTTTCTGCTAAATCATTATTTTGCACATGTATACAATCGATTTGCAGTTAGACTATGAATGTATTACAGTCGCAAATCGTTGCGTACGTATTGTTAGAAAAGACGCGTTTAATGCTTTAGCGTTCATATTAAAGCAAATGTAGCGCACTATGCTAACTTGGCTCTTTATACCACTCTTTTTTTTTATATGTAAGAATCCACGAATGAATGAAAGGGAACAGTACAAGGTATTTCAAGTCGTTGTAATGGTATTTATTTTAAAAGAAGCGAATCGAAGAGGTGGAATGGGAAGGGTTATTATCCGCGCATAATCACATAAATGTTCGACGTGCGTACTGCTACGAAGCAGTGCGTGAACAGTGCGCACGATTAATCCGAATATATAGACAAATATAGCGGCCAGTTTTTGGTGGATGCTGGCCGATGCACCGCGCAGCTGACTGGTCCGACGTCACTTGCTCTCCACGCCGAGCGGACAGTCTATGGTCGGCTCGTAGGCGATTAAGGTGTCGGCGAAGGACGTCAGGCTGTTTGAAACACAGAGCGCGGGTTGAACAAGCCGGTCTTGGCGGGACCCGGTCGGTTCTCCTGGCTGATGTACGTGTTGGCCGGACACGATGAAGCCCACGGTGGCCAGCAAGCAGTGCACCCAGTAAAAGATGGAGCATGGGACATCCGTGCTGTCCATCACGAACAACATGAAGTTCACCAGGCTCGACAGGAAGAAGGTAGAACACAACATGTTCGTGAAGGCATGCGGCTGCATCGTCGGGTGGTTCAAGTTCAGGACGTAGTGCCCCACGGTCAGCAGCACGATCGAAGGGATGGCAGCGATCACCTGGAAGACCTTGAGCGAGCCCGTGAAGTTGCCAATGTAGTAGACGTGCCACGTCGTGGTTACTCGAGCTGCGGCTTCGAGCTGTCGTCGGCGCTCTGCACTGTCCCCGACAAAACGCGGGCGGCGTGCACAAATGACAACGTGCGCTCGCAACTGCCGACACTTCTTCGCCTTCTCTGTCGTTGCGCGCGTTCGCTGCCACGGGTGAAGTAAGAAATGTTGATGATGATTCCTCCGAACACAGCACGTACACCCGCGAGGGTTGTTTGCTCCCTCAACGACAAAAAAGAAAAGAACAAGAAAACGTGGCCGATTTGAGCTCGACCGCTGCTTCTGCTTCGACGACTATGATGAGACTGGACCGTCAATCACTTCCACAACAGAGGATACCGCGGCTGGAAGAAGCGCGATAATCGACTGTATGCAGCACAGGTGAGCGAGAAAGGCGAAAGAAAAGTAAGGACTAGGAAATAAAGGAATGGTGCGCGAAAGGAACTATTAGACCTGATGAACGGACAATACAACATTTGCATAAAGATAAGCTTCACCCAAGGATGTGTAGGCATGAAAATTTCGAGGGATGTTACTAAGAATATAGAAAATAAATGAGGACAATGTTTGTAGGAAACCATTGCACATATTGTGTCAAACACACCCGGCCTGTTACAGAATAACATACTACACAAACCCGAAGATATATATATATATATATATATATATATATATATATATGGACTTTTATTGACATATGTGCTGTGTCACCAACCCCGTGCTCTGAGGTACGGGACGCGATCGCCGGAAATAATTCCAAGAACCAAGGTTTAGGTTCCCCGAAAAAGATCCCACGAAAGCTTGGACAATAAGATTTTTGGTCCCCTTTAGCACACTAGCAAAACGCCAGCAGTGGTTCAAAGACCGAGTCAAAGCCAAGGGTGATCAAACAAAACAAATATATTCTCATCAAATAGGCAGTTACACAAAACGTACACAAACACGGCTTTTACAAACTCAAACACAGATGTGTCGCAAAGTTACACAAGGCCACCCAACACGAACAAGCTCATGCACTGCAACAAAGAACAAAACACAAGAGAGTACTATTCACCAAGACACTCGGCGTCTTCTCAGTTCGAAGCTTGCAGGTGGCTTGTCAGCTGGCGACTGAGTTACGCACGACTTTTCTTCTAATTACTTGAAACTCTTCTACTCCTTGCGCGGCCCGTATCCGACTGCTTATATAGCCCTGGGAAGGCGCGCCAGAATGTTCCGCGGGGCCACGTGGCTCAAAGCACACACACAGTTGGGAACCTTCTCGCCCATTCTCGGACCTTCTTCGTTGGGGGGGGGGGGGGGGCGCCTCTTTCCCTCTCTCACTGCGCGACTAGCGTTGGTGTGTACTCTCCGCCTCCTCTCTCTCCTTACGTCTGCCCCGCGCGCGCGCTCGCCGCGACAAGAAAGCTTCCATAATATTCTCGCGTTTCGTAGACGCGGTGTGACCTTGAGCGCCTCCTCCGGGCGCCGCTTTTCTTGTTGTTTTGGCCTTTCGACGCCGGGTTTCACTTCGAAATAGGCACTATTTTGTGACATGCTGGTAAATTGAAGACGACGAAGATAAAAAACTCTAAGGGATATATATATATATATATATATATATATATATATATATATATATATATATATGTATATATGTGTGTGTGTGTGTATGTGTGTGTGTGTGTGTCGGAAAGATTTTCCTCTGGCTACCGTAAAAGAATTATAAGAACTTTGAGGTAAACTGCAATGTTAACAGATAAGAACTTTATTCCTAACGCCCATCCGAATACAAGTGCAAAGGCAGAGTTACAAGTGAATGGAAGAGGCAAACCAACTAAACAAAACTACAAATAAATAAACAAACAAACAACGACCAACGTGGGTGGCGCAGAGGGAAGGAGACAGACAACATGAGGAGAGTGCAAAAACGATCTAGATTCACCCTCTTCTCATGTCGTCTGTCACCTTCCCTTTGAGCCACCCACGTTGGTCGTTGTTTGTTTATTTGTTTATTTATTTGTATTTTTGTTTACTTGGTTTGCCTCTTCCATTCACTTGTAACTCTGCCTTTGCACTTGCATTCGGATGGGCGTCGGGCTCATTCGAATCAAACCTGTGAGGAAGGCTGGTCCTCCAAACAAAACATTAGGAATAAAGCTTTATCTGTTAACATTGCAGTTTACTTCAAAGTTCTGATTATATATATATATATATAATATATATATATATATATATATATATATATATATATATATATATATATATATATATATATATATAAAACGAAAGAGAGGGGGCTCAAGGGCTCGCTTTATTTCTTAGAAACAAGTTAATGAAACAGCTAACTTTGAAGCCTAGGAAAGCATAGGGGAAGTTATTCCAATTCGTAATTATGATATTGTAATTTTGGGGGTAAGTAGAAAGAAATTAAAGCGGACGAAAAGACAATCCGTTGCGGTTCCCACCGAAGGCAGGTTTGAATTTCGTCCACTTTAATTCCTTTCTACTTACCACAAAAATTACAATATCATAATTACGAATGGGAATAACTTTCACTGTGTTTTCCTAGGATTCAATGTTTGTTGTTTCATTCATCATCATCATCAGCCTGTTTAGGTCCACTGCAGGACGAAGGCCTCTCCCAACGATTTCCAATCCACCCTATCCTGAGCTAGTTGGTTCCACTTTATGCCCGCAAACTTTTTAATTTTATCGCTCCATCTAACCTTCTGCCTGCCTCTGTTGCGTTTTCCCTCTGTTGGTATCCATTCTGTCGTTCTTACTGTCCATCTGTTATCTTTCCTCCTCATGACATGTCCTGCCCAGGTCCACTTCTTTCTTTTAATTGATATAATAATATCGGCTACTGCTGTCTGTTCTCTGATCCATGCCGCTCGTTTTTTATCTCTTAGCGTTACCCCTATCATTTTTCTTTCCATTGCGCGTTGCGTGCTCCTTAGTTTCATCTCTAGTTTTTTCGTTATCCTCTACGTTTCTGCACCGTACGTTAGTACTGGGAGAATGCAGTGATTGAATACTTTTCGCTTTAGTGAGAGCGGTAAGTTTCCAGTCATGATTTCGTAATGCCTTCCGAATTCGCTCCAGCCCATCCTTATTCTACGGAGAATTTCTTTTTCATGGGTAGGAGTTCCTGTTATTAACTGTCCCAGGTAGACGTATTCGTTTACACATTGTAAGGGTTCATTGTTGATTTTAAATTCCTCTTCCTTAGCTAGGCTATTGAGCATAACTTTGGTCTTTTGCCTATTCACTTTTAATCCACTTTTAATACTTTCCCTGTTTAGGTGATCAATCATGTTTTGTAGTTCGTCTTTTGTAGGTCGTCATTTGGCCTCAGCATCGCGTCGCTCTGGAGCGTTCTTTTGTTAAAAGCAAGTGAGAGCGAGGGGCAGAGGGGAGGACAAGGTTAATATTCACGGTTTGAAGTAAGCGGGGAGGTTGTTTTCTGTCTCCATCATTGGTATATATATATATATATATATATATATATATATATATATATATATATATATATATATATATATATATATATATATATATATATATATATATATATAATGACAGAGAAGGGGGTCAAGGGCTCGCTTTATTTCTTAGAAACAAGTTAATGAAAGAAGTAACATTGAAGCCTAGGAAAGCATAGGGGAAGTTATTCCAATTCGTAATCCTGATATTGTAATTTTTGGGGTAAGTAGAAAGGAATTAAAGTGGACGAAAAGAAAATCCGCTGCGGTTCCCAACGAAGGCAGCTTTGAATTTTCGTCCACTTTAATTTCTTTCTACTTACCAGAAAAATTACACTATCATAATTACGAATGGGAATAACTTTCCCTATGCTTTCCTAGGATGCAATGTTTTTTCTTTCATTAACATTATATATATATATATATATATATATATATATATATATATATATATATATATATATATATATATATATATATATATGTGTGTGTGTGTGTGTGTGTGTGTGTGTGTGTGTGTGTGTGTGTAGTAAGGGTCGAAACGCCACGGAAATCATGATAGTCCGTTTTTGTGGAGTATGCGCCGGCGCATGCGCAACGCCACGTGGGGGACATGCAGCGAAGATGGCGGCCATTGTTAAAATTCGTAGGGCAGCAATGGGAGCGCGACAACTGACAATTGGGAACCGGCTTGACAAGTGCTTGACAGTCCCTGGGAAACTCTGCTGCACGAAACTCTTGAAACAGACTATAGTTCGGGCAGGCTGTCGAAGAATGTCTGAAGTCACCGGCTGGTTAAAATGCATTTGGCCTCAGCATCGCGTCGCTGTGGAGCGTTCTTTTGTTAAAAGCAAGTGAGAGCGAGGAGGAGAGTGGAGGACAAGGTTAATATTCACGGTTTGAAGTGAGCGGGGAGGTTGTTTTCTGTATGTTTTGATGTCCCTATGTTTCTTTTAGCTGCCAGGTTTGATGGTTGTGTTCCGTGTGTTTCCAAGCTCGGCCCTGTATGCTTTGATGTCTTATGTTTCAGTGCTTTCGGCACTGAACTCTCTCTCCTCCCGCCAAGTGTCCAGTAAAAGGAGAGGGAGAGTTAACTGGGGTGCCAAGTGCAAGAACGGTCGTGATTTGCCGTCAGAGATTTGGGGGTGGAGCTACCAGTGGGTTAAAAGGTGGCCCCTCGTCCCTGTCAGGGAGGTGGGAAGCGAGTTGGAAGCCTGAAGGTTGGTGAGGACGGAGCGGATATTGCTAGAGAGGACATCTAGCACGAGTCCGGGTGGTGGTTCGGATCGCAGGAGCTGTGCTATGCACTGGTAGGCTCTGCAGCATGGAATCGATGGTTCCACCTGGGTCCTACCAACTGATGCTACCGTCTGTCAATGTGTATATACCGTCTTGTATATAAAAGTCAAGTTGTGTTTGTCTAAGAAAAAGGCTGGTCTCCATCCTTTAAGTAGACACAACGCAACGACGGACCGGCAGTAGGGGCAACTTCCACCCATCCTACTTCGCAGCGGCAACGTCAACTAGGGGAGCTCGGCTCCACGAGGAAGTGAACAAGTAGGAGGAAGGAGAAGGTGTGAACTGAGCACAGGTTCACCACACCAAAACACTATCTCTCTTCTCTTCAAAAATTACTGATGCAACCGACAGGAGCGCAACAACGAAGGCAGCGAGTGCTCTGCATTCGACGAAGAACGTCGTGCTGCGGGTGACGATTCCCTACGGGGAGAAACAAGACAACGAGTTCCAGCCGGAGCGAAGAAGCCAGCCGCCGAGAACGACCACGCCATCGGCACAAGGGAGGCGACAAAGTAAGATCATTGCAAGTCAAGTCCGGCGACGAGGTCGACCCGGCATCGCACAAGGCGGCGGGGAAGTGAGCGGCATCATCTCGAGAAGCAGTGAGTCCTCTTATGTCCTTACACCTCAGGGGTACCACTGCCTTGTATTGTAGTGTGTATAGATGGATACGAGGTTTGCTAACCTGAACCCTTATAGGCAATCGCCAAGCATGAGTCACAACTCGGCAGACGAGAGTGGCAAGACAAACCCGAAAGGGGCTAATGCGCAGGATGGCCAGAGCGATGGGCAGTTCGGGGACCTCACGCCAGAACGCAGACTGTAGGGTTTGCGGGTTGAGATAGAGAAACTGTCGCGAATGATGAGCGGGGCTCACAAAAGAGAATGCCAGAGTTCGGCAGGCGGGATCCGTGCAACGAGCTGAGGCGCTATTCAAAAGTCCTTAGTGGTGTGCTTGCGAAATTTCCGACAGAGGCTGAATCACCGGTGTGGTTCGAGTCCGTGGAGAGTGCCCTAGATGCGTACGAGGTACCGAGTGAGTTTCGGGGACGGCTACTTTTCCCGTTGGTCGCGGAAACGGTCTCTTACTTATTCACGCGGCTTAGCCCGGCACAGCATAGGGATTACTCGGTAATCAAGGAAAAGGTGCTGGACAAACTCATGCTCTCAGCGGGTGAATACTTCAAAATGTTCTTGGGGTCAGATCTGTCGCTGTACCTTGCACATTTTTGTGTGACAGTTTCATCAACTGCGGCGTCTGATACAAAGGAAATATAAATCGTCGTTTAGGCGCCAAGGTGCCGCGTGCTCTGCGTTTCGTTATGTTGGATTGTTATATAGCCTAGGTTGTTAGATGTTTTAATATAACTGTTTGTTCCTTCAATTAAACTAGTTTCTAATTTCTCGTATCTCTCGGTCTCTCTCTCTCAAAAACGCCAGTGTGTATTTTTGTGCATGTTTTTCACAATTTCGTCTACTGGACAGTGAAATAGTGAACTGGCGTTAGAAATATAACGCGTTCACTTCGGCGGACGTCAGCACCCCAATATTTTGCTGATTTTAAGATAGGGATGGGGCAGTAATCACTCAAGTGGGGTTTGTGAAAGGGCCTACGAGACAGCCACTTGAGTCCATTACATTAACTCGCTGCAAGCTTAGTGATAGGCATCAGCAAGGGAGATTATTGTTCAGAAACGCGTCACAGCAAAAGCAGATGAATCAGTGAATCTGCCTCAAGTACACTGTACTAGTAAGAATTTGTTGTGGATCGATGCACTCATTTATATTGCGGGTAAATAACGCAACATTAAGTTCGTTTTTATAGCAACTGTGCTATATTGTGAGTTCCTGTACCGCAAAATCATTTTTATTGATTCATGTCTTATGAAATCTCAATTTGTTCACTCATTTATATAATAGACCTTGAGCTACCAAGTCCGTAAGATGCCGCGTCACAAGTCAATGCAGTCGGCTTCTGTACATCATAAAGGTTGAGCCCCCTAAATGACGCAGTAGCATCCTAAAAGGTGCGAAGGTGCGAAGCTGATGCTGTAGCGTTACCATAGATGGTGCGAAGGCGATGCAGTAACATCATAAAAGGTGCGTATGACGCGAAGCAGTTACAACTGCTTCGTAGCAGCAAAGGCTTCGCTACATTCCCGCGTCCACGACAATGTTGAATAAATAATCGATAATCACAGATACGCCTTTCGCTCCGTTACACAGATGGCCTCCGGTGCTTTAGTGATAACCTTCGTTTTGGCTTCCATGGGATATTCCATCTGCACTCACCATGCGACCCAGGTTACTCATGGCGCTTTGAAAAAAGCTGCATTTCTCCAGTTTAAGGATGACGTTGTAATCTCTAAGCCCTTGTAATCCCTAAAAGGTTGTAATCCCTAAAAGGTCAAGGATACGGACGTCTCATTGACGTCACATTATACCTCAAGCGGTATACACTCTCCAGTACAAGTTTTCAGGGCTACCTGGGATGCCTCACACTTGACATGCGGAAACGCCTTTTCCAGAATCCTCTCGGGAACTATGGTAGCAACAGCTCAGGTGTCAATTTACACGGCCGTCCTGACCTTCTACGCTGAAGTTCACTTTGTAACGCAAGTGCACCATGTTGAGTCAATGGTAGATGTCAAGTTCAGAGTCCTGATATGAGCAGTCCACTACTTTGGGACTGTTGGGGAACACTTTCTTTCCATTAGAACACATCTGCAAATGTCCCACCTTCAGCAATGGAAACGGCATTCTTGAGGCAGCATTCGTTTGCAGAGTGCTCTTGTTTTTACTGGTTTTTCTGGCCTTATATGGTCAGGAACCTTGCCGTTACCTTTCGACCTCGACCTTGTCGCATGCAGTGACGCGGCCAGATCAATGACTTGCAGTAAGGCTGTCTGCCTAGCAGCGAGTTCACGGTACAGCGCAGTCTTGCATACTCTCTCGAAAGTAAAGTTCTTTCTGCGAACAAGTCTGTCACAAGTCAGATACAAGTCTGTAAAGAAGAGCCTCTTGGAAGAATTGTCCATAATTAGACTTCCTTGCAAGGATATCTTAAGGCTACAATTAAGTCTTAAGGCTACAATGAGACGTCAATATTGGAAGCATTTCTTCCAGCAAGAAATCAAGCAGGTCGTTTAAATCTGGTTTAATTCAAAACTATAAAACGTGTTATAAAATTCCACTTTTCATTTCAGCGCTACATTTTGCGCTACTGACGAATGCATTTGGCCGTATGGGTTTTGCTAACGGCGGATGATGTCCAAGTTGATGGGGGCACATGTACTGCACGTCAGCGTGCCGCCCTGATTCACTTTTGACGGACTGCGCCATTAGCCGCTATCTTCGACGCCCTTCGTCACTTTCCAGGACCCGCCACTGTTCGAAGCAGCCACAAGGAGGAAGGATCCCAGGAGCTGCTTCAACGAATCCCTGCATGTTGTTTGAATTAGTTACCTGTAGCTGTATGTTCTGTCACTACTGGTCCTCAGTAACTTCAATAACGATAGTCACCTTCTCGGCAGTGGTTTGTTGTGAGACACACTCACGTCGCGTCAGCTCTTGAAGAAGCAGTAGCAGGAGGAGGCAGATGGTGAAGGCAGCGCAGACCTGCCATTCTGGCACTCCATTCACGTTGAAGTGCGACATCCAGCAAGACTTGATGTTGGCCTCCATGTCCAGCGGCGGAATGGTGACCTTGCAAAGGCGATACCACCGATTCTTTGAACACGTTGGAAACAGTGTATATCGCAGAGAAATTGTGTAGCACAAACGAAATCATCATCAACCGGCCTCCGCCCACTGCTGGGAAAATGACACTCTTAACGTTCTCCAATTATCACTGTCCTGCGCTAACTGCGACCCCGTTAGCGCTACAGACGTCTTATCTCATATGCCCCCCTAGCTTTCAGTCGTTCCCCTGCTACGCTTGCCTTCCCCAGAGATGCAGTTCGTTACCTTTAATGACCAACGGTGACCTTGTCTTCTCCTTCCATGTGCCGCCCACGCCCCTTTCTTCCTGTTGACTTCTACTAAGGCGTCATTAACAAGCGTTTGCTGGCTGACCCACTCAGAGTGCTGTTTGTCTCTCGAAATTAGAAACTTTTTCCGTTCCATTGCTCGATGCGTCGTCCATGCTTTAAGTTGGTGGAGCCTTTTAGCTGATGCCCTGTTAATGCTGTGTCCCGTCTTTTCATGACGGACTGACAGGGCGCTGAAAATCGTGTATCCTTTGGCCACATAATTTCGGTGCTGCTCCAGTCTTCATTTAATGTTCCCTTCCTCGCCTATATAGAACAATTTTCTAGACCGACGTCAGAGTACTTTTCTCTTTCCAGGCGATCTTTGACTTGGACGAGTTCTAGATTTAGATTGCTTTCGATTAGTAACATTGAAAGCGACGCGATTCCTATTGTTAGCCAAGTTGGACACTTTTATATTCTTTGAAGTTTCCTACAAATAAAAAAAAATCGTCTCCTTGAAAAGCTTACTAGGAGCCTGTCCAGCAATTTTGTTTATTATTATTTATTTAGACTTACTGCAATCATCATTCGGTGATTTTAGCAGGGTGGTACACAAAGTTGGTGTTCAAACAAATGGGAAATGGAAATTGTAAAAGTTTTTACAATTTTTTAAAATAATAAATACTGGGTACCGAAGATACACAAGCCCAACATACCCCTACGCCCAATTGTTGACTTAACGCGATCCCCACTCCAGAAGTTATCAAACTATCTTCATCAGGTGTTACGACCACTCGTCGGGCACACTTCTTTTGTGAAAGATTCGGCACATTTTGTAGAAGTTTTAAAAGAGATTTCCTTGGACGACGATGACCGGTTGGTTTCCTTCGACGTGAAATCGATGTTCACATCAGTACCTGTAGATTTCGCTGTGGGATGTTGCAGACAAGTGCTCCAGAAAGATAAGTGCCTACCTTCAAGAACGGCGTTCGAGGTTGAAGATCTATGTCATCTTCTGCATTTCTGTCTGAGTAACACTTACTTTGTGTTTAATGGGAACTATTACAGACAAGTATTTGGAACAGCCATGGGCGCTTCCGTTTCGGTGACATGTGCAAACCTGGCCTTGGAATCCATCGGAGCAAAGCTTTGGCTGCTTTCGAGCACCCTCCAAAGACTTTCCTTTGGTACGTAGACGACTGTTTCTGCGTAATCCACAACTCTGAAGTGCGACCATTCCTGGACCACCTGAACTCTATTGAACGGTCTATTGAATTCACGGTAGACGAAGAGAGCAACGGACGCATTGCCTTCCTCGACGTCCTTGTTAAGCGCCCTTCCGGCGGTTTTTCTACAACGGTGCACAGAAAGCCCACACATTCGGGCAGGTACCTCAGATTTGCCTCGGCGCATCCCATAGGCCACAAACGCTCTGTGGCGGCATCCCTCTTCAAGCGTGCGCTCCGTCTTTGCTCAGACGATTCTGCGAGAAGGCGGGAATACGCTAAAGTAAAACATGACCTCACAGGCAACGGCTACCCTCGCCAACTACTACGTCAGCAGGAACTCCGCTCCAGAGAACCTCCTGGAAACAAACCAAGCGATCGGAAGAAAACTGCACCCATTCCATATGCTCCCGGCGTAAGTGAAACCCTTGCGAGAATTTCAAAAGCTATGACGTGCAAGTCGCACACGTGCCCTCGCACAAATTAAGAAGCCAACTGGTCCGCGTTAAAGATCCTTTGGAACGTGAACGCTACCCTGGAGTGGTATATAAGATACCTTGTCAAGACTGCCGCGCATCATACATAGGAGAAACAGGCAATTTGAAGCAACGTATCAAGCAGCACCAGAATGACGTAGCTAAAGGACATACTGCCGCCAACGCATTAGCTGAACATCATCTTAACACGGGTCACAACATTGACTGGAATTCAGCGACTGTCATCGGCACCGAAAAATCACTGTCATCCCGCCTTCTTTTGTAATCATTGCTAATCCAGTCGACGCATCACACACTTAATCGGACACGTGGAATCTAACCGATACTTACACCAGATCATTGCGTCATCTACTACGCATATAAAGGCACGGCCCAATTTCTTACGCTTGTATGTGAACAAGAGACCCGTAGTGGTCTCGAAACGTCACAAATTCTTTTTCGTTGCAACTTTGGTGAGTGTTTGTTTATTCGAAAGAAAAGTCAACATACATATCACCATTATCCGGAATGCGAGCTGCGTAGATGGAGCCGTGCATATGAAACAACGAATGTTCTGAGCCGACTTAAGTACGTGTTTACGTGTGTTGAACTTCCACATACAGAATGCCAGCTCGATATTAAGATTACCTGAGGATGTTGCTTTGCAGACTGAATTGTGTTGGAATTCTTTCTTAACACACATTCAAGTTTACTTCCGTATACAGCAGTATTCATTGCACAAATTATTGTGAAACTTTGTTTGCTTAGGAACCATCTCAGTTGGAAGTTCTCCCTCGGAGAGATCACTTGAAATCTTTGACATATTTTACGGGCTATACATATAAGACAAGATGTATATATGCTGGGGATCTCTGAAGGAATGAGACCACGTTTTGTAAAATGGATTGAGAGGTATGAATGAAGAACTACAACAATAATTAAGGTTCTTCAAGATAGTCTGCATGGACAACGACGTACACATAGTGACGCGGTTCCCACGCTGGAAAATCTCCCTGGAAGTCATTTGCCGTACAACCTACTTAGAGAGTTGGTGAGATCCTTTTGGATGACGGAAAAAGCATGGACACGCATGCAGTGACCATTGAAGCTTTTATTGAGTTTTTTGGAGACGGAAAAAGCCTGCCGGGCTCGTATTAAGGCTGTGTGGTAGCTGCGCACTGTTGCAGCAACCCCTAAACGCGTTCCTGAAGAAGGGGGTGCGCTTCAGAGCTGTCGTGTGCAGCTTCCAGCGATCATACCGGTCTAAGGTCGTTTCTATTTTGGCGCTTCGCAAAAGCACTCAACGACTTCACTGAGAAGAGGCGCGATCAAACCTCTCAGAGATCTTGAACAATTATTCCCTACACAAAAAACGGTTAGAGACAGAAAGATAGTTTACCGTGGCCTCATTTGCACTCAGGCCACCCATCCAAGGGCGTCCAGATTGTGCAACTTCTTCAACAGTCTGCTGTGCGTTCTTGAACCTTCAGGCCCACCGGAAAACCGTCGTATTTTTGAAGCTCCTTATAACCATTGCCAGCGTCACGGAAGTGGTTTTGGCCGGGTGATAGCAAAATTTAATCACGTGTTGCTGCTCCAGCGCACGATATAATTGCCTCATTTCGCCCCGTATAACAAAATACCGCATCTCCACTAACGTGAATCATGACGAGTGGCGAAGCACTGCATATCATCGTGCGACGTGCCGGTATGTCGCCCTGCGTCACCCGCGCGTTGCCACTGCGAATGCGGAGTTCGTGACATAAATTTATATATATATATATATATATATATATATATATATATATATATATATATATATATATATATATATATATATATATATAGTTTGGCGAAGTAGATACCTTCGGCTGCCGCATGAATATAAATATGAGACGTAGCACTTCAGTAATATTTCAATTATTTGTCGACGTTTCGGTCAGAGCCTGACCTTTCTCAAGACAACATTCGTTTTCTCTCGTTAGTTTATATAGCCATAGCAGAAAGGGCGGAAACTATTTACTGAGTGTGGGGAAAACATGGGAGGGGGCAGAGGGACACCAACATGTTTTCTCCCAATGCGCGTACGGCGGCAATTTGAAGAACTGGCTGAAAGGGCAGAGGTGATAGGCACGTGGTCGGCTCCACGGTGGCACTGAAAAAATAAATAAATAAAATAAAAACAAGGAGTGCCGTTCGGCCTACTGCATCGAGACGATCCTGGGAAAGCCATTGTCAGCCTAACGACACGTCCAGCGACGAACATGGCTTTGAGTGGTTGCTCGTTTTGGGGAGCGTCGTGGTTAAGAATGCCGCCGCAGTTGAAAGCGGCCGCCAGAAGAGTAAGGGGAGGGGGTGGGGGGTAAGTGCCGGCGGAGACGGTAAGGGACGCCACAAGAAAGAGAAAAAGAAAAACATGGAGTGAGACCAGTAAAGAATGCATACGTATCTTTCGGAGTACGGGCGGTAGGGGCCTGATGTTTTGTGATATGAATGGCGTTATCAATAAAAGGGGGCGATATGTGAGCGAAGTAGAAAAATATTTGAATAAACGATTATAAGGAAAATGCAGTAGTTGAAAAGTGAGCGAAAAAGACGGAAGAAGTTACACAAAAGCGCCATATATTTCAAGTTGACATGGGCGACAGGTACGATCACCGAAAGCGCCGGCTCTGACATAAAGCAGCACTGTTTTCATGTCGGTTATTGGTTAATTTGATGTTAAGTATCACTTGGTGTTATTCTCGCTTTAATGTACGCACAACAGGAAGAGCGCCCGGACATTCATTTATTCCATTTTTCAGTGTGCCGAATTTATGAATTAGATATGATTCGCGCTGCTCGCGCTCCCTGGGAGAGCGGAAGTTCCCTTGCAGCAGTGTTACCCGAATTGAATCAAAACTGTGACCTTCCGATCCAATATGCCTGGAGAGAGGGAGATTTGGTTGTGTTTTCATATGTGATCGGTGGTTGTTGAACCTGATTCGGAAAGGCGTAGCGGTTTGTCCGATGTACTGCTTAGAGCAGACCCCACACCCAACAGGTAGACCACCGCTTGGTGAGTCGCAATTAAGGTTGCCGCGGATTGAATGTGTAAAATTGCAGTGTGTGCTTTTGGCTATTGTGCTAGTTTTCATGTGTTTGCACACCATGCATCTGTTTCTTTCCGCAGCGTCGGCAACCGGCTTGTGCAGCTCTGTTTGTTTTAGAGTGTATAACATAGTCGCTGATGTTTTTTGGGGCGCCTTACAACCACTCTAGGAGGAGTAGTGAAGAGCTTCTTAAGACGGTCGCTTGCTCAAGGATATTAAAGTGTTTTTTGAGAATTTTGTTAACATTTGGCGCGTGACTTGTGAATGTCAGAATTAGGTTGCGCTGTTCTGTTTGGCTTTCTTTCTTCTGACTGTGTAGGAGTTGGTGGCGGTTCAGGTTAGCTGCTTTTTGTATTTCGTCGTCAATGATGGGCGGCGGGTATTGCTGTTTGATGAGTACGTTACGCAGGTGTTCTGTGTTATCTTTAAAGTCTTTTGTTTCTGAGCAGATTCTCCTAAATCGGTGTGCCTGGGAGTATGGTATGCTGGTTTTGCAGTGCCGCGGATGGCAGCTTTTAAAGTGGAGGTATTGTTGCGCGTCTGTGGGCTTCCTGTACACCTTGGTTATCAGCTTACCCTTACCGACCCTGACGTTCACAATCGAGGAAGTTAATTTCTGTTTTCGAATAGGTATGAGTGAGGATATGCTCTCATGTGCCTGGTTAAATTAGTCAACAAATTAAGTAGTTGTTCCTCTGAGTTTTGTCCAGATGAGGAAGATGTCATCGAGGTACCGCTTATAAAAAGCAGGGCGCGTGGGATATATTGCTAGAAAACTTGATTCGATCTCATGCATAAATATATTTGCACAGTTTGGGTGTCATCCGGGTACCCATCGCCGTGCCATTCGTTTGGAGGAAATATTGGTTGTCGAATTCGAAGCTATTTAGTTCGAGAACAATTCTAGCAAGAGTTTCAATGACGATTGGAGGTGGAGAGGAAGCTGATTTATTTTCCGTGTAGGACCTCACAAGTGCTCTAATTCCATCACCGTGTGGTATGTTTGTGTATAGCGAAGTGACATCTAAAGTGACAAGGAACGCGCCTGTTGTCCATGTCAACTTGAAATATGTGGCGCTTTGTATAACTCCTCCGTCTTTTCGCTCACTTTTCAACTACTGCATTTTCCTTATAATCGTTTATTCAAATATTTTTCTACTTCGCTCACATATCGCCCCCTTTTATTGATAACGCCATTCATATCCCAAAACATCAGGCCCCTACCGCACGTACTCCGAAAGATACGTATGCATTCTTTACTGGTCTCACTCCATGTTTTTCTTTTTCTCTTTCTTGTGGTGTGCCTTACCGTCTCCGCCTGCACTTACCCCCCACCCCCTCCCCCTTACTCTTCTGGCGGCCGCTTTCAACTGCGGCGGCATTCTTAACCACGACGCTCCCCAAAACAGAGCAACCACTCAAAGCCATGTTCGTCGCTGGACGTGTCGGTAGGCTGACAATGGCTTTCCCAGGATCGTCTCGATGCAGTAGGCCGAACGGCACTCCTTGTTTTTATTTTATTTTATTTATTTTTTCAGTGCCACCGTGGAGCCGACCACGTGCCTATCACCTCTGCCCTTTCCGCCAGTTCTCAAAATTGCCGCCGTACGCGCATTGGGAATAAACATGTTGGTGTCCCTCTGCCCCCTCCCATGTTTTCCCACGCACTCAGTAAATAGTTCCCGCCATTTCTGCTATGGCTATATAAACTAACGAGAGAAAACGAAATGTCTTGAGGAAGGTCAGGCTCTGACCGAAACGTCGACAAATAAATGAAACATTACTGAAGGCTACGTCTCATATATATATATATATATATATATATATATATATAATATATATGATATATCTATATATATATATATATATATGCACAAATTTGCTTGGTTCCATTTTAATCATCTTGCTATAATTCGTATATCGTCTTGAGTTCTGAATTCACATACACAGATATGTTTCGACTATAGCAAAGGTTTTGCATATACCGTGACAGCGAGAGTCAACGACAAAGCTAGGTCCTAAGGTGCTGCGGTGCTTCCCACAGAAAACATCAGTAGCCGCTGATGGGCTTGCTTTACCGTGGCCACGACGACGGCGTTAGACGCCGACAGCCTGGACGCATTAGCAGAAAGAAACTCGTGAGAATCGTTTCTGACCCAACAACCCTACATATACACCGTGGGGGTGTACGGCCTCCCGGATCGGCCCACCCTGCTGTGCTGTGCCGTGACGGACGGACAACGTGGACGGACAAGGCTAGAGCCTAAGGTGCTTCGCCCCTAAAAATTCGGAAGCAGCGTTTGTGCAAAGTCCTACTCTCATAGCCTGGACGGAGCTGCCGCCCTAACAAATCCCGCTACAG